>CAJGYO010000013.1:2553592-3016457 GCA_904845875.1 Miscanthus lutarioriparius | reverse complement strand
GAGCAATGGAATATGTCACCTCCTCCGCTTTCTCTGTGGAGCCGTAGTGATTGGGCTAAGAGGCACTCAGAGATCGCCAAATCAATGAGGCACATCCTCAATGAAATTGCGTCCTCTGGTGATTTGCAAAGGGATATGTCTGTATCTGTACCTACCACAGAGCATGTGGAGAAATGATGCAGAGGTCGCAGGCATACCTCCCTGTTATCTGGATCAGCTGATGTCTGACACGTTCCATGACCCAACAACTTCTCCAGGGGACTGCTGGAATGATACCAATGGGCGATCGCGGCAACCTTGCAAACTGTGAAACCACAGGACCAGGAAGGAGCGATCCAACCTATGATCATACAGAAACGTGCTCTGATATGAGCATTTCATTGTCAGAGAGTGATTTTCAGAGAAAAGATCAAGCTTTGTCAATGCCAGAGCATGGAGGCACCAACTCTGAAGCCTCGGATGCTGTTGGAAGTGCATCGGCAGAGAAACCAACTGTTGATGCCGATCACGATGAGGTAACATCGGCTCCTGGTCCGTATCATTTGCCGGGGAATGCATCAGAGGCAGGCAGACAGGCAGCTGGAGTTCACTATTGGATGATGGAAGACTCACCACTCCTGGAGGACGGAGAGCTGAGCGATGCACCACCGGCGGGCAGGCCTGCAGCTGGCATCCATCATCAACCGACGGAACACAGCAGCCAGCAGCAGCACACCGGAGCTGCCTCCTGGTGTGGGCAGCCAGACCACTCGCCGCCTGTGGCCCGGCATAATGCCAGAACTCTGCCACCAAGAAACACCTTCCCTGGACTGCGCTTGCGGCAAGGATGCAACACCTCTCGTCGGTTCCCGTCCCAAGGCATGGGCCATCAGGCCGTCCATCAAGGGCCATCAAATGCTTGGATCGAGGATGAAGACTATTAAGCCTAGATTACCAAGGAAAAAAGAATCCCTCTTCTGCTTGTGAATGACCTTCCCGTGACATCGTTGCTGTGTAGAGTAGGGGATAGTAGCTGCTAATGTGCCTCGCGTTGTCTTCACAGGTGTGAGCTAGTTTGTTCTACGGCCGGCTTTGGAGTATGCTGAGGTTACGCTAACGTTGGTAGAGTCTGTCATTGGATCATTTACTTTCGTTAATTGTTACATTCATGCCCTTACTGCTTGACCTTGTAACTGTTTCTGGCGAAACATCTTGCCATGGTCCATGGACTTGATTGGCTTTGAGCCTGAGACAGCAAAAGATGAGAAAATGAATTATTCAGTACAGATCTTTCGTTGCCTGCGTACCTTGCTGGATGATTTGGTTTCCTGTCGCAAACTTGCATTCTGAATATTTTGTTCGTCTATCTATATATAATATAATAACATGCCATCGCCTGCTGGCAGAGCACGGTGCATGTTTAGGCATTTTGGTATGCTCGAGTTTCTTTCAGATACTAGGGGAACATAGAGTCTTTTGTACAAAGGACAGTTCAAAACTCCATGAACTTCATTCATGTTTGATGTTTTACGGACAGATCTGAAAACGACGTTTCGAGTAAGAACCGGACAGTAGTGCCATTCATTTCAGCATGGCTAAAAAGCAAATTTCCTTACATTGCAATCTGTGCTGTTGGCCATTGTGTTTGTGCATCTCCAGACTCCACAGGCCACACTGGTTGCCACTCCGAGAAAGGGAGCTGGATGCCACCACCACCACGGCGACGGACGCGTGCGCCGGCATAGAAGCTGCCGCGGCTCGGTGGGCGGGCGCCATGCCGTCGCCATCGGTGGAAGAGCCGGGGCCGGTGTCGTGGGACTCGGTCCCGGGAACGCCCGACCGGCGGCTCCGGCCTCGGCGACCCGCACGTGCGGTGCGGCGACGATCGGGCGGTGGTCTGGCTCGCTCGCTGGCCGGCCGAAATGACCACGGAGCCCCCGGGATCGGGGTGCATGCGGGGCCGGGGCTGCACGTGACGTGAGGTGTGGTGGCCGGCTGGCCGCAGAGGCGGCCGTGGCCGGACGGACGGAGTGGCGTGTGGGCCCCCCCGGAGCTGGGAGGTCAAAGCAGCCGTGGGCCGTGGGCCCGTGGCCTTAGGCGGCCTGTCACCCGAGCCGCGCGTGGTGCGGTGCATGGTGGGCCAGGCCCTGCTAGCGATGCCTTGGGCTTTGCCGCTTTTGGATTCCCATTTTGGCTCTGGTCTGGAGGTCTGAAATGCTTATTGCTCTTTTGGCGAAAAATCTTATTTGTTTTCGAGAGGTAAGGAATAGAGCAGGCAGATTTATGTTTTTGCTATTAATTACAGTGCTCACACACACACTTTACTCTAGACTGATTTTGAGATCGACGAATAGAGCAGGCAGATTGAATAGTACGTCGTCTAGTCTAGGAATAAAAGAATCGTAACCTGAAAATGCCAGCACTAATGTTGAGTCAAAGTAAATTTCCACACATTCTTACGGTTAGTAGATAACATTAAGTTTCCAACAGTCCTATATGAAGTTTCTTTGCTCTCCCATGAAAACCCCTACCGTACCGTGCCTCTCCACACGACCCTAACAATAGTTTACCATTTGGTTGGAGACTTGGAGTTGTCACGATTCACAAACAACACTGCCATGGTTTTCTATATGTGGTTAGAAGTGTTTAGCCATCAGTTCGCCTTGTAGCCAAATCAAGGGTTACCATCTTGAGAGTCCAAAACATCACATTATTCACATACCATTTTGGCAAAATCGGCTACGTGATAGTAGGTGTTTAATAATCTATCTCTGTTAATGTTCAGTGTCATCGTTATATGATTGAGTGAAACAGAAGGCAAAAATGTGAAAAAGGTCTGGAAGTCTTTGAATTGGGTGCATGACAAGTCCCATCGGTCACAACTCTGGCATGATCAGAAGCGAAGGACTGCAGTGTAAAACCTATGAAGAAAGTTGGGGTGTTTTCATAGAAAAACAATGCCTGGGTTCTACACACGTTCTTCTATCAAATTACTGGTAGTGCTGCCAGATTCCACATGCAAGGTAGATGTCCTGGTGAACGTACTGTTCCTTGAAAACGCTTTTCCCAAACTGAGATTTGAAGGGCAAACAAAACAAAACAAAACAAAACAAAAAGTCACCAATAATGCTAATTGCTAAGCCTAACGGCAGAAGAGAACCTCATGCATGACTTCTTCCCACCTTTCACTGTTTAGGGAAGTTGGAAGAGTGCATGCATGTGGGTGAGGAAAAGAGGCCCAATTTTTCACTTTTGGACCACTATACTGTCTCTTTGATCAACAAAACCAAAGCCTTAGAGCTCGTTCGTTCTTTGGTTAGTTACTTGTGTGAACAATCTTCTTCCTTTATCTCGCTTTATAAGCTTAGATCTTCTGCATCCGTCTTTATTTAATTATTACTCTTACTACGGTGGTGGAAGAATGTAAACATGTAAGTTTAATCTAATCCTACACATATACTTAGGGTTGAGGGTTTGACTTTTGAGCCAGATAGTTCTGTTTATGTGATGAACCATGCATGCAGATTCTAACGAAGTAACATTTTTGCTAAACTACATATAAAATGAGCACTAAAATAATCATTTTCCTGTCATCAAGACTTTAATGTAGCCTCTGCAGTGGCTAGCAAAGAACCCAAAAAAAAAACTATAGCAACAATTAGTTGCTAGACACTATAGCAGAGGCTTTGTACTTTGTAATTGTAGCATGTTAGAATAAAAATAATAAGAACACAATAAGGGCATATTTGGTTCAGCTATAAGCTGCGAAAGAGTTGGTGCGCACTATGTGCTGTAAAAAAAAGTTGTTTGGTTAAAACAACTATGAAACCTACCTCCTCTCTTTATTTTCCTTGAAACAACTGCAAGAACGTCTCTCTATTTCTATCAATTTAGAAAAGATGAAATTATATCACGCAAAAGCAGCTGCTCATGACTCTACTTTGGTCGGCGTTCTGCTCTTTTTTTTTTTAGCAACAGAAGCACTTTTTAGAAACTGAACCAAACATAGCCTAAATATGTTCACTTGCTTCTTCTCTATTTATTGTTGCTGGCTTTTTCAAAAAAAATGTGCACAAGATAGGCGTGGCACATGTATGCAGTCACAGAAGGTCCTGGTGTGAGCTCTTGCTAAGGTTGTGTGTGTTTAAAAACCTCAGTTTTATATTCTACCGCACTTGCCTCTAGCCCTCTAGTGCAAACAAACCTTCCCCTCTTTATCGCTCTCTCCCTCTCCCTCTCCCTCTCCCTCTCAAACACACGCGCTTTCTTGGTGCCTTCTGAGCCAGCAGCAGCTACTCCTTACCGGCCGCCGGGACATGAAGAAGGACGAGGAGGACGCCGCCAATGCCACCGTCTCCAGCGACGACGTGCCGTCTCTTCTCCAGCCCCCCGTCCATCCGGAGAGGCTGCCGCTGCCGCTCCGGTGACGCCCGGAGAAGCTTCTCCTTTCTCGCCTTCTGAGTCGTCGTTCTTCTTCGGAGCAAAGCCATCTATGGAGCGAGCTCGCCGTCGTGCAGACCAGCGGCTCATCAACGGATTGAGGAGAGCCCTGGCGAAGAAGGAGCCATACGTGTCCCGGTGATACGTGCGGATTTGGCATGCGGGAAAGCCAGGCATTTTTTTCTCAATTCAGACTCGTTTTCGCTTTCCTACCCTCGGTGATTGTTGCTAGCTGCTGCTGCTGCTTTTGTTGTTGGTTTACCCTTTTTCTTTTCTTTTCTCTTCTCTTCTTTTCTTTTCTTTTCTCTTCTTTTCTTTTTTGGTCCATCTCCAACTATCTGTAGTTTTGCCAATTACAGTTCTACTAAGAATATCGGTTATTGGAGATCGAAATGGTCCTGTGGATTTTGCTCTATATCTCTATGTTTGTATAAAGCTAGTTACCATTATTTAGCAATATGCGCAACTTGACCAAGTGCAATGCTGCAGCCTACAGCTCAAGTCTAATCAGTGCCGGCCCTGGAGAGGTGCGACCGCCGAGGGCCCAGGGGAGGGAGGGGCCTAGACCCACGTGTATCGTAGACCCCAGTCCTAGACGTTTAGGATTAGGGGCGCTGAGCGCTTGCTTCCCCAGTCCGCAAGTCTACTACGTGCGCGAATGCCCAGCGCGAAGGGTCACGGTCTCAAGGAGTCACAGAGAGTCGGAGACGGAGCCGCGCCGCGCCGCCACCGGCCGCCGCGGAGAGCCAGAAACACGAAACCGGCGCACTCACAGGCTCGACTCGACGACGACATGATCAGGCGGATCAGCCAATCATCAGTTTACATTTTGAGAGAAATGTAGTTTACAAGCCACTCCTAGGCCGTTTTAGTTTACATTGTTCCTCGATAACTATCAAACATATTAAATTAAAAATATATCACTGGATTTGTTTTCGCTTTGCAATAAAAATTAGCGCATATATATTATAAGATTTTAGATGTGGTCCAGAGGGCCTTCGTGACGAGTTCGCCAGAGCGCCCTCAAAATTCTTGGACCAGCACTGAGTCTAATATATATCTCTCTGCATATATATTCTGTTTTTTTAGATGATGCAATAATGTCCTTGAGTGATGATTAGCTTCTGAAAGCACGAATCCTGCCTTTTCCCTCCTCTGTGTACTCTTTCTTGTTTTTTGTTAGTGTTTCAACTGTCTATATAGTGCAATGCAGTTACTGTTCACTACAGATACTGTGCATGTAAATATAATATAATGTAATGCAATCCCTGATTGATTTTCCAGCGCTAAGCATTTCTCGTGCAGAGCAAGATCTACAGACAGAGCAGTGCTCAGCAGATTTCTGCAAGAATCATGCATCGCATTGAGCACACATTATCTGCAAGTACTCCTTCCTTTTGTCTTTTAGGTGCCTTTTGCGTGCAGTGTTGAGAGACTCTCCTCAAGTCTTGTCCCAACATCGCAATCTTCTGCGAGCGAAAACCGAAAACGATGGAAAGGGGAAACGCAGCAGAGTGGAAAAGGAATCCAAACACTAATCTTGCCAACAGCAAGAAGAGAAGCCGGCCTCCAATGGCGGATCCAATCCCCATTCCCATGGAGAAGAGAAGCTAGCCAGAGAGGGATGAGATGACTAGATGAGAGGAAAGGTGATTATTGGAGCCAGGCAACCTGATTGGCGACGGATTTCCCAGGCAACTTATATACAGGCAGAGGTAGGTCTCTGACTCTGACCAGGCAAAAATTTCAGGCGTCCCAACAATGCAACCAGATAACATTCAGGCAGTGATTGGCGAAACCAAACGGGCCCTTTGTGTTGTGTTGCAGGATGAGGATGGGCATAGCTTCGTTCTATGATTGGGCCGTGATTGGTGATGTGAACCGGTTTTTAGAATTATTCATGTAGCTTATATATATGATGAGGTCCTTTTTAGCCATATTCCTCTGGTTTGTTTTGGAATGTGCTGATGCATGGTGTACAGCTATACACACACCTAAGACATATTTGTGCCCTTAACAACCACATAATAATGTGCATGTATGTAACTATTCTTATGTTGTATCACATCACATCCCTGTCAATGTCTCTCAATGACAAGTTGACACCAGCAGTGTTCATAGTTCCCTTTTCCTGTTGCTACATCATAGTACAGTACATGTAAAGTAGGCTCTTTTTTGACCAGTCAGGTGATCAGGTCACTTCACTTACCTTACTTACAATTAAGAACTTCTCTGTTCTGTCACTGAACTTTTTTATACCAAATAAGCTTATTAGCTTCTGAAATGCTGCTACTACACAAGGCCCTGCCTCTAAACCACCAAGTATTAGCTCCTCAACAGGGGTCATGGGTTTTGTCCGGTTGTTCAACAAATGCAGGAACTATAAAATGTGCTTCTGAAATACTTTTTATTCAGGGGAGAAAAATAGATAACAGCTTAGATCGAATTCATATTTTGAGCCCAAGAAAAAAAAATCTAAGCCTCTTGAAGACTACAAGCAAGGTAGTAAGTACTCTCTCAGTCCCCCACAGGGGATAGGTCTGGTTAAGTGAAACTATCTTAACTTTTACTAAATTTATAAAAAATATTGTTGATATTTATGTTTTCAAATAGGTATACTATAAAAATATGTTACATAATAAATGTAATTATACATATTTAGTATGTTAAATGTGAGTAGTTTTCTATACGAATGTAATCAAATCTAACCAAGTTTTTAACTGAAAACGTTATGGCCCTGTTCGCTTCTCTTATAATCCGTACTTTTCAACTTGTTTTTTCAGCCGGAACAGTATTTTCCCCTTACAACAAATCGGCCGGAACAGTATTTTAACGAACGAACTGGACCTATGTTCTAAAAATTACGTCTTTTCTTGAACGGAGGAAGTGTACTCGTATGGCTCTGCTGCCCTCGGGATTCGCGCACTCCTCCGACCAAGTTTGATTACAAAAGTGGAAGAAGACCCCCGTAGCATTAGCATACAGTATGCAGCACGAAACGTGGATCGGCATTAACTAGTAATTAAGGGCGTCTCTGTCTCGATCGCCTTTGTTTAGTCGACTAGGATGCATACCTGCGTTGTTTCTTGAGCTGCCGGCTTTGACTTTAGGGATCTGATGCTACTGACAGTGCCGCAGGAAAATGGCGTCCTACCCTAGCCTCCTAGGGGCTGATGACACTCCTCGCCCTCTGATCTGATACCTTGCTTGCTCGTAGAGTTTACACTGCATAGCATAGTACATAGAAGTACTCTGTTTTTAGACCGGGATAGATTGTAGTTTACTTTAATCCAACGTGTTTCTTTCATCTGCAATTCTGCACTAAGAACCAATTGGTCTTTCTCTTCCCCTCTCAGTCGTACTTCAGTAGGGTTTCATTTGTGCAGATTTTGACCGCCCTGGCCATATTTTTCCTACAGTTTAGGCTCTCTTTACAACGGAGGAAAAATATATGAATTTTGGAGCATCTGAGTCCTATAGTAAAAATTCCTATGAGACCCTTTAGAACAAAGGAATGTTTCCCGATAATTCCTTTGGAATTCCTATGAATTGCATCATTGTGAAGGAATTTTGGAGGAAACTAAACATGACCTCCAACCTCATTGTTGTTTCCTGGGCTTTTCATACATTGCTTCCAAAGGCATCTAAAATCACGTTAGGACATTTTATTCCTACATTTTTTTTTATTCCTGTGTTTTGTAAATCCTTTGTTCCAAAGGGCCCTTAGTGCTGGTTTGACATGGCTCTGCGTGTGCCCGCTCTTCTGCTTGAGGTCATAGCACCAAACACAACTCCAGATACCTTATTTGGCATCCAGAAGCATTTCTCTTAGTGTGTTTGATGCGGCTCCTCGGACTCTTATATAGGTGCGAGGAGCTAGAACCCGAACGACGACATGAAAAGGGGTTTTAGAGGTTTGTTTGGATATAGCACATCAACCGTTGGTGGATTTATGCACATAGATAGATACTCTATCTGTATGTATGTTGTCAACACTGTAGCTGATCAAAAGTTGATGATGGCTTTGAGCGGGGAGCACGCACATTGACTTCCTGCCGTCCACCAGCATGCAGCCGGCTTTGGTGCGCGGTGGTAGTAGTAGTTGTTCTTTTTCTTTCATTTTCATCCGCCTCATGCATGCATGCATGTCGCTGATTGTGAGCGTGACAACCGACCTCGCTTTCGCGCCAGTGCAGATGCTGCTGAAAAGCCTTGAGAGCAGGCAGGCGCGGGAAAAAGCTCTTTTACACATGCATCCAGCATGCCGCTGCTGCTTTCATTCGCAAGCCGGTAACAGTCATTTGACTGACTGACTGAAAGATAAGCGCAGCCGCCGACAGTGCAAACTCACATGGATAAGCCATTAAGTAAGGCTACGTTTGGATGAGTTTCGGATTCTTAAGAAGCAATTTTTGTCTCTAGTTTCTAAAATCTAGATTCTGAGAAAAAAAAATGGTGGACGTGTTTGGATCCCTAGTTTTTAAGAATCTAATTTTATTTATTGCTCTATGGGTCACAAGAAACTGGCAAAAGCTAGGTATCAACGGCTTCTTGGTTTTTAAGAATATGACAAAAACTGGTCTGTTTGGATACCACTCAGTTTCAAAAAACAAGATTCTTAAAACCTAGAAAAAACTAGAGGGATCCAAAAGGAACTAAGCCGTCTACATGCGTGCACGCACGCATGAGCAGCTCAGTAATTGATAGTATATAAATACGGTGAACCTACATTATACTTTCAGAAATATTAAACACAGGTAGATTCTACTCCTTTCATTCTAAATAATTAGAAGTTGTTTTAATGTTAATAGGTATTACATAGCCCATTTTATTATATACCTAGATATACATAACACGCAATTTACAATTTTAAACAGATGAGTATTACTCTATAGTAGTAGACTGATTGAGAAAGAAGAGTTATATATATATATATATAAAGTAAAAATGATTTACAAGTTAAAATGGGGATACTAGTATATAGCAGAGAAAGAAGAATCGACACAATGCCAGACAAGATCATACTGTATATGTACACGTACTAGGTAAGTGGCACAACATAATCTGCAGTCGATATTTTGCGGTCGAGAGGCTATGATTGATGGCTACGGTGGTGGTCCGCCAAACATTTGATGACTCGAATCATGCAACGCAATGCAATGCACGCATTGGAAAGGGACAGACACTGAGACACCCGGTCGCCATCGGCATGGGAGCTGCTGGGACTGGAGACTATAGAGACCGGAGAGGGAGACGAGAGATCCCACTCCCGCACGCCGCGCTTGCTAGCTGCTGCACGCTCGTCGTCCCTGACGGCGACGGGACGCCGGAGTCCAGCAGCAAGCGGGCGGAGGGCGGCAAAATATTCCCGTGACAAGAGCAAGAGGGCGTGGGCGCGTGGCCACAGCACCCCCAACACAGCCGCCGCTGTCGGCGGTTGCGCGCCCGGCCGGCAGGCCCCCCGCACGATCGGCCAACGCCACGCCATGTGGTCGTCGGCGGTGTTGAATCCCCAACAGTTGCTTATCACTGCGTCGATCGATTATATTCGCATGGGTTGGGTTGCGTCGACGCCGACGAGGAGAACGAGTACACTGAACAGGAGGAAGCTGCTGCGATGCGAGGTTCAGACGAACAAGCGACGACAGCGACGGCGACGACGACGACAGCAAAGGAACACGGGAACAGAAGAAACAAATGATCGTCCATTATCCGGACGGGTCCACGGATTGATGGATTTCAGTGTGAAACCTGGTATGTATGCATGGTCCGGGAATACAATCGCGCGCGTCGTGAGCCGAAGACGTATACTTTTTTGAAGAAAGCTGAAGACGCGTTCTAACTTCTATCGATCGAGACCAACGAGTTGTAGGCCTGTAGTCCGACGAGATTTTGTTGAAATTGGTTTGAGTTTTGGGACTGAACTTTTTTTTTATAATGACACTCAAAAGAATGCCTCTCACATCTTATGTATCTGAAGAAGAATTTCCAAATTAAATTGCTCTGCCCCTCCCCCCACGCCCCCGCATCGCCCCCACGCGGGTGACTCGGGCGGCTAGCAAACCCTAGCCGCCGTCCCCACCCTTCTTTTCCCTTCTTCAACCGCGTCACCACGCCTGAGCAGGCCGTGTGGCTTGCCGGGATATGGCGGTGGTGGGCCTCTTCCATGCGTCGGCGGCGTCAGTGGTATGGGGCTTTCGCATTTTTCTTCTCGCATGCGGCGGCACCGGCCGGGGCACTGGCAGCATAAACGCAAGGTGACGGCGGCGGGGCTTCTCCTTTCTCCTCCACTTGCTCCTTCCTCCATGGGCATGGTTGCGGCGACGGCACTGGCCGGGGCCGCTCATGGCCCAGGCAGCCGGATTCGGTGCCGTGACAACCAGATCTGGCGCCCCCAGACGCGGGACGGCACCCATGGTGGTGGCAAATGGCGGAGGCGGAGGCGTCGGCTCAGCGACAGGATCCTACGCCCCCAGGCTAGCGGAGGCCAACAACGTCGGACAAGCGAGTGCGAGCCGGCGATGATCGTTGGCAACAGGCTTTGGCGTGCGATGGTGTTACGCTGCGCGCTTGGCGGAGGTAAGTCGAGTTACATGTGTTGCCCCATCGGAGAGGGGGTAGCGGACACGGCTGGCGCGGTACAGCTACATGTGAAGCCAGCGCGCTGAAGTTCCTTTGGTGGGGCTTCTGTGGGATGGCGGGGATGTGACGACGGCGGCGATGGTAGCATGCTACGGTCCATCATCTTGGCCAGACGTTGTCTTTGGGGACACCTTGGGCGAATGCTTTGACGACGGTGGACTTGTGGGCGCCACTTTCTATGTTGGGGTGTCGTGTTCCCTCCAACATTGTCTTCTATGGGTGAAGGCCTAGTCCATTTCTTGGATGGGCAATAGTGGCGTTTTCGATGTCATGCCCTTTCTAAAGGCATCGCTTGGAAATTCGTCTTGTTCACAATGTCGCCTTCGGTGGATGCTCTTCGCCTCGATGCTGCTCGGTCAACATGTGGAGGTGTGGGACTTGAAGCGTGAAGTCGGAGCTGTTGTGTCAAGGGATGTGCTTGGCAACGATGACATGAGGCGAACTGTCTATCTCACTTTGTTAGGGTGGGTCGTTTATGGTTACGCCATGGGAAGTCGGAGCTGCTAGTTGCTATGCAACCATGCTGCAACAACGATGACTCATGATAATTTTGTACTCTGCTACCGGCGTGGGTGGGTCAGGTTGCTTGAGAGAGACAATGCTGATGTTTTTCACAATAATCAAGCATGGCACGCGGAAGAGGACTGTGAAGCTAAGTATTTGGTGCAACCAAGTGGCCTATGCAACATTGTCACCACAACACAGTATTTCACCTCAGCATTTGAGCAGAAACTTGTATGTGTTGATGCTTTGACAACCAATAGATGAGATCTTCGTAAGGAAATAAAGAACTACATATTTAGAAGTATAAACGGCAATATCGATCGACTAGGGATGTGCGGTGTAGAAACAAACTAAACTCGACAGCACCGTATCTTGCGTGAGAATATGCTTTACCAGGGAGACTTTGTGCATGGTATGACATAGAAGAGAAATCAATTGCTTTATTCTGTCGTTATAGTTTGTAAGTTGTTTTGGTTTTTCTAGATATGTATAGTTTTACCTCTGTATCTAGGCAGAGTATATATCTAGGTATATAGCAAAATCTATATATACATATATAAAAGCTCGAACGTTTTATAGGATGGAGTAAAAGATTTTTCCGAAAATGCCGTAGACAAAATATGGTGAGAGAAAGAACATACATAGGACGGTTTGGCGGCCTAGTAGAGGTCCCCCTGCTAATGCAAGCGTAGTTTTGTTTGATTGCATGCCTCGTCTTTGGTGGTGTATGTGGTCCTCTCCTAGTTCATGGATGCATTTGCCAGACGACGCTGCCCCTGTTACTGTTAGTTTCGTTCCAAGATGTTGGTCTGCTGGATGCTTGTGCTAACGTGAAGGAAGTTTATCCAAGCCTTTTGGCTGTTTTGCACCCGTAGCTTCAACCATATCTTGGAAGTTCTTTAGCTAGCTGCAGGACTGCCGGCACATATATTCCCATTTAAGAGATAGGGCGTGTTTGGATACCAAAGGTTAGTCATGCCACAGTATCTTGGGCAGCTGTTTGGTTCACTGCCACAGCTATGGCACGCTAAACTTTCTTAGCACCATGTCCCACATGTCATAGACTCATTTTTATGCCTAACCTTGCCACAAGTGTGGCTTCGATTTTGCTCGTCAAACTTTTTGTGGCAACCACACTTTGTCGAAGATTATGTCTGGCAAGTTTTGGTCGCCAACCAAACAGACTCATAATGCATGGACGTTGGCATGTGGAGTACTGTACATATAGTTCCAATTAAACGTACGTACACTGATGATTTCTTCCCGTTTGTAGTGTATATATAAGAACACAAAGCAGCAAGTGTGTCTATATATATATATATATATATATATATGGCCACAGAATAACTTATTCTATGGCCACCTTGATTTATGATAATACTTGTACCAATTTACGATAATGACAATACACATTTACGATACATGGGTTATTATAATTCAATATGATACTTACCGTAATGCTATAGTAAATCACCTTTGATGGAGTTACCATAATCTCGTAAATTAGTATAGTAATTATCATAACTCAAAGTGGCCACAGAATAACTTATTCTGCGGCTAGCTACAGAACAGCGTGCGCGCTATATATATATATATATATATATATATATATATATATATATATATATATATATATATACACACACACAGTATAGTGGTCAAGTTGAGACAGCAGGCTCGATTCGGCCGTTTCTCTCTAGTGTGGACCGGTTCTGGATGGAATCTTGCACTATATTGTCGCAGGGCATGGCATGCATGGGGCTACCTGCGTTTTGCATGCTGTGGAGTTTCTACCAAGGCAGCAAGGCTAGTAAAAAAGGTACTCTGTGTCTGAGGCTCTGAGCCCTACAGCCTTGTCCTCATCCTGTTCAGGTAGTAAACACACGACATTAATGTTTTTGGGGAGTATCTGCCAGTAGCATTTTTGTACGGATGTGCTGCAAAATCAATTAATGGTAATTGCTTCTTACAGGCCAACATGTTACCTCTGTCTTGCTACACATTTTTTTACATAGTACGTATCACATTAGTTTCCTAAGTCAAACATTACACTCTTTAACCATGCATCCATTTCAAACAAAATCCCTATAGTTTCACAATATATGAATTATATATTATAGAAATATTTCCTATAGTGAATCTAAAATTAAAAATTTATGTCATGAAATTATATTCATGTTTGACGTAATTAG
Source organism: Miscanthus lutarioriparius (assembly GCA_904845875.1). Taxonomy (NCBI): domain Eukaryota; kingdom Viridiplantae; phylum Streptophyta; class Magnoliopsida; order Poales; family Poaceae; genus Miscanthus; species Miscanthus lutarioriparius. The sequence continues at coordinate 3,002,700 of CAJGYO010000013.1, read as the reverse complement.
GATAAAGCTAATATGACATGTAAAAAAATGGAGGAAGTATCACTATATAAAATTAACATATATAAAAGATTGTTGCCGGTCAATTTTTAGTTTTATCAATCAATGTTTAAAGATTCACGCCAGCGCATATTCGATTCATTCACTTGCTATAAGTGCAGTCTCAAGTTAAAGCTATACCTAGTGTTTATGGATGCCGCATCAACAAGACACTCCATTTAGAAAACTACTCCCTCCATCCATCCAAAACTCTAAAATGTCTAAGCCTCAGGCAGGGTGACCAAGAAGGAATCATCGCTTTTCATTTAATCGCCGCGTTCACCTTAATGTTCTTGTGTAAACGAACATACTAACGGGGCTCGGTGGCGTTACATGTGGCTCATTAGATGAAAGAATGAACTTGACTGAGGGAGTATATCAAGCTAACAGGACTGAACGGGTGGGCGGTGACCCATTCAATTGGCTTGCCATAAGAGGAGTTACAAGTGCAAAAAACTAAGAAACAACAGCAGACATCAGCTTAATTTTGCTTACATGTTTTACACTTTTGGACCGAGAGAATACCTTACATAATGCATAGGATCTTTATGTAGGTCCATAATTCTCCCTTGTCCCCCAACTTCTCTCTTCGATCTTCCTGTTCTCTAGTGTAGGATCCTTGCACCGGTCAAGCACAATGCAAGGAGGGAGGCTACACCGACAGCTTGAGTTCTAGATCTAGTTGTCCATTGGCTATGGATCAACATAATTGTCCACTGAGACTAGCAAAGAAGAGTGGCGTGACAAGTTGTAGGTTCAACGGCGACAAAGGCAGATTCGATAACCGCAAGCACCGATAACGGCGATGTGCACGAGCGCTAGTGCGGAGCCTTCTCCTTTCCTTCCGACACCAACGCCGGTGTATACTTAGGGTGGGTCACATGAGATGAAAACAAGATCTCACCCCAACACGAAGAAGGTGGTTTCTTCGCCCTTTGATTTCTCTCTCATCTTCAATTCTCTCGCGATATAATTAGTTGTTCAGTAGACGGTACTCTATATATAAGTCCCTACTCCCTAGCTATTGGAAAGCAAGAATTTTTTTCCTACTCCTAAGTTTAATTTTTCCAATGAAATTAAGCCAACTACTGTATAATTATTTCCACACACACACACACACACACACACACACACACACACACACACACACACATACATACATACATACATATATATATATATATATATATATATATATATATATATATATATATATAAGTCCCTACTCCCTAGCTATTGGAAAACAAGAATTTTTTTCCTACTCCTAAGTTTGATTTTTCCAATGAAATTAACCCAACTACTGTATAATTATTTCCCCCCCCACACACACACATATATATATATATAGCCAGCTACAAAATAAGTTATTCTGTAGCCACCTCCATTTACGATAATTTTATATACTAATTTACGATAATGTCAATACATATTTACGATAGTTAGGTTACTATAACACATGGAGATATTTACCGTAACGTTATAGTAAACCGCTTAGCAAGGAGTTACTATAATCTCGTAAATTAACATAGTAATTATCGTAACTCAAAAGTGGCTACTGAATAAATTATTTTATAGCCAGCTACAGAGTAGTTATATATATATATATATATATATATATATATATATATATATATATATATATATATATATATATATATATATATATATTCATGTGGAAGTCGTGCGTTTCAAACGGATAGATGCATACTGGTATCCTAGGTTTCTGCCAGACGCGCTAGCTAGTGATGGCGGTGCCCTAGGCCTCGCCGAATCGGCAACGGCTGAATTCCTGTAGCAACTCTGTAGCTACAGTAGTGTGTTGTTTTTATTTGGTAATAATTGTCCAATCGTTGACTAATTAGGCTCAAAACGTTCGTCTCGCAAAGTACAACCAAACTGTACAATTAGTTTTTGATTTCGTCAACATTTAATACTCCATACATGTACCGTAAATTTGATGTGACGGAGAATCTTTTTTTTCCATAGTGTCGAAGTTTGGAATTAGGAGTGAACTAAACACCCCCTAGTTGGCCAGTGAGGTCTTATCTTGACGACTCCCCCGATGGCGATGGATGGCACGACAGCTCGTACTCGTTTCCCTGCCGCGACTTGATGGCCAATTAATAGGCAGGCAGCTGAGCTGATGAGCGATGAGCCAAAACCGAGGGTAACTAGGACTCCCACACACTACACAGGCCTTGATGGCCGGCCTGACCAGTCCAGCTGACCCTGACCCGATCGATCGAGCCGCGCTCGGTGGTCACACATGCACGGGCCACGGCCCACGGCGACCGGCGAACGAAGCAGCCGCAGCCGTCGTCACTCGGCAGTCGCCAGCCCAGACGGCGACGGCACTGGCAGCCGGCCGGGCAGCCAGCCGGCAGGCACATGTACGTACGGCACCGCGGCCATGGCGCGATCCCGTCCCTGGCCCGATTCAGTTCGCGGCAGCAGGGGAGCTTGCTTGGAGAAACGTGCGTGCATTGCATGCAGATGCAGCCATGCATCATGCATGCTACTCTCGCGTCTCGCCTCGCGCGCGCGATCGAAACCGGACGCGAGTGAGCCTGCCTGCAGGCTGCAGCGGCCAGCAGCCCCGGGGTCGGCAGGGCGGGGCACTGGGTGCATGCAGCAGCTAGCAGCGAGGCCGGGCGGCCTCGGGCAGAGCAGCGCGCGGCCTCGTTCGATGCATGGACGCCGCGCCGGGGCAGCCTCCTGCTTGCAGCAGCGGCGGGCGCCGGGCGGGCGGCCTCGGGCAGAGCAGCGCGCGGCCTCGATGGGCGCTGCGGCTGCGCGCTACCTGCTGCCTGCTCGATCTGTCCTTGCCACGTTGCCCGGCCCCGTTTGTTTGGATTGGAGGCTTTTAATTTCCCGTCAAAGGAATCCAAAGGAATTTCAGGGCCGGGCCTGTTCGGAACACATGAAATTTTGGCTGTTCCTATGTTTTTCTGCACGATGCCTTTGAAATTCCTGCGTTCCAAACATATGAAAGCTGGCTAAATTCATAGTGTTGACGCAAGTTTAGGCCATGTTGGAATTCATAGTGTTACTGTTGACACGAGTTTAGGCCATGTTTGGATACCCATGGGCCATGGATGGTGAAAGCTGGCTGTTAAAAACTAGATCGCTAAAAGTTGGATTATAAAAGCTGAATTCGTAGGTTTTTTTATCCATAGCATGTAAAAGCTGAGATAAGCTGCCTTATAGAGCAACTGAGCAAGTACTTGATCGATTTAGAAAGAATTTGCAAGTGGCTACATAATCTGTATGCCATTTTTTTTATCACAACACCATACAACAATTAAATCATATAGTTAGTCTATGAAACCATGAAATGATTTTGTGTATTGGAAGATCTTATTTCATTCATCAACTAAAACTATTTTAGATGATGCGGCACTCTTAGAAATAACAAAATGAAACTCGGGACACATCATCTCTACCTTCACCATCTGAATGTACCCACAATGGCTCAACAAAATGAAACAACATACTAGGTTGTAGGGGTGAAATCGGAGCAGGTACGGATGGATAAATACGAATAAATGTGATGTAGATAATATCAGCCACAAATATTTCTTCGGATATCGAGTAAATGCAACGACTACATATATCACATATTTCCGGCCGGTTCTCCAAGACATATTTCTTCCGATTTGTATTTTTTGCGTTGGAGAATATCCAAAGCTAGTAAACACGAATATGCATGTCCAGCTATAAAATGATTCGCATGGCATCCATGTGTTCCGTTTCCAGCTCCAGGCTGCAGCTAGACTGCCCCAAGCCCCAAGCCCAACCAACCATGCATGGTGGCATCTGGCATGGTGTCATGCTGAGGCGCTGAGGCCTGACGGACGACGAGAGGGTGTCCGGGTGTCCTGTCCTGTCCCCCAGCGTTTGCAGCGAGCAGTAAAAGGTGCGGTGTCCCTCGCGGATCATCGGCTGCGCCTGGCCTGACGCCGGCCACGGCCAGGGCTGGCACGCAGTGGCGGACTTGCGGTGGCAGGCGAGCGCCGATGTGATGTGACCCATCGATGACATGATTAGGGCACGTAGTGCCTTGAGTTTTGTCCCGGCGCGCGCGGCGAGGCCGAGACCGAGAGAGAGAGAGGGGCCGACCGGCCGAGGAAGGAGAGGTGCCGTCCGCCGTGCACGCTGGAGGCTGCACCGGCTACCGGCGACGTGCCTGCTCTGGGGCCCCTTGGTCTTGCTCTTCAGCCTGTTCGGGAAGCCGTATCGTATCGTGGATTATTTACTGCTGGCTGGTTTGGTGTAAGAGAAAAACACTATTTTCAACTGAAAATTTACAATCGTTTACGAGCAAGCGAACAGGCTCTTCTTGCAGGAGAGGCAGTACCATTCGATTGATTGCCCAGCGCTGGAAATATGCTCCGGCAGTGCGTGCAGCCACGCCGTCAGCGGCGGAGCCAGCCGTGTCGGGTGGGTTTGTGGGGACTACTGTGCTCCTCTCCTCATTGCCGTGCATAACTAGAGATTCTCATGCTACCCCCACGGTGTAATTCTCTCTCTCCGGTGAGTCAAAGATTTTCAACTTTCACCAAATACTTATAAAAATATTAATCTTTATATATATATATATATTAATTAGTATATTTAGATAAATCGTTAAATATATTTTCATAATATAAACTTATCTAAAGGTACAAATATCGTTAACATTCCCTACAAACTTAATTAAATTTTAAAAAGGTTAACCAGCACGAACTCTCGTAGCGGCACTCTTTCAAGGACGGAGGGATTACCATTCAAATAGAAGTGTACCATGCCAATGATGCAACGCAAGGCCCCATTTGGTACATGTCTCCTGGAGCAACTTCTTTGCTTTTGGCTCCGAGTGCATTTCTATCGGTGAAGATAAAACTATTTTGGTAAAACCTTTGGTCGAACGCTTCTCATGTATTGTCGTGAATGGTTGAGAGAAGACAAATATCCATGAAGCTGGTAGAAGCTTGTGTTTTTACCTTCACACCTGGCGCCGCCCCCCCTGTGAAAACATAATTTAAGAAGCTCCGTGCGAGCAGCTATAAAGATTTTATCAAAATTTACCCGTTTTGTAAAAAAAAAAAGTGCGCTGAATTGTTCTAGGAGCGGCAGAAGAATTTATATCAAACGGGGTCTAAAATGTTTCTTATTTGATCCTCGTGTGGTCGTGTTGACGTGCCAAGATTTCTAAATCACTCTCGATACATGTATTTGCACTTGAACATGCATCAAAAGCATATAGAGTGCACTAGTTCCGCAGAGGTTTCGATCACTCGTTTGTTTTTCATTGTTCAAAGCTCCACGTAGAGTATCTATTCTAGGGCTACATTAACATCAGCACACGTAGGAGTACCGTACCTTGCCTCACCAATGCTGATGGCCTGCTGCCAGGGCCCAGGTGCCGTGCTGGCTGCTGGCCCATGCGGCCATGCCATGCTGCTGCTGCTGGCCACAGTGGCTTGGGCCTTGGGCAACTTGGATGTTGGGCATTGCCCCGCTGCCGGCCTGCCACACAGTCCGCTGCATGGTTGCAGGTTGGCGTATCCAAGATCATTAGGTATGGGCATCCATGGTCCAACACTCCAACTTGACATAAATAAATTTAGATTCATTTTGCTCAATTTTTTTTTAGATTCATAAGTTCTTTTGAGGATTTTAAGACCAATATACTAATTAAATATCAAATTTCACTTATAAAAGAATCTCCAAGAGTCTTTCTTAAACTCATTCTCTAAATCATCATCTAGAAAGTCATTTGAATAAAAATCGCTTTCTATATTTTTTCACCCTCCAATAGCTTCTTTATATCTTGTCCGTGCTCAAAAGAGCCAACCCTGCTCTCTAGCTTTGGTTAGCAATAATCCAGAATATCAATATTTGAAAATCTAATTAAAAAACCATTTAGAGGATTTTTTTACCAAAATCTCTATTTTTATCAATAAGAGGCTATTGAAGTGCTGTAATAAACTTAATTAGGTCTTGGACGAAGAGATTCTTTGTGAGGTCATCACCGCCCAATTGAAAGCTATCATGGCATTTTGAAAAAGTATTTTATTTATCTGGAAAATCATTAACGGAGGCGGACAAGTAACAAAAGCCGCCTCCGTTAATAGTTTAACAGAGGCGAGAGGCTTTATCCACCCGCCTCGGTTAATAACTTAACGAAGGCAGGCGGCTAAGGGCAACCGCATCCGTAGGTCCGGATTAACCGTGCCCTTTGGACAGAGGCAAATGGTTTGCCCGCCTCCGGTAATGCTTTTTGCCCACCTCGGTTAAGTTTACTGTAGTAGTGCTAAGGTTACTGAGAATTGGAGGATCCATTAATATCCTATAGAGATAATCCAGTCCACCTAAGATCTTGTTTGGATGTAGTCAGATTCACATCAATCCGTATTTGTTGGGGGTGGATTGGAGTGGAACTTGAACTAAATTCCACTCTAATCCACCCCAACAAATGTGGATTGAGGTGAATCCGACAGTATCCAGATAAGGTCTAAGGATTGTTTTTACTATATATATATATATATTGGATTGGAGTGCCAGTGTGCCACCAAACTGTTCTTCTAACCGACTTTGGGCTTGACCATTTGAGATTGTTGTGACTGCTACAGTTGCACGTCTTAGCTATAGTAGAAATTCTATTGTTGAGCTGCTGCGGCAGCACCTGTAGCCCGAATAAGTTGCAACGAGCCCAACCTTTGTATGAACCGAATAAAACCGACTATACTAGGCAGTGCCTATGAGCACAGCACAGAGCAACACAACCAGGCAGCGCATAGGCAGTTCCCTTGGTTGGACCCCGACTCCGTCTCTTGCCGTGGAGCCGTGCTAAACGACCATACAAAGAATGGCTCCTTCCAAGGAGCCAGAGCCTAAAACTGTTTTTTTAAAGGATTCAGAGCCGTGGAAATGCGGCTTCTTCAGGTCACTCATATACTTGGCACAAAGTCACAAATGATTACAAAGCTGTCTGAAGTTGTCTTTGTCAAACATTTTCTAAAATGGTTTTAGCTCCACTAGTCGAAGTTCTTTTACAAGGAGCTAGAGCTCTACCAAACAAGCTCTAATTGGTTGTTAGAGATCATTAGCTTTTATTTGCTTATATATGTTTTATTAGGCTATTATCACACGATAGGCTATATTTTAAGGGTTTTGCTGTGGTACCCCAAATAACTATGAACCGTTCATTTAATGAGATCGGATGGTTATGATTATCTATTACTTCTTAGGAGGTAATATTTGAAATATTTATTTATTAATTTTTAATTTGGTAAGATAGGATAAATAAAGAAAGTTTTAGGTATAAAAATCTTTATTCCAGACCTAATTGATTTATTCGTGATCTATTTGATATGATAAACCTTTTATTTTGTAACTTTGAATATGACATAATTTGATTACCTCGAATTGCCATGATAGCTAATGTACGTGATATAATTTGATTAGCACGTAGCTTTTCATTCACCTGTACGTGAGAGCTACAAGTTGTAGCGTGTGTGGTTCCCAATGTTCATCAGCATACGTGCAATGGCCCTGTTCGGCAGGACTGAAAAAATAAGTAAAAATACTGTTCCGGCTGATTGTTATGAGAGAAAAATACTGTTCTGTCTGACTGTTCACGTGAACAGTGCTTTCGTGAGTGGACTGGCCAGCCAGCCAGCCGAACAAGGCCAATCTTTTGTGTAGTTAGTATTATGTCCACTGAACTCAATATAGCTAGAGGTTGGACTTGCTGTGTAGTATCTGACATCACATTATAGGAGCTGTCTTGCTGATTTCTCAGTGCAATCACAGCTATTTGAATTTGGATGACATGTGAATGTGATGAATAACATTTTTTTATGGACAATGAGTTAGATATGTATATGTTGAATAATTGTGCCTTCTGAGTGCATCAATTAGTGGATTAATGGCTGCAGTATATTAATTTGAATTTTTGGTGGTGTATATGTGTTCCTGTCAGCATGATCATTTTTTTCCTGTTGGTGCTCGTGTCAGGGAAGACATCACTACTCTTGTCGGTTTTGTTTTCGGTCATGAAGGCAGGATTCCGGTTTGACCGGTCAAAGCATGGCCGTCAGGAATATACCGACAGGAATTGTTTCCTGGCGGCTAAGCATCAGAAAAAGTCCACCTTTCCTGTCGAGCTATTCCTGTCGGCTTGTTCCTGACGGCTGCTCATCAGAAATATTATTCCTGACGGTTTTTCGGCTTTTCCTGACGGTTCTCGGCCGTCAGTAAAACCCTAAGTCTGGTAGTGGTGTAGCATGTTTTAATTTAGAAGGTGTGCACTACAGGAGAACGACCAGCTTGCACAAGAAAAAGGAGCCCAAGGTGCTTTTGTTGTCACGTACGTGTACGTGTAACATGTTTTAACACTGCTATAATATACGTGAAGCACAAATGCGGCGTGCACACCCAAAAAAAAGGACACGCCGCGCCACTCAATCGCTCCTATGTAATCACGGAGGGAAAGTTCCCCCACTTCTTTGTTGTCCCGGTGATTAGGTGATTTTAGAAGATTTTTTCTTTTTTTCTTAGATTATTTTTTAGTTAATTTATAAAGCTAATAAATCAATGGCTCATATTGCTTTGAACTATTACCTCCTAAAAGGTAAAGGGGGTATCATAGCATTGCCCATATTTTAATTCTACTAGGTTCTAAACAGCCTGTCAGCCTCCCAGTGTTGGTGGACACCCCTCAGTGCTTGCTTATAACATAGTACTAATGCAGCAAGGAGCATGTTACAAGAGAAACAGCAGCATGCTTATGCTCTCCGACCCGTGGCACGAAATTACAGCACAATATCTCAAGAGGTAGGAACCCTTTGTAGAATACCAAATGAATAAAGCCTGTTCTGTTCTTAAAAAAAAACGGTGCTGCTGTAAACATTTCAAGCCAACAGTTACTTCTTCTAAAGGAAGAAACATCTGGGAAAAAAAAAAAATTGAAGCATCCAGAGCTACAAGATTCTACTCAACACTTTTCAGAATCGAGCCCATTGCCTTGGCAGTTGGCATTCGATTTCTAGAAGCCTAGATCATAAGCAAGGAAGATGTGCAGTGACTCACCTAGCTGCATGCATTATACAGGAAAACAAACATAGCTGTGTTATGAGGGCAAGCAATATAATGGCCAAAACTGCCTGCCTGCCTGCCTGCCTGGCTTCAGTTCTGAATTCTGAGAGAGGCCTACTCCACCGGAACCATCTTCACCGCCACAGCGATTGGCATGCCTATGAATCCGATGGCGATGCAGGACATCCACTGCGTGAAGCTGAGAGGGGTCGTGTTGGCGAAGCTGCCGAGGCACTGTATGATTATGAACTGGAAGACGACGGTGCTGCCGAGGACCATGGCGAACACGTTGTTGTCTAGAATGCCTTGGAACACATTTATCCTCTCCATCTCTCTTGAGCTCACCTCATTGAAAACCTGCATGATCGAGAAGGAATTCAGTGCAGCTTCACATGATAAAATCTAGTAAAAATTTGTTCATGGTACGTTGTTTGTTCAGTATTCACAAACATTTGAAATTTCCAGTAATCATACTTTGCCAGGTTGCCATAAGTGCAAGAAGAACCTCCACATTACCTGGCAGAATACAAAGCAGTTGAAGATGATTGTGTTCAGGACCAGATCAGAGTTGGCGCCCTCGATTCCGAAGAGCCATTTCCCTTGAGACTGCAGATACCAAATCACAAGGAACTGGTAGAAGGCCTGTCCCATGATGTTCCTCCACATGATGTTGCTGATGAAGTTTCCTTTCCTTCCAACAGGAGTTCTCTTCATGAGCTCATCGTTTGGAGGTTCTGTGGCCAGTGCCAGTGCTCCTAGTGTGTCCATGATCATGTTGACCCAGAGCAACTGCACAGCAGTCAGGGGAGCACTCCCTGAATTGACAAGCAGAACCACAAGAATAAGCGATAGTGTTACGAAAGAAGCTAGCTAAGAAGTTTAAGATCTGTTACATCAGTACTATAAGAATGGCCAAATTTAGATCCTTTTTAGTATTAATACATCTGTTAAGGTGCAGATTCTGATGTTTGTATCATAGTTGGAATAGCATGTTGATGAGTATGCAGCAGTAGCTGATGCAATGCAACATAGCAATGGGCTTAGTGAAACAATACATAGTTTTATGGCGACAAATTGTTTTGGTGTTTCAGAGTCAGTCTATTTCAGTTGCAGATTGCAACCACCTATTCACCTTAGATTAATGCACCAATGTGAGATTTACCTATCAAGCAAGCTGAAGAGAAGTTCACAATGAGTGCAACGACATTGACTGTCAGCTGAAACTGCACAAACTTCTGAATGTTGATGTACACTGATCGACCCCATTTGGCAACAGTAACTATGGTGGAGAAGTTATCATCGAGAATAATAACATCGGCACTCTCTTTTGCCACCTTCAAACATTAAAATGGAAATGGCGAATGAGCTCATTCAACTAATAAAATTGCTAGTTAGATATTACATTGATGTCAAATAACAGCCGAGGAGAAAACATGCTGAACAAATATGACTACCAATTAGTACATTGTAAGTTTGATGTACACTGAATACTGATCATAGTCTTGTAAAAGTAACTCCAGTATCTAATTTAGGAAAAATGAAGTAAATAGTACCTCAGTGCCAGCAATGCCCATTGCAAGCCCAATATCGGCTTCATGTAGTGCAGGCGCATCATTTGTGCCATCGCCGGTCACCGCAACAACTTCATCAAATGTAGTTCGTAGATGCTTCACCAAGGTGTGCTTGTCAAGCGGCGAAGATCTTGCCATCACCTGAATCGCATCGTGAAACCAGACAAATGAACTCCAGAAATGTAGCTATGGAAGGTAATAAGTAGTTTATCTATCAATGTCAACCCACCTGTATTTTTGGTATCAGTTCTTGCAGTTCTTCTTCAGTCTTGACTCTGAAGTCCGGGCCTTCAATGGCGACGCCACCTTCAGTCAAAATGCCGCATTCCCGCGCAATCGCCTTGGCCGTGTTGATGTTGTCACCAGTAACCATCCTGACGGTGATGCCTGCAGACCTGCAGATCGCCACCGACTCCTTCACGCCGGGACGGACGGGGTCCTTGATCCCCACGACGCCGATGCACGTGTACCCGTCCATCGGAATCTGATCGTTCGCCGAGAACCCTTCGCCGACGTCGACGTAGGCGAGGCACAGCGTCCGGAGCGCCTCGTTCGCGAAGCTGTCGATGGTGGCCCTGAGGTGGTCCGTGGTGGCGCCGTCGAGGGCGACGACATTGCCGTGCTCGTCCAGGTACCTGGTGCAGGACGCCAGGATGATCTCCGACGCGCCCTTGCAGTGCGCCCGCAGCGCGCCGCCGGGGAGCTGGATGACCACCCCCATCCTCTTCTTTGCCGAGTTGAAGGGCTCCACCTTGAGGAGCGTGCTCGCCTTGCGCACCGCCGAGAATTCGCCGCCGAGGGAGAGGCCGAACTCCAGGATGGCGGCCTCGGTCGGCGTGCCGAGGATCTCGCGCTTCCCGTCCTGGTTGAGCACGACGTCGCCTCCGGTGTTGTTGAAGATGGACTGCAGGAGCATGGCCACGACGGACGCCGGCAGGTCAGAGGGCAGCGTCTTGGTCTCCGCGGAGCTGTTCACGTCCTTGATCTTGCCGCAGATGCAGGCCTTGACGACGGTCATGTGGTTGGTGGTGAGCGTGCCGGTCTTGTCGCTGCAGATGGTGGTGGCGGAGCCCATGGTCTCGCAGGCCGCGAGGTGCCGGACGAGCGCCTTGTCGTTCATCATCTTCTTCATGGCGAACGCGAGGCTGAGCGTCACGGCGAGCGGCAGGCCCTCGGGGACGGCTACAACGACGATGGTGACGGCGATGGCGAAGAACTCGAGCAGCTCCAGCGCGTCGTCGCCGGTCCAGCTGAAGTAGGAGCCGTCGGCGAGCTTGCGCCAGAATAGGCCCTGGGTGAGCACCGCGAACGTGACGACGGCGAAGGCGAGGCCGATCTTGCCGATGATGGTGGCGACGCCGTTGAGCTTGACCTGGAGCGGAGTCTCGTCGTCGCCGCCCTCGCTCAGCGTGGCCATCAGCTTGCCCCACTGCGTCCGCATGCCGACGGTGGTGACGAGCATCTTGCACGCGCCGTCCTGCACCTTGGTCCCCGACAGCAGGAACGGGTTCTCAGCGCTCACCGCGACGGGCTCGCTCTCCCCGGTGAGGCTGGACTCGTTGATGAGCAGGGAGAACCCGGACAAGAAGAGCCCGTCCGCGGGCACCTGGTCGCCGATGGAGAGGTGGACGATGTCGCCGGCGAGGAGCTCGTAGATGGAGAGCTTCTGGCGGTAGCCGCTCCGCGTGACCTGCACGGTGATCTTCTTCTTCTCCTTGTCGAGGTCCTTGAACTGCAGCGACTGGCGGTAGTCGCTGGTGGCGGTGACGAAGACGACGAGCAGGATGCTGGCGACGATGCCGAGCCCGTCGTGCGCGCCGTGGGGCCACCCTTCGGTGGCGATCCCCACGAGGAGGGAGACGAGAGCGCAGGCGGCGAGGATCATGAGCGTCATGTCCTGGAGAGCCTCCCATACGAAGACCCAGAAGCTGCGTTGCTCCGCCTCGGCGAAGCGGTTGACGCCGAAGACCTCCCGCCGCGCCGACATCAGCTTATTGTTATCGGCGGCGAGGCCGTCGGATGCCGAGGTGGACAGCCTGGACACGAGGCCGTCGACGCCGCCGTGGGACTTGAGCTTCTTCACGTCATGGCTCTCCACGATGGAGCTCAGCTCCTCGGCGCAGATGCCGAAGCCCGCCGCCTTGACGTCGGCGGGGACGGCGTAGTCGCCCTGCGGGGGCAGGCCGTGGATGAACTGGAGCGCGGCCTTGGAGACGAGCACGGCGACCCGCAGCTTCTCCTGGTTGGACCGCTTCATGGCGGCGGCCTCAGAGCGCTTGCCCAGGTTGGCGGTGAAGCGGAACCGCCTGGTGGGGTTCTTGACGACGCCGACGACGCTCCGCCATCGCCCCAGCGCCTCGTCCGACGAGTGCTTCGCCTTCACGCCCCCGAAGTTCTCGTTCAGGTAGCTCTCCATCTTGTCCACCCTCCCTCGCTCACACCATACCCCTGACCCTCGATGATCTCTTGATCGCTCTCCTCAGCCCAGCTGCAGCATTCTCGGCGAGCTGCTCGATCCCGATGCTATGGCGATGGCGATGGGTCGGTCAGGACTACTCAGGACATGCGCAAGTACGCCGATGGAGAGGAGAGGAGAAGACGAGGCGTGGTGGTTTGTTCAGGATCCGAACAAGACGGACGGCAGGAGAGTGATGGAGGGCAGCCCATGGACGGAGCGACTGCTACCTCCTCCTCCACTCTCGGAAATCTGCCGGAATTTGTGGCCTGCCACTACTCAAAACCACCCTGAAACGCCGGAGATATCGATGCAGTCTACAGGTGTGTACATTGTCACGGCAAAACAAGCCAAGAATGCAACATGTGCATGTTTCCATGCCAAGAAACGGAAACAAACAATAATCCTGGACGTACGTGTCATGCATGCCACTGGCACGCACTCACACCTGAATCCTCTCCTCTCCAGCAGAGCTCTCCTTCGTTCATGTCACGTCACGTCCTGCTTGGCTCACCGTCACTACTCCACTCATCGTCGTCGTCGTCCGAGTGGCTTCTCGCCGGGATGATGAACACGTCGGACTCGTCGGGGGACCTGAAGCTCACCCTCCGGGACACGCTGTGCAGGCTCCGGAGCGACGCCCGACTGACGATGGACATGGACACGCTCTCGTTGACGACGTCCGGCGGGGAGTAACCGCCGCCGCTCCCGGAGTGTGCTCCTTCCTCCTCGTCGGAGAACAGGTCGGCCAGGTTCACCGGGCACACCTTCGGGGAGCTGCGCCGCGACGGCGTCGCAGCAGCCTCCGTCTCCCAGCTCGGCGGCGGGTACAGCATCTCCTCCAGGGTGACCTGCCTCGCCTCTGCTCCGGCTGCCGCCGCCAGGGGCAGCCTCTCGCTCTGCCGTTGGTCCTGCTGCAGGCAGCTCGGCACCATCCTGTCCAAGATCACCTTGAGATGGCAAGAGTAACAGCACTGTAAAAGGCACATTTTCTTCTTCTTCTTCTTCTTCTCTTTATTTACTATTACTCTCCTCTAGAGCCTGGAGCCTGGAGGTTGGTGATCTGGGATGGTGATGAAAGAAAATTCACACCTGTTCTTGGTGTGGTGACATGTATATATGGATGTGGTCAGCCTTGGAAACTGAGATGATTGTGCTGTATAAATTTTGTTACGGCGTAACATCGGACAGGCCGTGGTGATTATAGCAAGGGTCAAAAAGGGACAAACTTTGGACTTTGGAACTAGGCTAGTGTTCTTGTACTGGGAACTACGCAATGTTCTACGTCAGCAGCAGGGCCTTCCTTAATCCTTATCGCCATGAGCTCGATCGTAGAAGGTGACCTGGTTGGTGCACGCCAAGCGTGTCCTGCAATACTGGCAGACCATTGCACGACCTGTGGGAAAGAGAGAGCTAGTTCCTTGTCATAATTTTGAAAAGTCTGCCAATCATGTATTGATAGAGAAGAGGATAAAAATATGATGTAATTATGGACATTTTTTTTTTATGTTAAAAAGCTATCTGATTCTGTATAGATAGGGATATACCCACTGACATCAAGGAAGATTATATTAGGAGAGGAAACTTGGAAGAAACATGTCTTCATTGACCATGCATCTTGTTGTTTACACCGCCATTTTGCACAAGTATCTTGATTTTTATGGATTGCAATTGAGAAACGTTCTTGTTGTTTATACATCTCTTGCCTTGGCATAATACTCTTGGAGCGTGAGACGCCATGATAACTCGCCAGAAGGTCAGTTAGCAGGGGGCGAATACCGTGGCGGACTATAGATCAATATAAGCCTTATGCATAGTGTCACTAAAATAATGGGGAAAATCTTAGCCAATCCCTTGGTACTCTAGTTACCAAATCTAGTATCAAACAACTAGAGTGCATTTTTTTTTTTGAAACGGTCTCCAGGAGCTCCGCCGAACTTGTATTGATATAGAAGGGAACAAGCACTATACAAAACAATCACACAAAAGAAAATAAAATGCACAAAAACTAAGCTATGCCTCAAGCAAGGGAGGTAGGAATGATCTCACAAAGTTTTTTTTGGCTCCTGCTGCACACCAGAGTCTAGCCTCTTCCTTTATCTTGCCAATGAGTGCTTCCGTTGTGTTATGGCGGCGATCAAATATTCTCGCATTTCTCTCTTTCCAAATCTCCCATGCTACTAAAGTGGTTAGCGTACGTACCGCCTTTGTCGGCAAGCCTGGCGATGTGCCGATTGCTCGCCACCATTGATCTGTAGAACGAAGATTGCCCCACCGAGAAGTGAATGGTAAGTTGCCACCCGTCCAAGTACGCACGACATTCCAAACTCGGAGGTTATAGTGGCAGTGTGCAAGTAAGTGAATGGCAGATTCATCCGTGTGATTGGGACAACCGCGTTTTTGGAGGCGATCTGAAGTCCAAAGGCGATTTTGGAAAGCTAAGCCAGGCAAAGAATTTGCATATGGGAGGGGCCCAAGTGCGCCATATGAGCTTGTTGTGGTCGGTGGAAATGGATCCCAAGAATTGAGTCAAGTATGCAAAGTGATCTGGTCCTGTAAATTTGCAAAGAATTTGTCAAAAGTATTCACCAGAAGCACAGAAACGCTAAGTGATCTGGTCCTGTAAATTTGGGTCAAGGTGAGTAGAGCGGACCTTCTCCTAGAGGCTCACAAACTAGGAAATTTGGAGGATGGAGTTTATGTGTAGCACGTTCAAGTCCTGGACCCAAACATTTCTAGTTACTGCTTGCTGAAATGTCCTGTTCTTTTTCCTGCTCAAGGCAAAAATCGTGGGTGCCAGGTCCTTTCGACAAATCCCATCCAACCATGCAGAGTGCCAAAATAAGGCCTTTGCTCCATTTTCAATTGTAATTTTGGTCACCGCATTGAAAAGCCTTCTATTTGTATTGGTGCAGGGGATCTCCATACCAACCCAAGACTTATTTTCGGACTTTCATGATTGCCATAGCCAATGTAGCCGCAGGGCCCGTGAAAATTTATAGATATCTAGCACTCTAGGACCACCCAATTTTATTGGTCGGCGCACCTGTTTCCAAGCCACTTTGCATTTCCCTCCAGCTAACCGTGTTCCGCCCGTCCATAGGAAGCAGCGTTGTTTGGCATCCAGCTCCTTAAGGATTCCTTTTGTTGGGCGACGTGGACGGTGCTTCTCGTCGAGGAGCCGACGCAGAGCCGACGCAATATTATTAATTAATATTAATTAATGATGTGAACTCTGAAGCTGATGAGTTAGCCGGTTAACCCAGTCACGTCTCCGGGTTATTCCGTTTCTCTCTCTTCTTTTTGCATTCTCGCTGTTTTGATGATGTTGACTCATTTGTGATCGCTTCACATTTACAAAGACGTTCATCAACGATTCATGAAATACAAAAAGTGAATCTAACTCATTTGGTTGGGAGGGAAATATGGTCATACACTCAACCACCCAAGTTTAGTCACTCTTTGAATTTAGCTGTATATTGTTTTACATTTAAAAGTCTACTTTTAGAACATTCATCAGAAATGGAAAAAAGAGGCGGATGGTGAGCTCTGGGCTATTATGCGTGGATTCATCACTGGTCCATCCAGCAGCTATACGGCCCATGATGGATAGGATTCGTCGTGACGATCGCTTGGAAGATCTAGTCCAAGAAGTTTAGGGCCCGTTAGCCTCGCAGTTTGTGCACACGACGTGGACCGTGCTGGCACTAAACTCAAGTGATAGGCTTTCTTGTTCCTGTCGAAGCCAATTCCTTCCAACAAATGTCAGACAGCCCAGGTCCATGCGACGATGCATCTTCCAATTTCCATGTTTATATAAGGGTAGGGGAACATCTGGACAAAATTTTGAGCCATCAGTTCAGGACTTCGGAAATGAAGATCTGGACAAAATCCTGCAGGCTCTTAAGAAATTTAGGACCGCTAGCAGGAGCCAGGAGGTAATAGTATTTGAGTCGGATAAAATATGAATCTAAAACAGAGTGATTCACTTGTGCGAAGTAGACACTAGCCAATGCCTACACGACATTTGACTTTGACAGTGAAAAATCAAAGGTAACAACAGGTTCAGAGAAGCTGCCCTACGGTTTAAGGTAGCTGACGAGCTGGTTTCAAAGTTAGGAACACCAAGACCAATTGACCACCAGGGATTGCACGGCCAAACATCTTGACATACGTACAACGTGTATAGAAAACGAAGTGAAAACTGGATCATCATTATTTCATACAAGTGTGTACAACCAATGCTTCGATTCCCAAACCACAAGACTTTTGCAAGTCCCTGCTCTCATCTATTTTACACGAAAACAATATGCCTACAATGCTATTCTACAGCAAGGGGGAACGGAGGTACGGATAATTAAACTTTTTACCTATTTTTTATACGTCGATATAAAGGGATTTAGACGACGAAGTGTCCAAGATTACATGTACTTCTGGTAGCTTTAACTGTAGAGTCCAAAGAAATGAGCTGAGCTGAGGCGGCTTCTGTTGCTTTGGCAGCGGTTGGCACCGACGGTGCATCAGTGGGCAACTGCTGGGGACTTTTGACAAATCTTTAAGGGGCAACAGCAGCCTGATTTGCTGACTTGTACTGTCCACGAAAAAAGAAGAAATGTCCTCTAGTGCTGGTCTTCAGTGCTTGCTAGAGTAGTTTGCATCGGTTGCGTCTCTGGTTGAACAGTTTGCTGACGGGCACCGGTATTCAGCAGTGGAGGATCGATTTTCCATCTGCACACAAAATGTCACATGACTAAACATGCATTTACTGTGTGATGAAAGCAGCGACAACTTAACATAGTTAGTAGGAGCACATATGTGATCCCTAAGTCAAATACGTAATGGTCTAGTCATGGTAATGTATAGTTGTAATGACAGGACAAGCGAAGAACGGTATAAGAGCTGGATCCGTGACGCCATGAAGGTATTTGTTTCATCAATCATTGTTTGGATTGAATGTGTATGTTCAAAATATGTGCCACTGCCACATAAGATCTCAGATTTGGTCCCTTCAACTTAATTAGGCGTGCATTGACCAAAGTTTAAAATCTTATCATATGGCACTGATCAGAGATGCCGACAACAGGTTTCAATCTTCAGCACTCCAATCAAACCTTCAAATCTGAATTTGTGTGCATGACAGAACAACTAAACACACCAAAGTAACCATGACACGCGCATTTTGTATAAAAAAAAATAGTACTTACTTATTAGTCTGAAATGTTCCATCGGTGGAGTAGGAAGGATATGTTAATTGAAGTGATAGGTATGAATATTTAGAATGACCTGGCTCTGCTTTTGACACAACGCATAAGACAGCTAGATTAGGTGGGCATGTGGAGCAAGTAGAGAGCTTTTGGAGAAAGTAAGGTGTACTACGTCAATTATATAATCCTTTGTGATTAAACAACGCGCACCACGAAGATCATGAAATGATTTGCTTTCAAGGAAAACGATTTTCTCGGTCAATGAAATGTCATGCTGCACGTTTAGTACTATATACTATCATTGTTCAGCTTATATTAAAAGGACGAATCCCAATATCATGGCTGTATTTAGGGAACACTAAATCATAACACAAGGCGCCATGCTACGAGACGAAGACAGGAAGACGAAAGGAACAGGAACCAACGACACCAACTCTGTTTATGAAAACGGCAACCACCGGCGGGGTCAGGTAGTGGAGACTGAGATCGACAGATCACAACTCGCAGTCTGTAGTCTGTACACAAAGTGTATTCTGTGACAGTACTAACAGTACTCTCTGTGGAATTTGTTCCTAAAAAAGTCTGTTATGCGCGCTGCGCATGTGATCAAGGCCTACGCAAATTGCTTTCAAGGGATCATGCCACACCACCCCCACCTAATCAATTAGGAACACCATGGCCACCATCGCCAACCATAATTTGAGCAACTAAAGTGTACCTCGTGTCGCGCCACGAAACCAACTCTTGTAGATCTAAAGCATGCAACTAGCTAGCATGGACAATTAATTATCAGGCATTTATTAATTACTGGCTAGCAACTAAAGTGTACCTCGTGTCCCTTCTTAATTCGTAAAATCAAGATGCAAAGGGTGAAGAAGATGAAGGATAAATTTTTTAAACAAAATCATGGGTTGTTGTTGCAGCAGTTGGTATCACAGAATTCAAATATTTGTGAAAGGATGATAATTACATTAGAAGAGCTTGAGAAGGCCAAATTTTGATAGATCTCGTGTGATTGGTGGTGGAGGCCATGGCATCGTGTTTAAAGGAATTATCGACCTTCATGTTGTTGCAATTAAGAAATCCAAGATTATAGTACAGAGAGAAATCAATGAGTTCATAAATGAAGTTATGGTTCTTTCTCAAGTCAACCATAGAAATGTGGTGAAGCTCTTAGGATGTTGCCTTGAGGCAGAAGTTCCATGGCTTGTTTATGAGTTCATTTCAAATGGGACACTTTGTCACCATCTTCACGTTGAAGGATCCATATCAATACCATGGGATCATCGCATAAGGATTACATTGGAAGTTGCTAGAGCACTATCCTATTTACACTCAGCTATATCGATACCAATATTTCATAGAGATATTAAGTCATCCAACATACTGCTTGACGATAATTTAACTGCAAAAGTATCAGACTTTGGAGCTTCTCGACATATCCCAATTGACAAAATAGGAGTTATTACAACTATTCAAGGAACAATTGGTTACTTGGATACAATGGGTGGGTCCTGTTGAGTATCAAACATAGGGGTACATCAAATCCCCGGATTAACCGTCATGATAGTCAAATTAACCCATGACTGATTCTCTTTATTGCGTGCACCCCTTGGCCCATCGACAAGTGGTTTGGTGGGCCTCGGAAGTCCATTTTAGGAAAAGGATCCTACCGCCTGGTAAGCGAGCCAGGAGGCTAAGTTCCCGTTCGAGCTGCTCACGCCCGGGGGCTTGGCCAGGTCTAAGGGTCCCCGACCCTAGGGGACAACAACCCACAATGTAAGCCATGGCCTTCTTCAGGCTAGGCCTCTAATCCCGATCGACGCCGAGAATATAACTTGGAATCTGTTAGGCATCCAGAACCTGACAGGCGGGTAGAGCCAGAGGATGCCAAGGCCTGCTGGAGCCCTCTTCCCTCATTACCACAAGGCCGTGTTGGTCACTCCTAGCACAAGGTCACTCCCGGGGCTGGTGCAAATGCAACAAGGGTCATCGCGCGCCCGCTACACGGACGAGACTGACCTTGCATGACATCCTCCTTCTACATGCGGGTGGGATCCTGGCATGCGATGGAAGCCACAAGAAGGCGAACAACCCGTGGAAGGCACAATGGTAGCAGACAACACTTGATGGTCAGAGTCAGTTTGGCATTGTCAGCCCCCGCTAGAAGATGAAGGGCGTCGCCTAGCGTCACAAGCAACTAAAGCTTAGAACTTAAAACCCTAGAAAAACCATGAAACTTGTACTCCCATCACCCTTCGTTATATAAGGCTCGGCATGGGCTCCTGTACACGGGATCAAACCATCAAACAATCGACCAAGACAGAACCCTAGATTGAACACTTGGCCCTTGATCGGGACCCTATCTGAGACATCAAGCCCAAGACAGTAGAATAGCACTTCCCATATGTCTCCCTCTCTTTCTCTGTTGTAAGAACTCGATTGAGCATTCTTAATGCGAAGAACACCACTGCTAGACGTAAGGCTTAGACGCCTGAACCAGGATAAACCCCTTGTGTTTTGAGTGCTTAAGCCACCGGAGACTCATGCATCAACCCATGTTGAACAACTAGATTACTATGGCAGAACCAAACCCACGGTAGTTGGCATGCCAGGTAGGAGAGCGTCATATGTGATCATCGCTCTTAGGTGGCCCTAGCCACCATCTTCTTCGTCGGAGGCAGAGACATCGCCCTAGGGGCGACGTGCGCTTCTCCGACGAATCTGTCATCCCGTCTGGCCTCAGCTATGGATCCCTGAGGATCTAGGCATACGACGAAGCCCAAGCGGCGGAGCAACACCAGGATGACGTCAACATGCTTGAGGAGATTAGGATATTGTGGTCATACCTCGGTCAAGTATCATCAGGGCTGTGACGCTGCCACAACATGCTCGAGGAGATTAATGAATTTTTAGAGGCATTTGTCTATTGAGTTGTCTCTGTAAATCGATACAACGCCTTTGAAAATTAATGGCTATTTTAGGAAATAGAGACACTTTTGACCCGCCTCTATAAATAAAATGAGACGTCTCCTAATTTTTTTTATAATAGTGTACCATAGATCTAATTGTTGATGTTTTCACACGCAAAGATTAGCAGATAGCTTAGCCCTATAAGATCTAGTTTCTAACAAAAATAATGTCAATAGTTCGTTGGAGGTCTAAAGTAACATACTACACGTAAGTCCAAGTCAAGTCACCAACTCACCATCCCGGTCGTGTATGAGGCCACTAAGCTGGTGGTTTCGGACCTAAACACACCTTTAGCAGTACGACCGAATCATGATCTTAGCCCTTTGCTACAACAGAAAATGGACGCTTCATATTAGTTTGGGTGTATAGTATAATAATCTGTCCTAGTTGCAAGGTTAAGGGCTTATTATTTAATAAGTGACTAGCCAGTAGCTACCATTCTAATAAATTTATGTAATTAGTTTATTCTTGTCGTCTGATTTTGAATTCTGTCAAATTTGTTGATGCTATATATATCTTTAAACCTATTGTAATTTTGTTGTACCGTCAGCCTTTGTGTACGTTGTTTAATTTCTGAAAGGTTAACACTGACTGATCGAGCTGTTCAAAAGTTCAAATGCGAAATCGAAAATGAATCAAAATATGTAGGTTAATTATACTTCTGTTTTTCATTTGTCTTATTGGATTATTTCAGCTTCGTAGCACATATAGAGAATATTTGTAGGAACAGTTAGAATAAACTAGTAGGGACAACTGCACACCCCGGCCTACTCTTGAAATCAATTTGTAGAGATGGTTGCCAAACACTCCCGCACTAGAAATCATTTTTCAGGAATTATAAAATAGATGTAAATAAATATATTAATCCTCTTTCACAAGTAGTGCAATTTTTCACGCATGTGTTCATTCGATCTCAGACTTTTGATTACCTCGTGCTTACACCGTGTATAGGACGATGCTATGATTTTGTATGGAGTTTTACAAATATTGCGTCTAATATTTTGGCCCTATAGACAATGTCAATTGGAAAAAAGTTTTAATTTTTAAGTCTTAGATCTCATCAAGCACTACTACAACTTTATAGAAGGATGTCTCCACCTGAGTTTGAAAAATCTAAAAGTTTGAATTTGAAAAAATCTGACAAAGCTCTAGACCGACCTCTCTCAAGTCAAATCATGATCTTGGAGACATATACAAAGGACGACTGACTGGCAAAGCTCAAAGCTAAAGGCTGCGTGATGAAGCACAATTACAACATGGATGCGTGGCTAGCCGCTGATAAACACAGCAACCAAATTGTGAGCACTACTGATCTTCTCTCTGGTAGTGGAAGATATAAAGTATGTTTGCACCATAAATCAGTCAGCAAGTCAAGTCACCGCGTGCCTGTCGTTATTTTTGCTTTCATGGACGACGAAATTAACTTAACTTAGTTCGTCTTCGTCCTTGGCGTACGTCGTGCTAGTTAATTTAATTTCACTGGAGAAACTGTGTGTGGCATGCCCTATTTATGGTGAGGAACGTAACTGACGAGGATGACATGGGTCGTGCTTCCGATCCATATAAGCAGGCACACATGAAGACGAATGTAGCAGTGGCTAAAACAGTTGTAGCACCTGCTGCTGTAGTCGCGACGCTGCTGCTGATGCTCCCGCTATTTGCTGGCGGCGGCGGCGCACTTGCTGCAACTGCAGCAACAGCCACTGGTCTGGGCAGTAACTGCACGAGGAGGTGCGGCAACATCAGCGTCCCTTACCCATTCGGCATCGAGCTCGGCTGCTACCACGACACCGGCTTCAACCTCAGCTGCAAGCAGCAGCACTCCCACCGTCAGCCACCAAGCTGTTCCTCGGCGACGGCACCGTGCAGGTGCTGGACATCTCTGTTGAACACAGCACGGTGCCCATCTACAGCCCCGGCGTGCAGTTGCAGTATGATGGCATCAGCACCGGCGGAACTTATTCGTGGATTTATTGGCACACGAAAGAAATGGATATTGGAGATTTCTTCCTACCGATATAAAATATTATCTTAGGCGCATCATGAAAATGTCTATAAAGTAGAGTTTGTAAGCTTATGATGCCGCGCTCTCCGTGAGTGTTAATTTCATAAACTTTGCTTTTTGGATTAACTGTAACTTTAACGTTGATATTTAATTTTTACAGTATTGTTATCTTATCGTGCGATCCGTGTGTTTTTAGTACAAAATGTTAGCTATCCCGTAGCAACGCACGGACACACTACCTAGTACAATGTAAAATTGTTGTTTATGCTACAATAAGATCTCATCGAGGATACCTTGCTGATAGCAATATTTCCTCTTCCATGCCATACTGTCTACTTGTCTCCAGAGCAAGTCCTTCGAATGACTTATATTGAATTGCAGTTTTATCCTTCTCGTGTTTCCTCCTCAAAGTTGTATCATGATGGACATGCTTCTTTGTGCCTCTCAAGTTTTCAAGTGTCATCTCGACTTCTCTCATTGTGGGCCGATCTTCTCCATTCAATTTTGTACACTTTGCTGCTAGTATGGCAACTTCATCGAATTGTTCACCCTCCTCTTCCATGATTTGAGGATATACTATTTCAGTCAAGGAACCTTGAGCTACTATTGATGAAAAATGTGTAATAAGACCCTCCCCATCTTTAGATCGGTAGATAAATGGTTTCTTCCTAGTCAACAATTCTATTAGAAGAACACCAAAAACTAAAAACATCACTCTTGTCTGTAAGTCGACTAGTATAATAATACATGGGATCTAAGTAGCCAATAGTTCCTTGGACAGCTGTAGTCACTCCAGTTTGATTAATCGAGACGTACCTTGAAGCCCCGAAGTCTGATACCTTCGCTGTTAAATTGTCATCAAGAAGTATGTTAGATGACTTGATGTCTCTATGAAGTACTGGTGTTGAAGCAGCTGAATGCAGATAGGCTAGAGCTTTGGAAATTTCGACGGCAATCCTCAAACGATCACCCCATGGGAGTGATATATTTCCTTCAACATGAAGATGACGAGCAAGAGTGCCATTTGATATGAACTCATAAACCAATAGTGGGACTTCTGTCTCAAGACAACACCCAAGGAGTTTGACAATATTCCTGTGGTTGATTTGGGAAAGAATTGCAACCTCATTTATGAAATCATCAATTTCTCTCTGTACTTTGATCTTTGATTTCTTGATGGCAACAACTTGTAGGTCTAAAAGTCCTTTATACACGAGTCTGTGCCCTCCGCCACCAACTTCATGAGATGGATCAAAATTGTTCGTATCCTTCTCTAGCTCCCCCAAGGTAATCATCATCCTTCCACCTATATCGGACTTCTGCGATACCAACTGTTGAAGTAGAAGACCATGATTTTGCTTGAAAAATCTTTCTTTCATCCTTTTAACCTTATGCCGCTTGATTTTACGTGTTATGAAGGGCACACCAAGTACCAAAAGCAATGTGGCACCACCGACTCCTAGCCCGATTTTCAAAACTGAAATGTATACTTATAGTTAAGAGCCAATATCATAATTTGCATTTAGCAAGCATGTTCAATAGAGGAATTGAACGATTGGTTAGTGGTTATTTTGAAGTCCATATGCGTGTTATATACTGCAGCTATAGAAATGTGCAAGGATAAAAGAATTGTACCAACTAATAGGACAAAATAAGAAAAGTCACCATCTAGATTTATGAAGTCCCGGTACATTGGACTCCAACTAAAGCTAACAAACTCACACTGAGGTTCCACTTAAACTCATATTCAAGATGCATGAGGTGCGAAGCAAGGAGAGGAGGAAAATTATGAATTTAGATTAAAGGCATATTGTGTAATTGGTAGTAGAAGATCATCATAACCGGATTGAGGTTACTAGCTAAGAGTATTTTGTTTAAAATGAATGGACAGAGTGTGTGGAAAGATAGGAAAATATAATGTCTCCTAGAATATAGAGGCGAGCATGGGGTTGATACACTAGTGATCATAAGATGGAAAATATAATGTAATATAGTTTGGGTCCCCATATAGAGTTGCTGTCACCTGTGTAGGAATTCTTCCTTTTTGTCATAACACACCCATCTTTTGTGAACGGACTTCTGTAGGTTTCCTTAGGACATTGGCACTGAAACGTTCCTGGGAAATTTTGGCAGATTCCATAGCAACTATATGCTTCCGGATTCTCACGCTCATTTACAATGTTCTTACTTCTTACTGCTATACATAGAGTACGTGCTCACTGTTTCGTCAATGGAGACTTAGGCCCTGTTTATTGAACTTATCAGCCGTACTGTTTCAGCAAAATAACAATGTTTTTCTCGCACAACAAATCAGCATCAACATCAGCTTCAGCCGTTTTTCCAGCTAGCCGAACAGAGCCTTAGCCTACGCCCTGTTCGTTTGGGCTTGTTTGGCTGATAAGCCATGGCTGAAAGTACTGTTGGCTGATTTGGTGTGAGAGAAAAATACTATTTGTTGACTAAAAAAGTATGACTTATAAGCTAAACAAGTCCAAACGAACGTAGCGCTTGATTGGTGGTGCTCGCGTTGTTTGGTCGTCCACGGGATTGGCTGATGTTTGGTCGTCCACGGGATTGGCTGACTTTGACTAGTTCACCTGCTGCGACTTGCATGTGCTGGGGTTTCCTCGTATCTTCGTTGCAGCTATAAGTAGTGAGCAGACTAAACACGTTCGTTCCCTTGGTCAGTAGTCTTCGTCGTCTCTCTTGAATATCTCAGGAAAAACGTGTCACTGCTGGGCCTACTAGAAAGTGCCAGCGAGCGACCGGCCGAATGCAACGGCAGCAAGCAGCCTGAAGACTAGCTTCGATGTGTAGCGTACCAGTGTACCCTAGATGCCATTATGCCAACATGATGCATGCATGTATGTACTTAAACCCTGTTTCTTCTTTTAAATAAACTAGTAAATGTGGCAGCGTGCTTACAACGGGAGGGAAAAAATTATCAATTACATTTACGAAGAATGAGAAGGATAGGGAATGTTATATGTCTATTTATTTTTACCTTTATGTGAAATGTAAGACCTCTAATTTATTTATGATGATTGTTACAATGCCTCCATAATATAAGTCAACATTGGTAATAATACAACAATGTTTATCAAGCCTATATTGAATTAAAATACAACCTTTATAGATTTTTCTTCTGGTGCAAAGCACAGAAATATTTAGACGTAAATATATCATGACTTTAATTTTATTCTATATCCATGTGTCGTACAGTTAAATACTCCTAAGTTCCTTGGCTTTCTTTGAGGACCATAAAAACCCGAAATTCTAATCTTTGATTAAAGTCGGCAAGGAGTTAATTGCTGACGTGTCAAAGAGTAGTTTGTGCACTGCCTGTTTATATGACGTGTAAACGATACACAATGGCTTGTCATGTCCTTTTAATCAGCTATTTAGTCTGTTCAAATGGCAGTTTAGCCTGAATAAATAACTAAACGATAGGTGGCCATTAGTCTATTTAAACACGTTTCCTCAACTTCAGTCGCCTAAGCTCTTAGGCGAATGAGTTCAGAGCACTATCTGCTGCTTTGCTGTTGAGCTGATGGAAGGAAGCAGAAAGCGGATGACCACTGGCTAGCAAATGTCGCCTGATTTTTTGGAAAAAAGCAAGCGCCTGTGCAATAGCAACTCCCATATTTAATTGTTTAGGCTAACATACATAGTTGTGTAGCATGCATCCATAATTATGACGTCAATCTTTATTGGATCTTTCTTGTGAGGTTTTTTCTTATAACATGACGTGTTGACGTGAATGTGCTAATGTCAATGTTATTATTATTATGCACGTACACAGTGACATTTTAAGCATCTGCCCTGCTCGTCAATAGAGACAGCCTGACTTGTGGTGCTCGCATAACTTTAGTCGTCCACGCCACGGTAGTATAGACTGACTTTGACCAGTACACCCATACTTAATTACTGCGATTTATCATTTGCGGTGTAAGATCACCATCTAGAGATAGGCCTCTGGCTAAGTTTCCACACCTATCTTTATTGTGAGATAGACTGGATCTCATTATCTCAGCACATCATGTTCGTTCCCTGGTCATCGGTCGTCTCTCTATCTCCCTATCATCCCTATAGAAGAGAAAAACCGTGTGTCAGTGTCACCGCTGGGCCAAGAAAGTGCAAGCGACAGCGAGCGTCCGATCGAATGCAATGGCAGCAAGCAGCCGGAGGACTAGTAGCTTGGACTTGGAGGAGCGTACGCTAGCTGCCCTTCCAGGTAAGAAATCCGTGCAGCGCTAGGTAAGGCGCCTTTCATGGATGCAAATGGCGACCAGATGGAAGGTGAATGGGAGCCGCTAAGAATTTCTTTGCTGAGAAAAGCTTGGCCTATATCCCGATTATAAACACGCCTCTCTTTTGATTGTCAAGGTTACACAAGCCAATTGATTTTTTTTATGAAACTACACAAGCCAACTAATTTCTCAAAGCAGCGCAGAGCTAAAGCGACATAGCACGGATTAAATTACTCGCTAAATAGCATACTAACAAAAACTCTATTTAGCTTAAAAGGCTTTAGATGGACTAAGCTAGTACTTGACTGTCGGCTCAAGCATGAAAGAGAGATCAGCACAAACTGTCGGGTTCATGAACCCGGGGTCCCTCGTGGACCAGCTTCCCCGCAAAGGCTCGGCCCAAGTAGACAGCGCTCTGCTAGTGGGCCGGCCCGAATACCTGAGCGACAGGCCGAAGGAGTGATCCAATCTCTCCGACCGGAAGACCAGGCCGAGGGAAAACAGCGCCCGGTCACCGACTCCGGCCCACCTCTCCGACCGGAGCGCTCGCTTCGGTCTCCAGCCCGCCTCCGGACGGCCTCTCCGAATGGAAGGGCTGGCCAAAAGCACCGCTTCCATCTCCGACCCTGCGCTCTCCGACCGGGGATACGCCAAGCACCTGCTCACTGTTCTTCTCCGACTGACTGACACAATCAGAGCCAATTGGAACCAACCAACTGGGACGCCCGCTCGGAAAGGACCCGGGAACGAGCGGAGAAAGCAAGACAGGGCGCACAAGTCAAACCACGGTACCGGGACCATACCCTGTACACCTGCAGGAACAGTACTCTGCAACCGCCCTAACACAAACAGTGTTGTAGGCGCCGGCATTTTCCTCTACAGTATTGTGGGCGCCATTAACTCCCATATGGTAAGGCCCCCCACGGGCATCAACAGTGTTATGGGCGCCGACATTTACCGTACCGAGCGAACATGGTGAAACCCCTCACGTGCCTCTGGGCACCGACAGTATATGCAGGTACCGACATCTGCCACACCTGAAGAAGGCGACGCAACCTCCGACATGTACTTGACAATCTATAGTGACATCAACAGTATTGTGGGCGTCTACAATCGTCTTGTACCCACCGGCGTGGGCTACAAGGCTTAGAAACAAACATACTCTCTCCCTCTCACTTGTAAGGCCGTCCCCTTCATCTATAAAAGGGGATGTGCCCCCTCCAACATAACTCAGTTCTCTTCGGTGGATCCAAGATCATACAAGTCATCCCAGATTCATTAGATCAACCTAGTTCACTAGCTCACAATCACAGAACCGCCAGGTTCGAACCCCAAGCACACGCCTGAACACTTAGCTCATAGCGGAGCTCCTATCGCTCTCAGCCCTTCCGGCCAGAGCCGACCGGACCTCTTATACACCCCATCTCTCTCCTTCTCGTTTGTAACCCCACTGCAAACTTCGAGCACCTGGGCTCAGGAATAAAGTCACCGACCGACTCAAACTGGACGTAGGGCATGTTGCCTGAACCAGTATAAACCCTGTGTCATTGAGTGTTAGGCCACATCCGATCACAACGTATGGCAAAACTACAAATATTTATGTGTTGGTCACTTTCTGTACCGACAGTTGGCGCCGTCCGTGGGGAAGACGTTGTACGTTCAACACTTTTTGGTCATCGGATGGCCCACTTTTCTGCCACCCTCGCTGTGGCGGGCTCAGGCGATACGATTCGCTTCGGCTCGCTCAAGTTTCCCGCTCCCCCACCGATTGGGATGCGGGTTCCACCCATCTTCGAGCCATCCCAGGCCTTCCTCTTCGGAAGCCTAGACTTCGTCGCCGACCGGCTTGGCGTACTACACCTTCGCGGGGAGGCTCACGTCCCGGCACCCGTCGGAGGGGCGCCCTCCATCGACTCCGGGACGCACGACTTCGACGACGCGGCATCTGCGCTTCATTCCGAGCAAACTCTCTGCTCAAACACCGCTGTAAGTAATATGCGTACTGTTATTTACTCTTTATCCACTATCTCCCACCGATCATCCGGAGGGACCGTACCGCCCGCGCCACAAACACCGTATGTTCGGTTCCCCTATGGCCTCGCGTCCTCCACGGATGCGTACGCTCGGGGGCTCCGAAGGACGCTGGCGCCATCCCCCCTCACATCTGAATTCGTGGGAATGGCGAGCTATGCTCCCGCCGCTCTCCGCGAACTCCCAGATGACGAGCATGAGAGCGACGGCTCTAGCATCGACGATGTGGCACCTCACCACCATCCGTCCCGGGAGTGCGCTATGGCAGATGCTCCAGGATAGCCGCTGGTGGTTGTGGAATCTGCCAGACTCACACCCCTCCGGACCCACGTGCGGGGGCCCTCGCGTCTGCGCGAGCGCACGCCGAGGAATTACGACAACGGCGGTAGAACTAGCCACCACCTGCGCCTGCGCATTCAGTACAACACGTTGCACCCCATGCGCATGACCCGGCGGGTGGCGCCCGGGGTCACGCCCGCCAGGTCCAACACGACTTCGTGAATGAGGGGAACGATCGCCCACAGTTCGCTCGGGCCAGCCAAAATATTACTGCTGCGGCGATGCTTCTACGCAGCGTTCCCGAGCCCGTCGACCCCTAGGAGCGAGAGGTCTACCGGAACCTCCAGGTTTTGGTAGAAGCTGCCGCCGTTCAATAGGCGGAAAGCTCCGCATCACGACTCTGACACGCGCCCTCTCTCCCCACCGGGGGAACAGGGACGCGCCAGACCTATCGATCCATCCGCTTGCCGCTACAGCCGCCAGGTGCGGCCCGGGGGGCCACAGCCGCGCCACGGTCTGACTTGGCACTTGCTCCACACCGACCGCTGGTACGCGAGCAGCCCGGTCCGCACCAGGACGCTCACAGCATCGTCAGCAACCAGCATCGGGCCCGGCACGATGATGATGTCCACCGGGCAGCGGCAAGAGCAGGCGCCACGGATCCTAGCTGAACCATCGAGGGGAGCGGTGAAACGCGCCCCAGGTACGGGCGCTGACCGGACGACCGGAGTAATAGCCCTGAGGGTCTGGGGCCGTGGGCCTTTGACCGGTGTATCCAGAGAGCGCCGTTCCCATAGCGCTTCCGACCGCCCACCAACATCACCAAGTACACCGGGGAGACAAACCCCGGCATTTGGCTCAAAGATTTCTGGCTCACCTGTCGAGCCGGAGGGGTGGATGATGACTATTTCATCATTCAGTATCTCCCCATGTGTGTGGGGGAACATATTCGGGCATGGCTTGAATTCCTCCCACACGACAGCATCCGCGACTGGGTGGACCTCAAGAGGGTCTTCGTTGGAAATTTCTAGGGGACGTATGTCCGCCCTGGGAACTCCTGGGACCTCAAGAGGTGCCAGCAGGAGCCCAGCGAGTCCCTGCGGGACTACATCCGTAGGTTCTCCCAACGATGCAACTCCATCCCTGATGTCGTCGACGCTGACGTCATCAGCGTGTTCCTCTCCGGGACGACCTGTGAGTCCCTAATCCACAAGCTTGGATGCCTGAAGCCCTGTTCCACCCGCGACCTGCTCGATGTCGCCACTAACCACGCCTCCGGCGAGGAAGCAGTCGGAGCGGTCTTTAACGGAGGCCGGTACAAAGACAAGGCCAAGCGCACGGACCAAGACAAGGGCCCCTCCACACAGAGGGGCAAGAAAAACAAAAAAGTTTAGCGCCAGTCGGACAGCACCGCGTTGGTCGCCACGGCTGATCGCACGGCCAAGCAGCCCCAACAGGGACTGCCTAACGACTTCAACAAACTCATGGATAGTCCGTGCACCAACCACGCCTACCCCGTCAAACACCTCTACAAGGAGTGTGAGCTCCTCAAACATTTCCTACGATCGGCCGGTGGGCCGAAGGAAGGGGACAGCAAAGAGGCGGTGGCCAAGAAAGGAGGCGCGACGGGCAAGAACGGGGACGGTTTCCCCGACGCTGACGAATGCATCATGATATTCGGCGGATCCAACGCCATCTGGTCCAAGCGCCAGCACAAGGTTCGCTATAGAGGGGCATGCGCCGTGGAGACGGCCATCCCCTCCTTCCTCAGCTGGTCGGAATCTCCGACCACCTTCGATCAGAGGGACCATCCCTCCTACGTCGCGAGACCGGGACGCTACCCGCTCATCATTGATCCCATCGTCCGCAAGAAGCGCCTCACCAAAGTGCTGATGGACGGGGGCAGCGGCCTCAACATCCTATACATCGACACCCTCGATGCCATGCACATCCCCCGATCGGAGCTCCGCCTGGCGGGCTCCCCCTTCCACGAGGTAATCCTGGGAGCACAGGCATACCTGCTCGAACAGATCGATCTGCCCATCACGTTTGGTAGCCAGGTCAACTTCCGCTCGGAGGTCCTCACCTTCGAGGTGGTGGACTTTCCAGGGTCCTACCACGCCATCTTGGGGCGGCCATGCTACGCAAAATTCATGGCAATCCCCAACTACACCTACCTCAAGCTGAAGATGCCGGGACCGAATGGCGTCATCACCGTGAGTAGCGCCTTTTCGCACGCCTTCACGTGTGACCGCGAGCACTATGAGCTCGCCACTGCGGTCGTCAACTCGTCCGAGCTCCTGCGGCTCGGGGAATCATCGGCCCCGGTAGTCCCAGACTGCAACAAACCAACCTCCTCGACGGCCTTCCGTCCGCTCGAGGAAACCAAGGCGGTGGGAATCGACCCCACCAACCCAACCAAGATGGTTCGGATCGGGACCTAGCTCCTGGCCAAATAGGAATGCGAGCTTGTCGACTTCCTACGCGACAATCGCGATGTCTTTGCATGGCAGCCTTCTGACATATCGGGCATACCGCGGGAGGTCGCCGAGCACGCACTGCGCCTTATCCCGGGCTCGAAGCCCGCTAAGCAGCGTCTGTGTCGCTTCGACGACGAAAGGCGCAGGGCCATAGGCGAAGAGATCGCCAAACTCCTGGCAGCCGGATTCATCAGAGAGGTATTCCACTCTGACTGGCTTGCCAATCCCGTTCTTGTTAAAAAGAAGACCGAGAAGTGGAGAATGTGCATTGATTACACTGGCCTCAACAAAGCGTGTCTAAAGGATCACTTTCCTCTGCCGTGCATAGACCAAATAGTCGACTCCACCTCGGGTTATGAGATCCTCTCCTTTCTGGATGCCTACTCGGGCTATCACTGGATCGCGATGAAAGAGTCTGATCAGCTCGCAACCTCGTTCATCACCCCATATGGTTCGTACTGCTACATTACCATGCCATTCGGCTTGAAGAACGCTGGCGCCACCTACCAAAGGTGCATGCAGCAATGCTTCACCGACCAAATCGACCCACTCGATCAACCTGACCAAACCGAGTGGCCAAGGCCAACGATTGCCGTCTATGTTGATGACATAGTGGTCAAGATAGCTCAAGCCTATGACCTGATCACAAACTTGGCCGCAACGTTCACAAACCTCCGAAGGTTCAACATCAGGCTGAATCCTGAAAAATATGTTTTTGGGGTTCCAAAGGGGAAGCTGCTAGGATACATTGTGTCCGAGCGCGGCATTGAGGCCAACCCCGAAAAAATCACAACCATCTCCAACATGGGTCTCGTACGCAACGTCAAGGGCGTGTAAAGGCTCATCGGCTGTCTGGCTACCCTAAGTCGATTCATCTCCTGGCTCGGCGAACGGGGGATGCCACTCTACAAGCTGCTCAAAAAGACGGACACTTTCGTCTGGACTGAGGAAGCCCAGTAGGCCCTGGAGAGCATCAAAGCATCCCTGACATCAGCCCCGATCCTCGTCGCTCCCGAACGAGGGGAACCCCTTCTCCTCTACATCGCGGCCAGCAACCATGTGGTAAGCGCCGCGCTAGTCGTCGAAAGGGAGGAGCCGGGACACCAACTTAAGGTCCAGCGGCCCGTATACTTCGTCGGCGAAGTACTCACCAACCCCAAGGTCCGATACACCCAGGTGCAGAAACTCCTATACGTCATGCTAATGGCAACCCAGAAGCTCCTGCACTACTTCACCGACCACGAAGTCGCGGTCGTCACTTCATACCCACTCGGGGACATCATCCGCAACCGCGACGCCGTGGGACAGATCTCTAAGTGGGCACTCGAACTCATGGGCCACGACATGAAGTACATCCCCTGTACCACCATTAAATCTCAGCCCCTCACAGATTTTGTCGCTGAATGGACAGAGGCACAGCTACCGACACCGGACGTCACCCATGAGTACTGGATGATGTACTTCGATGGGTCCGTAATGGCACCCGGCTCGGGGGCTGGAGTGGTTCTGATCTCCCCGGACGGAAGTAGGCTTCCCTACGCCATCTGCCTCCACTTTTCAGCCTCAAACAACGCCGTGGAATATGAGGCCCTTATCAATGGACTACGCATTGCCATCAAGCTCAGTGCTACGCGACTCTATGTTCGCGACGACTCAAAACTGGTCGTTGATCAGGTCATGAAGGAGTCCTCCTGCAAAAGCCCCCTCATGACAGCATACTGCCAAGAGGTGCGCAAGCTTGAGGACAAATTCTAGGGGATCGAACTACATCACGTCCCTCGAAGGGACAACGATGCTGCTGATTTCCTTGCAAAATTGGCCGCCAGGCAGGATCCATCCCCAAGCGGGGTCTTCATCAACGACGTCCATGAGCTGTCCGCCCGCATCCTGGAAAGTCCGATCCAGACACACCCCGACGCCTAGCTGGTGCTCGGGGGCTCCGACCCCGACGCCCAGCTAGCGCTCGGGGGCTCTGACCCCGACGCCCAGCCGGCACTAGGGGGCTCCGACCCCAACGCCAAGCCAACACTCGGGGGCTCCGATTCCAGTACCTCTATGACAACATCACCCGCGAACGTCGTTGTATTGGCACTCGATCAAACCGACTAGCGAGTGCCGCTACTCGCCTACCTCCTCGAGGAGGTTCTCCCACCCGAAAGGACTGAAGCCCGACGGATCGCTCGATGCACCAAGACCTTCATCGCGCTCGGTGATGAGCTCTACATACGAAGTCCATCAGGGGTACTCATGAAATGTATCCCCACCAACCAGGGGAGGCAGCTCCTCCTCGAGGTCCATGCCGGGATTTGCGGACATCACGCGACCCCAAGGTCGCTGGTCGGAAAAGCCTTTCGCCAAGGTTTTTATTGACCCACCGCGCTATGAGATGCAGAGGAGGTCATCCGTTGGTGTGAAGGATGCTAGTTCTACGCTCGGCAAACCCATTTGCCGGCACAGGAGCTCCAAACCATCTCCATCACCAGGCCATTCGTGGTCTGGGGCCTCGACATGGTGGGACCCCTCAAAAAAGGCCTAGACGGTTTTACTCACCTACTCGTAGCAGTCGACAAGTTCACCAAGTGGATAGAGGCCAAGCCCATCACCAACATCCGCTCGGAGGAGGCAGTCAAATTCTTCCTCGACATCATCTACCGATTCGGCGTTCCTAATTGTATTATCACTGACCACGGGACTAACTTCACCGGAAAGAAGTTCCTAGACTTCAGCGATGGATACGGCATCAGGATCGACTGGGCTTCGGTCAGACATCCACGAACTAACGGTCAGGTCGAACGTGCTAATGGCATGGTCCTCCAAGGACTTAAGTCACGCATCTTCGACCGACTCAACAAGTACGCTGGATGATAGGTTGCAGAGGTCCTAGCGATCTTCTGGAGCCTAAGAACGACCCCAAACTAATCCATAGGGTTCACACCCTTCTTTCTGGCCTACGGAGCTGAGGCAGTATTGCCCTCTGACCTCGACCACGGCGCCCCAAGAGTGAAGGCTTTCGACCACGACCGAGCCACGAAGGCTCAACAAGACGCAGTCGACATGCTCGAAGAGGCCCGCGAAACGACCGTCATCCGCTCTGCTCGCTACCAACAAACCCTCCGCAGGTACCACAAAAGGAAGATCAGAGGGTGGATACTCGAAGTTGGCGATCTCGTACTCCGAAGGACCCAATCGACGAAGGAAAAACACAAGCTCTCTCCACCATGGGAAGGGCCCTATACGATGACCGAAGTAATCCGACTGGGTGCCTACCGACTAGAGGACAACAACGGCAATGTTCTCACCAACACTTGGAACATTGAACAGCTACGTCGTTTTCCCCTAAATTTGGTCTAACCGCTTTTTAGTTAACACATGCTCCTGTAAAAGCGCCCCAGCCCGAACACTTTCAGCCCGGGTCGCTCGGGGGCTCCATAAGGGTACAATATTGAATATTACCTCTCTTTTTTTACTATCACATGATAAACAACTTTGTCCCCGACCGGAAGCACATTCCATTCCTTTGATTGCCCTACGTGACTCTGTTCTTACTCCCAACCGAACGCACCTCGCCGGGACCTACGGTTACAAGCAGCCGAGCCCCGCGGGCCATGCCCAAGCTCTTAACAGATGCAGCCTACGGAACTAACAGGCAGGTGAGAGGGAGAAAAGGATAAAAACGAAAGTTATGCTAGGATAAAAACAAGGAATGGATATCGTGGTTCTATCACAAAAGCAATACTGATGTATTCATTGATACAAAAAACTGTTCACACGGGGGCTCACCCACAAACTCAACTATTACATTTTCTACTACTACAAATACTATTGCGGCCGCTCGACGACATCGCCTGAACGCCAAAGGAGAAAACCACGGCACACGACGTCGAACATAACCACAACCGCTGGTGCCCCGCCCGGTTCCGCTCCTCGACTTCGGCGAGCGCAACAGGTACCTCAAGGGACCCGCTCGGTTCCACTCCCTCAACTTCGGCAAGCGCAACGGGTACCTCAAGGGCGTCGCACCCATAGATACTCAGCAGAAGAGCATGGAGCTCCTGACCTTCTCATGTAGTCGAGGCAGCTCCTGGGTAGTGGCGCTGCTACCGAGATATGGCCACCATGGCTGGAAGAAATCTCATCAAACTTTATGAACTAGCCAACCTGAGCAGCTGCAGGCACGGAACCCTCCATCGGCACGATCCTGAGCAACTTCCCCTCCAACAAAGCTCGCCCGGTGAAGATCCACCAGAGAAAATCCACACACGGCTCCATCCCAAAGAAGGCCTCGCAGATTAATCCAGCACCGTCCACGGTAGTCTCCAGTTCAACATCATGCTCCGGGTTCATGAAAGGATCTGTAAGTCCCCCCCCCTCGCTCACCCCCTCTCTCACTTAGGAACCGTCGTGGCATACAGGCACTCTCGATGAGAAAGAAGGAGGAGAGACAATAGTTGGAGAACAGGCAAAGGACTACGACGGAGAGCCCTCTCCCTCCCCCTATTTAAGGAAGAAACACGACAGCCGAAGAAGGGCAAAAGATCAAAGCGCAAAACTCTCCCCCTTCCCCCATTCAATGCGGATGGGAAATGATGGGACACGCCCTGACCGAAGGGACGCGCACTGACCGACAGAATGACGGCGGGTCAGACGGAACGCCGCCTGGCGAGACGAAACGTGGCCTGGGTATGGCCCACCACTATCGCTTGACCGAGCATGAAAACCGAAGCGTCACCACACGCAGACAGCTCTCCGCATCCCTAGGCGGGGAAAAAGCCTAAAACGGGATCTCTGCTGGGAGAAACCATCGGGCTTCCTAAGTCGATCGAATGGCTCAGAAAGACACATCGAGACACAGGTAGGAAGCGAAGGGATGCCCCATGTTGGCCATGTCGACTCCGTCACGAACGACGAGCACGAGTCCCGGTCGGACGTTTCCGACTGAAGCTCTCCAAACCCGGTCACTCAAGTCATCAAGGTGAACACTACCAACCCCCTCTATTTCTTTATAATCATTTCATACATCCATACGCGCATTCATTCTATACGCCCGTGCCTCCTGGACGATTCGCGCCCGGAACCGCCCGGGGGCTCGGGAACTAAGCATCGCACGTGCAGCGAAATGCACCACAACGCTCCGTGTTGCGTCACCAAACGGTAGTTGCCTCATTCGACATGAGCAACAACAGAGCCAGGGGAGAAAAACGTAGATGAGCCCCGTGCGGCCCTCGCCTAGTCTGGCAGACCAGGTCATCTCAACCTTCTCGTTCGATCCTGAACCTCTCGCCAAGCCCACGGAATCTCCATCGAGGGGAGGCCGTTAGGCCACCCGGGTCGGTCTCCGGAACGACCCAGGCATCTGCCGGGTTGTAGGTAAAGGAGCAGTGGAATGTCACAAGAGGGCTATGCCGACCCCGTCACAAACGACGGACCCGGATTCCGCTCGATCATACCCGTTAGCGAACTCACCGAGCACGTCACTCGAGCCTGAGCGATCGAGACAAGCGACAAAACTTAGCCCCTCCGGTTGTGAGGAACCGAGGATGGGGTAACGCACACAACTCACACCGACCCCTACTAAAGCCCAGCAAGGCTCAGGGGCTCAAGACACAAAAAGCCTGGGTCTGCGACCCCGAACTCGTCCCTTCCGACTACGCTCCAAACACCCGGGTCTGCGACCCCGATCTCGCCCCATCCGGCTACGCTCCGACTGCGCTCCAAAAAGCACCTGGGTCTACGACCACGATCTCGCCCCATCCGGCTACGCTTCGCCTACACTCCAAAAACTACCTGAGTCTACGACCCCGATCTCGCCCCATCCGGCTACACTTCGCCTGCACTCCAAAAACCACCTGGGTCTGCGACCCCAAACTCGCCCCATCAGGATCCACGACTCTGACTCGATCGATCCCACAGCGCGCATCGACGCTAGGATCAGTGAGCTCCGTCTCATCCGATCCCTTGACTAACTGCCTCATCCGATCCCACAGTGCGCATCGACGCCAGGATCCATGAGCTTCGTCTCGTCCGATCCCCGAACTAACCACCTCAGCCGCGCAATGACGCCTTGGTTGACAACTCAACTCGCCTGATCCCACGGCGCGCACCCACGCCAGGATCCGCAAGCTTCGTATCGTCCGATCCCTAAAAACAAACCGCCTCGGCTGCACAGCGACGCCGTGGCTAAACGACTCCATTTCAACTAAAAAACACGCCCACACGCCCACTAAACACCCCCCAGACGGTCCTGCTCGAAACCGCCTAGGGGCTCAGGGGCTACACCCGCGGGTGCGCTCGCGCGCACCCGCCGACGAAACAAAAACCTCCCACGCTGGCAACACGGAAAAACCCCCCAGACGGTTCTGCCCGAACCGCCCGGGGGCTCGGGGGCTACACCCGCGGTGCGCTCGTGCGCACCCGCTGTCAAGACAAAAAAACCCCAGACGATTCCGTCCGAATCACCGGGGGGCTCGAGGGCTCCTGTCGGGTTCATGAACCCGGGGTCCCTCGTGGACCAGCTTCCCCGCAAAGGCTCTGCCCAAGCAGACAGCGCGCAGCTAGTGGGCTGGCCCGAATACCTGAGCAACAGGCCGAAGGAGTGATCCAATCTCTCCGACCGAAAGACCAGGCCGAGGGAAAACAGTGCCCGGTTACTGACTCCGGCCCACCTCTCCGACCGGAGCGCTCGCTTCGGTCTCCAGCCCGCCTCCGGACGGCCTCTCCGAACGGAAGGCCTGGCCAAAAGCACCGCTTCCATCTCTGACCCCGCACTCTCCGACCGGGGATACGCCAAGCACCTGCTCACTGTTCTTCTCCAACGGAAACAATCAGAGCCAACTGGAACCAACCGACCGGGGACGCCCGCTCGGAAAGGACCCAGGAACGAGCGGAGAAAGCAAGACATGGCACACAAGTCAAACCACGGTACCAGGACCATACCCTGTACACCTGCAGGAACAGTACTCTGCAACCGCCCTAACACAAACAGTATTGTAGGTGCCGACATTTTCGTCTACAGTATTGTGGGCGCCATTAACTCCCACACGGTAAAGCCCCCCACGGGCATCAACAGTGTTATGGGCGCCGGCATTTACCGTACCGAGCGAACATGGTGAAACCCCTCACGTGCCTCTAGGCACCGACAGTATATGCAGGTATCGACATCTGCCATACCTGGAGAAGGCGACGCAACCTCCGACATGCACATCAACAGTATTGTGGGCGCCTACAATCGTCTTGTACCCACCGACGTGGGCTACAAGGCTTAGAAACAAACATACTCTCTCCCTCTCGCTTGTAAGACCGTCCCCTTCATCTATAAAAGGGGATGTGCCCCTCCAACATAACTCAGTTCTCTTCGGTGGATTCAAGATCATACAAGTCATCCTAGATTCAATAGATCAACCTAGTTCACTAGCTCACAACCACAGAACCGCTAGGTTCGAACTCCAAGCACACGCCTGAACACTTAGCTCATAGCGGAGCTTCTGTCACTCTCGGCCCTTCTGACCGGAGCCGACCAGACCTCTTATACACCCTATATTTCTCCTTCTCATTTGTAACCCCACTGCAAACTTCGAGTACCTGGGCTTAGGAATAAAGTCACCGACCGACTCAAACTGGACGTAGGGTACGTTGCCTGAACCATTATAAACCCTGTGTCATTGAGTGTTAAGCCACATCTGATCACAACGTACGGCAAAACTACAAATATTTACGTGTTTGTCATTTTCTGTACCGACACCAACACTATTGCAAACAAGTGCAAAACGGTAAGCTATATGCAAATCATTTCAACAATTCTACCGTCCATAAGTCCATTCAGTAAAAACAACAAAGACTGAACTGTGGGAGTTCTACTAAAACAGAGATAAGTTAACAGCCAACACAACCTGAGAAGTACAAGAGTTGACAGTCTGCACCTGTTCTCACCGAGCTGCAAAACCAAAATCCAACCAAACGAATATACTAAAGCTTAAAAGATTAGTTAAATATTGGTTGAACAGTCATAACACTGCTGCATGAAAGTGACATCACAGGAAATTATTAGTTCGTGCCTTGCTAGTCCCTGTCAATTGGGAGCACTACTGATCTTCTATCTCTGGTAGTGGAAGAGACAAACATGGTAAAAATATGTTAGCACCACCATAAATCAGTCAGTAAGTCAAGTCACCGCGTGCGCGTGTTGTTTTTCCTTTATGGACGGCGAAATTGGCCCCGGCCGTTTGGATCCTGGGCCTCGTTTAGATTGCAAGTTTTTTCGTTATTTTTCCATCACATTAAATCTTTGATACATGTATGAAGTATTAAATATAGATAAAAAATAACTAATTATACAGTTTGATTGTAAATTACGAGACGAATCTTTTGAGCCTAGTTAAGTCATGATTGGACAATAATTGTCAAATACAAACGAAAGTGCTATAGTGCCAAATACTGATTTCTAACCCCAATCTAAACAAGACCCTGGACAAATTGAAATTTACACAATGAATTAGGTTATTTGGTTTGGAATTTAATATTCCATAATATTCTTAAGCTCATAAATAAATCTATCTCAAATTTATAGCGTGAGAGATGAAATAGATTCTATAGATCACTACGCTATAATTTTATTCTCTAACTTATAACACACTCTTCAACTCACTCCTCTACAGTAGAAATACAACATATAAGTATGTCCCTTGTATACCTAATAATAAATATACAAATATATTTCATATATAACTATATTAGCTTAATTAATCTATGCATAAATTATAATTATCAGAATAAATTCAATTTCAAGGATTCAAACAGGCCCATAACTTAGTTCGGCCATGTTCGTTTCTTTTATAATCTGTATTTTCAACTTATTTTTTCAGTCGAAACAGTATTTTTTCTCGTAACAAATCAACCGGAATATTATTTCAGCTTTTTTTTCAGCGATGCGAACGGCACGGCCCCCCGTCTTCCTCCGTGGCGTCGTGCTACTTAATTTAATTTCACTGCAGAAACTGTGTATGGCATGCCCTATTTATGGTGAGGAACGTAACTGACGAGGACGAAATGGGTAGTGCTTAAAAAAAACAAGAAGAAGAAGAAGATAAGAGGCCATTGTTGTTCTTTGCTTACGGTTAGTTCCTTATACGCAAGGCACACATGAAGACGAATGTAGTAGCGGCGACTAAAACAGTTGTAGCACTTGCTGCTGTAGTCGCGACGCTGCTGCTGCTGCTCCCGCCATTTGCTGGCGGCGGCGCCGCACTTGCTGCAACTGCAGCAACAGCCACTGGTCTGGGCAGTAACTGCACAAGGAGGTGCGGCAACATCAGCATCCCTTACCCATTCGGCATCGAGCTCGGCTGCTACCACGACACCGGCTTCAACCTCAGCTGCAAGCAGCAGCACTCCCACCGTCAGCCACCCAAGCTGTTCCTCGGCGACGGCACCGTGCAGGTGCTGGACATCTCTGTTGAACACAGCACGGTGCGCATCTACAGCCCCGGCGTGCAGTTGCAGTATGATGGCATCAGCACCGGCGGGACATGGGGCCTCGGGCTCCCAGAGACCGGACCGTACTTCCTGTCGGAGTCAGCTAGCATGCTCGTGGCGACAGGGTGCAGCATCCAGGTCAGCATCCGAGGGGGACGGAAAGTCAGCCTGGTGAGTTCTTGCACTGCTATCTGCCCCGTTATTTTGTCCGACGATGGCTGTAGCGGTACGATAGGAAATGGCAGCTGCACTGGCATTGGTTGCTGTCAGGCCAGCATCGTTGTAGGCTACTCTTCCTACAGAATCCAGATTGACCGGCCGGTTTCTTCTGCCTCGGGCTGGAACCGTCCTACTTCGGTATTCATAGTCGACCAGAGTTACTTTATCAGTATCAATTCGAATGGAGACCGAATTCCTGGATCGCTTACTACGGCTACACTAGACTGGATAATTAGTACTTCGACATGTCCTACAAATATGACCGCCCCAGAATGTCTCAGTAACCACAGCTATTGCCAAAATTCCTCTTCCTTGGGCCATGGTGGGTATACATGTCAATGCGCAGATGGTTATCAGGGTAATCCTTTTGTTCAAGGTGGATGTCAAGGTACACTACGTAGTGAATCAATCTTTTTTAATTATATTTTCTCAGCCTGAATTTGCATACATCCTTTGGTGCTCCTAACACATACCTTATTTTTTGGCTATAGATATAGACGAGTGCAAATATCCCGACCAATATGTTTGCTATGGTGTTTGCAAGAATACACCTGGAAGTTTTATTTGCCAATGCAACACTGGCTATACAGGCAATGCTTCCATCCCAAATGCATGCACAGGTATAATAAGATGGAAATCCTGAATACATTTGGTTATAACTTACGACTACTTGCTCTAGAGTTATTACAAGGCTCGCTATATACATATTGGACACTATAACAAGACCTTAAAACAAAATCCATCTGCTCTAAATTTCCTAGACATTGACGAGTGCAAGCACCTGGAAGCATACTCATGCTACGGGATATGCCAAAATTTCCCTGGAACTTTTCATTGCCAGTGTCCAGATGGAACCTATGGAAATTCTTCTACAAAAGGGGGATGCATTACATTCAATAACTCATTTACAGGTACTAAGCAGCCGCTATATGCAATGCAAGCTTAAACTTTCCGATTTCACTCACAGAATTAATATTTTTCATCTTGATATATTTTGTTACTCCGAATCCTGAATGTGTCGTGTCATTAAATATTTTCTTAGGTTTAAGCATCGGATTGGGAATCGGTGGTGGAACAAGTCTTTTGCTTCTAGCCCTTGGTGCTCCCTACATAATGCGTAAAATCAAGCTTCAAAAGGTAAAGAAGATGAAACAAAGATTTTTCAAGCAAAATCATGGGCTGCTATTGCAACAGTTAATATCACGAAGCACAGACATTGGTGAGAGAATGATAATTACCTTACGTGATATAGAGAAGGCAACAAATAATTTTGATAGAGCTCGCATCATTGGTGGTGGAGGGCATGGTGTCGTGTTTAAAGGAATTCTAGATCTACATGTTGTGGCAATCAAGAAGTCAAAGATAGTAGTTCAACGAGAAATCAATGAATTCATAAATGAAGTTGTCGTTCTTTCTCAAGTGAACCATAGAAACGTGGTGAAGCTCTTAGGGTGTTGCCTTGAGACAGAAGTCCCATTGCTAGTTTATGAGTTCATTTCAAATGGAACCCTCTGTCATCATCTTCATGTTGAAGGACCAGTGTCACTACCATGGCACGATCGGATGAGGATAGCAGCCGAGGTTGCCAAAGCGATATCCTATCTGCATGCATCTGCTTCAATGCCCATATTTCACAGAGATATTAAGTCATCCAACGTACTTCTTGATGATGCTTTAACTGCAAAGGTTTCAGATTTTGGAGCTTCTAGATATATCCCAATAGATCAGACAGGAGTGACTACAGCAGTTCAAGGAACAATGGGTTACTTGGATCCAATGTATTATTACAATGGACGATTAACAGACAAGAGTGATGTTTTCAGTTTTGGTGTTCTTCTTGTAGAATTGCTTACTCGAAAGAGACCATATGTGTATAGGTCAGTTGATGATGATGGTCTTGTTTCACATTTTGTTTCGCTGCTAGCAGAAGGCAAACTGGTTGACATATTAGATCCTCAAGTCATGGCGGAGGAAGGTGGAGAAATCGAAGAAGTAGCCACACTAGCAGCAATGTGCACAAAATTG
This sequence comes from Miscanthus lutarioriparius, assembly GCA_904845875.1. Classification (NCBI taxonomy): domain Eukaryota; kingdom Viridiplantae; phylum Streptophyta; class Magnoliopsida; order Poales; family Poaceae; genus Miscanthus; species Miscanthus lutarioriparius. Next base: position 2,958,623 of record CAJGYO010000013.1, on the reverse strand, counting down.
AAGGGAGAAGACAGGCCTACAATGAGGGAAGTGGAGATGGCCCTTGAATGCTTGCTCGTTAAGAAGAAGCAGGTTCAATATAATGGAACACGACAAACAAATAGTGGGGAAACTGCCGGTCCTTACATGTCAACTGACCGAGGAACTAAGGAAGCTAGCAGGCAATACACCATGGAGGAGGAAATGTTGTTATCAGCGAGCTTTCCCCGGTGAATTTTTATCGCTGTATTGAACAAGTGCACAATTCATGTACTCATTTATCTATTGTTTCATAGCATAGCGAGACGACAAACAAGTGTCACTTCCATTTGTTCCCATAAATAATTGATGAAATACATCAGTTTACTTTAGTCCCGCATATTGACATTTATAAATAATGTAAAGCTTATTTTTCGTGCTTGTTTTTGCAAGCTGAACATGAGTTCTTTTTTCTATTTTGCATGTTTCCTTGTTCAATGAAGAATTTTGGGTTTGTCTCTGCATTCTCAAGATGATGCAACCTAATTGTTCTATGTATTCATGTTTCTGTGTATCTTATATTATTTTTAGATAATAGAATTGTTTCCAAACTCTACTACTTTTTTGTGCAGATGACAAAAAACAATGTACAATCATAGTTTGGATCGTTAAAAGTTGGCATCGACAAGAATAATCTAAAATGTCGGAAAGAAATTTAACTTGCCTGGACGACAGGCCACTTGCCCATTTTTCTCATCATGATTTAAAACATGGTGGGGGGGGGGGGAGGACCTAAATAAGTTAATACAAGAGGTAACCTTACTTCAAGGATCTCCGGTGACACAGATCCATTTGTCTAATGGAGAAAGTGAAACTAAAATGAAGGTAGACGCATCAATATTTTGTTATCTGAGTTATCTAAAACCGTGGTAACTCATATTTCCACAATCACCTTCGTCCATGATCGTTGTCCATTGCCCATTGCGATGAGTGGTTTCATGTCACTATCGAAAAACGAGGGAGAGCATAGCACTCTCTTGTTGGATCTGTGTCACCAAAGCAAGCGTTATAGTAAAGCTCGAACAATCTAGCAGTGATCTAGAACCCTTAGAATGACCCTCTCTTCCCTCTACACTTGTATCCCCTATCCCTTCTTTGGTCGTTCTTGATTCTTAACTAGTACACACACGTTCCCTGTGGATTCGATACCTTGGAATACTCTAGGGTCAAAGCTACAGTGGTATCCGTACGCTTGCAGATTTATCTGCGGTTGTTAAGATTACCAACAAGCTTTCTTGTGCTATTGCTAGGGAATAGTTGTACTAGTTTCGAACCGAGTTTGTCTGTTTTCTTTTTCTTTCAAACACCTACCGGAAGGCAACCCAAAGTTATCTTTTCCTTTACCCTTACAATTGCTTTTTTGTTTTGAATCATCAAATTTCTAGTGCTTTATTGGGTGGCTCCTAGACTCTGAATTGTATTCGGTCATTCTGCCTAGTCTAGGTAGATGGCAAACTTCTTTGTTATCTATCTATTTAACGTTTTTAGTCTAGCTTTGTAGTAGACATGTTAAACAGGACCAACGGACCCATATTGAAGGGACCATGACGCCTAAGACCAAGGGAGTGTGAATTAGGCAACTTAAAATATACTTCTAAAACTATGGCATCTAATTTCCTAGGTGTGTTGCTATCTCTAGCGCAAAAGAGTTATGCAACCTAGGCTACAATCCTATGAACTAGCCTATCAAATTAATCTAGTAAGGTAAAGCACACAATCCTAAGTACATAAAATAAACGCAGAAGCTTAAGGGTGGTAGAGTGCAAACTCACATCGACGACTCTTGTATTTTTACCTAGGTATCAAGAGGCTCTTCGCTTCCACTTAGTCCTCGTTGGAGCCCCTCGCAAGGATGCCCTCGTAGGGGCCAAGCTCCTGGTCAGGTAACTCCATGGATAGCCCTTGGGCCTTCCCCATGCGCAAGTGGATCTCCAAGATGGCCTCTCCACGAACCACTCCCCGTCATCTTCACTATCAAGTTTTTGGACAAAATGTCATGGGCATTGTTCCCTTCTATATATACACGATGACGACCACACCACAAACGCGGTTGGTGTAAGTCTGTCAGGACTATAGGTCCCTTCGAGCATAACAATGGTGCACGCAACACTGAGTAAGCAAGACGTATGCAAACCTCACTAACACTAGGCCTAAACCAAGAGCAAGCGCTTTTAGCCATGGTCTAACTAGCCTAAGCACTTCGCAAAGCACCTACACTAATCACCGAGTGATTCTTTAAGCACTATGTGTAGCATGAGCCACTAATCTTTCTTTGTTCCTCACGATAATGCTATCTTGATTTTGCTTGTTTCTAAATACCCATTTGGTATCAATGACATTGTAGTTCTTTCGCCTCTCAACTAGCTCCCAAACTTGATTTCTTGTGAAATTGTTGAGCTCTTCATGCATAGCATTGACCCAATCAACATCCTTCAAAGTTTCATCGATCTTGGTTGGTTCACTGGGAGACACAAATGAATAGTGCTCACAAAAGGATACAAGCCTTGATCTTGTTTGAACACCACTTCTTAAATCACCAACAATTTGATCCAATAGATAGTCCATTGCAATTGCTGGATGGATATCCGGTTGGACAATTTGCACTTGATTGCTTGAGCTTGGTGATAACTTGGTTGAATCGCTTGAATTGGACTAGCCACTTGTTGATCTTGTGCTTGCTGAACTTGATCTTAATCATGAGAACTTCTAGTGCTAGGTTGATCATGATTTTAGAGTCATGTGTTACTTTATGTTATATTTAGAAAATAGAATATATACAATAGCTATATTATAAATGGTGATTAAGTTATTATTATATCAAACTGATGGTCAAATGTTTCAATTTTTTGTGAAATTTCTAAGATCTATCTTTTGTTTTTCTTATCGTGTCTCATGAGGATTAATGTTGATGCTCCATTAGACTGTCTCCAACGAGTTACCCATATGGGCACCAAAACCCAAAATGGGTAGCAAGAGATCCAAAATCAGCCTCCAACAGAGTACCTATACGGGAGACCTATTTTGGGTTGCCTGAGAGGCACAACCCAAATATGGACATCCTCTCTCCTAAAAACCTATTTGCAGAAAGGATTCTCTTTTGGGTCTTGTTGTTGGAGAAGATGCCGAATATGTATTGAACCTTTTGCCTGTAGTGCTACCCAAAGGACGAATGAGTCTTGTATTTTAGTTGTTGTTGGAGATAGCCTTAGGCAGCTTTATTTAGAACTTCTAGTATTTATATACAAACTCTTGCTGCATCTTTTTTTTTGTGACTTCATGAATCTATAGCTTATTACCTTTTAACTTTAAATCAAGTTGTTATAACTTTTTTTAAATGTTAAGTAGAAACTCTAGCATTATTTTATCTTTTATTCAATTTTAATTATTAAAAGGAGTTTAGATTCTAATAATATTGTTTTCCACGTGTTAAGTTGTAACTCAGCTTGCACGTAGGTACTGAACATGTTAAATTTGTTATGTCACAGGATTATATATGTGTAGTATTGTTTTATATATGATAAAGTGATTAAAATTAAATTACCAATATTAATATGATATAATGTTTCAGTCAAAATTTATGAAGTTATTTAAAATAACAACTTCTCTATAATGGGGCGAACGGCGAACGGTGGTGACTGGTGAGGGCACGAGACCGTTAGGCGAGAACTGCGTGGCGTCGGTGGCCAGGACGGGCCACGAGAGGTGCAAACCGCCAAGCCAGGGCCCAGAATGTAGAGCAGCTCAGGAGCCTATGGGCCGGAATGGACGAACACCCTGCGTCACCAGCTCACGAGCCTCTCATTTTTTTAACAATCCTGATTATTTGCAAAATAGTCCTTCCGTCTATCTCATCCGTGCAGTCCCCATTCCCCAATCAGTCAGCCTTTTGCCCCGGCGACGGCGGCCTCGCCGGAGAGCCGATGGAGGCCGCGGTGCTGCTCCGTTACAGTACCAAATGGATGAGACATGGGCTGTCTTCCTCTCCGGAGAGAAGGTAGTATTCTAAAGTTTTGTGGGTGGTCAGTAGAACACAAATTTCCATGCCAGGCCAAGTCAATGTAGCCATGTCGATGTTTTCCCAATTCCATGTAAATTTCACACGGTGGGTAGGGCATATACTTGGCAAGAAATGAGTAATGTTTGATAGCTTGGAGAATGGAGATCATAGGAAATTCATGATCATCAGTTCATCAGAATCAGTTTATGAATATCTCAGCAGTTGGATGTATGGAGAAGTTAAACTGTGTCCAACAAGGAACCCTTATGGGCACCCAAACCCAAAATGGGTAGAAAGAGACCCAAAATCAATCTCCAATAGAGTACCTATACGGGAGACCTATTTTGGGTTGTCTGAGAGGCACAATCCAAATATGGACATCCTCTCTCCTAGAAACTCATTTGCAGAAAGGATTTTCTTTTGGAGTCTTGTTGTTGGAGAAGATGCCGAATATGTATTGAACCTTTTGCCTGTAGCGCTACCCAAAGGACGAGTGGGTCTTGTATTTTGGGTGTTGTTGTTGGAGATAGTCTCAGCGAGTAGGAGAGTAGGAGAGTTGTATTTATGGTGGCTGTGGGTGCAGCAGTCAGCTGCTGCATGCAGGTGAAGTGGGGCAAGAAATAGCTAATTGCAGCACTCACTGTGGCAATATCAGCATCTCCTACCCCTTTGGAATTGAGCCTGGCTGCTACCATCTTGGCTTCAACCTCAGTTGTGATCACTCGCATAATCCACCCAAGCTATTCCTCGGCGATGGCACGGTGGAGGTCCTTGGGAGTTGGGATATCCATTCCCAGTGGCGCGGTGCGCCACAACAGCAGAGGCATCGTGCTATCGTCGGTTCCTAATGCTGCTACAGATGACATGACGAACAAGACAGGGAGGTAGTACCACACATGGATAGATTGGCCTCAGAAAGGGTGGCCCGTTCTTTGTCTCTCCAGATAAGAACAGGTTCCTGGTGCTGTCTTGCCACAACATCCAAGTCCTCCTTGGAGAGGACGGCAGCATTGTAAATGCCTGTGCCACTTACTGTCCACCAGCCCCTGGGAATTGGCTGTTGCAGTGCGCAATGAGTGCTCTGGAATTGGCTGTTGCAGTGCATCAATCCCGAAAGGCTATACTTCCTACAGCATCCTCGTCCAACCGCCCAGTAATATTTCTGAGTTTGATGCAGAGTCTTCGGTGTACATAGCTGAGGAGGGATCCTACAATGTCACACACCTGATCTTTGAAACTGTTTATGCTCTCCCAGCCTTGCTGGACTGGATGATCAGCAACTCAACATGCAGTAAACAGCTCTTGTGAAAACTATACAAGCTATGTTTACAGTGGTTACCGCTGTTGTTCTTCTGCAGGGTATCAAGGAAACTCATACGTACAAGATGGGTGCAAAGATATACACGTTAAAGCAATATAGTTTCATTTCCTTACAGCACATATCTGAAATGATTTCTGATTGATGTGGTGACAGTTTAATGCTTGCTTAGATGTATCTAAATCTTCCATAGGTGTGTACTAGTTTATTAATGTTTTTGAGACAAAACTACTTCACCAGTCTAGTTTCCAGTTTAGTTGATGGTTTTGCATTTTTGCTTGTTTAGACATCGATGAGTGTGCACTTTGGGAACTCCACTCATGCTACGGCACCTGCTTAAATATGCCTGGAACATTTCATTGTCAATGTCCTGATGGAACATATGGCAACCCCTTCACAGAAGGGATACATCAAGATCAAGAGTTCCTCTCCAGGTGACAATTACATCATGGATTACATAAGTTTTGTATATACCAACTTCATGAGTTCTGTATATACCTAAGTTTTGCAGAAGCTGGGAAGTTGAGGTGGACTAATTTTATCAAGTCTCTTTTATACATGAGAAATTGATACATAATGAATTCTTTAACAATATTTAATACTCATCCTACCGTTAGGTAAGAGTGGTATATTTGATATTTAACTCTCTTTTTTTTCAAAAAAAATTAAGGTTCGACCATAGGCCTGATAGTCAGTTGTGGCTCAATTTTATTTGTTCTGGCCTTTTGTGGCCCCTTCATAATATGTAAGATTAAGCTACGGAAGGCCGAAAAAGCAAAAGATATTTCAATCAAAACCATGGTTTGCTACTGCAGCAGTTAATATCATAGAATGCAGGTATCGGTGAAAGGATGATTATCACATTAGCAGAGCTGGAGAAGGCCACAAACAGTTTTGACAGCGGTAATGCCCTCGTGAGGGCGTCCGGACGGACAGACGCAGCTTCCCCACTCGCTACCGCGCCGTCTGCTCGCTCCCGTCCACACCCCTTCCGAAAAAATCTATCTATTGCGCTCCGCCCCCACGCTGCCTGCCTTCCCCACTCCGCGCTCCACCATGCAGCTTGCCTGCACTGTGGCATCCACCCGCCGCGGCTGCCTCCACCGCGCTGCTCGCTCGCCGCGGCCTCCTCCACCCAGCGGGCGAGCCTCCACAATGGATGCTCCAGTAAGCAGGCGTGGGGAAGAGCTTCCCCACTCGCTACCGCGCCGTCTGCTCGCTCCCGTCCACACCCCTTCCAAAAAAATCTATCTATTGCGCTTCGCCTCCACCACGCTGCCTGCCTTCCACACTCCGCACTCCACCGTGCTGTTCGCCTGCACTGCGGCTTCCGCCCGCCGCGGCTGCCTCCACCGTGCTGCTCGCTCGCCGCGGCCGCCTCCACCCAGCGGGTGAGCCTCCACGGTGGATGCTCCAGTAAGCAGGCGTGGGGAGGAGCTTCGTGTGACACTGCCCCGCCGGTGAATTGCCCGCGCCGCTGCCACACCAGTGGGCTCCATGCATCGTCGCCGACCTCTGCGTTGGCGTCGAGCTCCGCAATGACGAGCCTCCATTCGTAAGCAGCAAGGTACATAGGTACATTGTACTGAAAGCATATGTTGTAAGCGTATGTTTCAAGTATTTTAGATGTTTCATCTGAATGTTGTATGTGTTTCATTTGGATGTTGCAAAAGTATATTGGGATGTTGCACATATTGCCATGGCTATATACGTACGTTGCAAGAGTACATTCCAAATGTTTCAGCTGTTTGTAGACGTATGTTCTAAATACGTACGTTGCAAGAGCACATATTGCCATGGCTATATACGTGCATTGCAAGTGTATGTTCTAATTATTTCAGCTATTTCAGATGTACGTTGCAAGTTTTTCTCTGGATGTTGCATATGTTCTAATGGCTATACACATATGTTGCAAGCGTATGTTCCAAATGTTTTACCTGTTTTAGACTTATGTTGCAGCAAGTGCTTCATATTGCAAGTGTTTTCATTAGCAGGCACGGGAAGCGAGTGCAGGCGGAGGCGGTCCCCACGGGCACAGCAACAAAGCGGGGAGGCACGCGCATGTGTAGCAGCAGTAGAAAGGCGCGCGGGGCAGGCGTGGTCGTCCGATGGAAAAAAAAACTGTCTGTGATACGTTAACGTTAGCATCCAATGGAAACAAAACCTCCGGACGTCCGGGCGGTAGTAACTCCATTTTGACAAAACTTGCGAGGTTGGTGGTGGTGGACATGGCATTGTGTACAAAGGAATTTAGACCTACATGCAGTGGCCATCAAGAAATCAAAAGTAGTGGTGCAACGAGAAATCAACCAATTCATAAATGAGGTTGCAATTCTTTCTCAAATCGACCACAGAAACGTGGCAAATGGAAAACTCTCTCACCATCTTCATGTTGAAGAGCCGTTATCATTATCATGGGACGATCGACTACGAATTGCACTTGAAATTGCTAGAGCTCTGGCCTATCTACATTCGGATAGTTCAATGCCAATATTCCACATAGATATTAAGTCTTCTATCATACTGCTCGATGATAGTTTAACAGCTAAAGTGTTGGATTTTGGAGCTTCAAGGTACGTTCCAATCAACCAGACAGGAGTGACTACAGCTGTACAGGAAACATTTGGTTATTTAGATCTCATGTACTATTACACCGGCCGGCCCGGCCCTGAGGGGGGGGGGGGGCGGCCCCCCCAGCCCCAGGTATGTATACATATACACTAGTAGCAATAGGAGATGACGAGATCCTCCGACTCCCTTTTCCTGTGACCGTGATCACGCCCGCAGCACCGCTCCGCACGGGTCACGACGCAACACGCGACCTTCCGCTTTCCTTCTGCGCTTGCGGCTTGGGAGCGTGAGGGGCCTGGCGGGCGGCGGCGTTCCAGTAGCAGAGCAGAGAGGCTAAGCGAACAGGCAGAGGCAGGCGCCAGGCGGCATCTGGCAGCAAGGGCCCTCACGTGACGCGATCCCTGAATCCTGATTCCTGATCATCTAAATCCCTAATTCCCTATTAGGCGTCAGGTATGGAATCTGAAATTTAGTTATTAATTGACTAGTTGTTTGTCACGTGATCCCTATTTTATTAAATTGTAGTTACTAACTGTTTCTCTAATTTTTTTAACAAAGCAAGGGATACATTAGTTGAGAAAGGGCCTATAAGAGAAGAGAATCTTGAATTCCCTTGGGATGCCAATGATAGACATTTTTCCTATGCCTATTACTCTAGAAAAACGAGCAAGGAAGAGGTATATGATAGAAAATGGTTAGTTTATTCCAAACACTTGGACAGAATATTTTGCTTCTGTTGTAAGTTTTTTAATTCTAACAAATCCAAGAGTTCATTAGGGAAGGATGGGTTTAGAGATGGGAGGCATGTCAATGAGAGGTTGAGGTAGTATGAAATTTTTAAGGTAATTTAATATGTATATACAAATTATTTCATATGAATATTATTTTTGCATTCAATTAACTACTTATTACTAACATTTGTATATGTGTGTATATAGTACCAATGGGTAGTATTGGTAGTATTATCATGTTCATATAAAAAGGATCAAAATTTTAGCTTCGTTGTAGGTCCAAAAAAGCTCAGGACCGGCCTTGTACACCGGTAGGCTGACAGATAAGAGCGATGTTTTTAGCTTTGGTGTTCTCCTTGTCGAACTGCTCACCAGAAAGAAACTATCCCTCTATAACTCCGAAAGCGGTGATAGCCTTGTTTCACATTTTGTCTCGCTACTCACAGAAGGTGACTTGGTTGATATACGAGATCCACAAGTCATGGAAGAGGGAGATGGTGAAGTCCAAGAAGTAGATGCGCTAGCGGCAACGTGCACCGAACTGAACGGGGAAGGCCGGCCTACGATGAGAGAAGCAGAGATGGCACTTGAAAACTTGCGAGCTACTAAGCCTACTACTCCACATAATCTGCTGTCATCAATGAAATATGATGGGCGTGAAATTGCAACCCGTTGCGTGCCAGACTGCCAGTTCGAAGGGTTGTAATTGGAGCAAGTAGACAGTACAACATGGAGGAGGGAATCTTGCTGTCAGCAAGTGCGAACACAAGGTTGATATATGCCCTTGTGGTTCGGATTGGTGATGAGTGATTGTCAACGTAACTTGTGTCTTGGGTTGAGTCGATGAGCTAACCATGACGTGAGTTGGATTGTGCAACATGTCTCTTGGCTTGTGATGCACAGGTGTGGAGCTCAGAGGCGGTGGTCGACGGTGAGGTGAAGGTCAAGTAGGAAACGTGACATGCCGATGGGCCGGGAGCGGTAAAGGACGGGCGTGAGGCTTGGACCGAGGGACCAGGAGGCCGGGTGGCTAGCCGCGGTGGCTGACATCTAGAGACATCGACAAGCGCAAGTGTACATGGGAGTGATCGTGTTGACCGAGTCAAGACGGCGGTCGAGCGAGGCTCGGGAAGACTTGGCGGCCGGCCAGACGAGGGCAGCGGTGACACACGTCGAGTTGCGGGGGACGCGTATGGAGTACGCTACTCACGGGCGGTTTGGTGGGTTGAGCATCAAAACCATCGGGTGGACGGTTTTCGGGTTTGAGCCTCAAAACCCGGGCGGAAGTTTCGAGGAGGAACGAACGGCACGTGGCGGCATCGAGGAGTTCGTGTTGAGACGAAACTATCTCATGAAGGGCGCGGTGGCGATCGGATGAAAGTTACCTTGGGTTGGACCATAGTGCCCTCGGATTAAGTGGTTCGATTCACAAGTATCTAAGAGCAAAACTAAGATCGTGTTAAATAGGATAAGAGAGCTCCCATCTCCCTCACCTCTTGCTTCGTCCTTCTCTGGGTTTTTCCCTCCCTTAGGTGTTCCTGAAAGAGATAAAAAATATGAGATTTTCATTGTGTATTTGCAGTGATTTGGTGTGGGAATGAAGGCCCGAATCATCCTCGTGTCCTCCAGGATTCGTCACTTTAGGCCTGTGATTTTCGTGTGATTTTGTTCTTCACTGTGTTCTTCGTTCCCGTTTCTTTCCCCTTCTTGATTCGTGCTTAATTTGAGTTTCACTGTGAGATTTGTTTGGTCAGATTGATGTTTTGACGAGTGTTAAACAATTCTACCAAGTGATTTGAATCAATTCCACTCGTGCATGAAGATCCAAGCCGATCTTCATTTTGGGGAAAAAACTCGTTCTTGCTCGAATTTCTTAGATTTACAGAGTTACAGTTTAAATTGAGCAATGATCTCCTAGGAGTAGCTTTTCATCTTCATTGCGAATCGCTGTGCAAAGTTTGGGAGCGATCTATGAAGATTTGAGTCGGATTTTATCGTTTTTCTTGGCTGCTCCTTTTATGTTCTTCACGTGTGAGCTCTCTGTTTGTCGTGTGCTAGTTGATGTGTCTCCTGGCCGAGCACACCAGCAGCGCCCAGCGCTGATTGGCTCCAGGCCGAGCAGCAGTTGCCCGCACTGCTCCTGGCCACCCAAGGTTCACCGGTCGAGCTCTTCGCTAGGACATTGGTGCTCGCTCGCAGGCTTCGTCCCTCTCTGTTCCGTGCGGTGCAGACCCCGCCGGTGCTCCTGCTCGGTTCGTGTTATGCAGCTTCGCTGCTCGTCGTGTGTGGCACTAGCGGGTGGGCTCAGCAGCACAGCAGTGCTCCAGCGCCGTGCGTTCCAAGCTGGCTCGATCTCCAGCTTCTTTCTGGGTTGTTTGACGAACACTTGCAGGCAGCGTGTCCAGCAGCAAGTGCAAAGCTTGATTGTGCTTTGTTTGTTTTAAATCATGTGTTGTCTCTTTCAAGCTACAGGAAGTAATCAATGCTTGCTATTTTAATTCCAGTCATGTGCACGTAATTGATATTGTGCTTCCAACGGTGTTCCTTGTGGCTGAATTTTTGGGAGCACTTTCAGTTCGTCAGCTTGTGTGTGCTGCTATCTTTGTCCTGGGACTTTCCGGTTCAGTGTACTGGAACTTCTAGCCCGGCAATTTGTTTCATCCGTGACTTGCGCGTTTGTGATCCGATTTGAGTTCTGTCTTTTGCGTAGGCTTTGTGGTGTCCCGCTGTGTTCTTTGGGAGCATCCACCCAGTCATTTAGGTTGTGGAGATCACGTTGGTTGCTTCGCGTGTTTGCGCGGTGAATTTGGGACAGTGGTCGAATATTTCACAAGAAATTTTATGGCTCCTATTCACTCCTCTCTGTTCGTCGTTTTCGGTCCTTCAGCAAGCTATGGTCGGTGAAGTTTTGCTCTATATCCTTGTGAATGGTTATATGGAGACGGTCATTTCTGTTGTATGTTAGTCAAAGGAAAGAACAAATATTGCTCCTTCCTTTTTCTTGAGGGGGAGGTGAATGTTGTTTTTGTTCTGCTCTAAATGATTCTGTGATGTCAACCTTTTTCTTATCAAAGAACAAATATTTATCCTTCCCTTTTTTTCGTGACGGGACGGAAGGCTAGGAAAATGCAGTTTTTGTTGTGTCCTAATAAATGATTCTGTCAACCTTTGAATTGCAGCGTTTGTTTGGCCAAGTTGGTTCCATACAAATTCATATGTACAATGGTGAGAAATAAAAAGATAAAAGAGAGCCGGCTGTCGGGGACCTAATACCGGAGTACCCCAGAAGGTGGAACCAATAACCACCGAACGTTAAAAACTTCTGGACGCATAAGAGCGTTGCTTCACCCCTCACGGGAATGACAGGAGCTTGGTTCCACCTCGCCCGACGCCTTTGGGGTGGGCTCGGTCTCGCCCGAGGGCCCAGGGCTAGTCTCCGTCTCGCCCGACGCCTTTAGGGCGGGCTCGGTCTCGCCCGAGGGCTGAGGGATAGACTCTGCCTCGCCCGACCCCGGAGGAACGGGCTCGGTCTCGCTCGAGGGCTGAGGGATAGACTCCGCCTCGCCCGACCCCGGAGGAGCAGGGTCGGTCTCGCCCAGGAGATATGGATTGGTCTCCGCTTCGCCCGATGGCAAGAAACAAGCCTCACTCTGCTCCATATCTAAAGATTGGATTCATCTTACCTGACCACTCCTCCCTGTTCCTTCAAGATGATAGAGACAGGGCAAGACACGATGTTCAGGTCAACCGTGGCTCCAAGAGCCATACCCTGCACCCTGGCAGGAAAAGTACTGCTAGGGGATGACGGGACGGGCGCTTTAGGCCCTTCCAGGCGCCGTAGAGCCCGAAAGGTGTCACAGGTGCGAGCTCTCCACCCTGTAGAGTTGTAGGAGCCGCCTTCAGCTCTGGGACATGGAACCCAACGAAGATATACGACAACCACTACGCTCCAGAAAAGGATCTGCTATCTCCACGAACGACGGATATTCCATCACCACGCGGTGGACCCAAGGGAGCGGCGCCCGCTTCCCGACCCCTCAGGTCCACCAAGACAGAAGACCTTGGCCACGGCGCTACTCCAGACCCCGACCCCGCGTCCCTCCGACGAAGACTCATAGGAACCAGAAGGCGTGCGGAGCAAGGCTGGGGGAGGCTCAAAAGTCAAAACCATCAGATGCAGGCCCATACCTCAAGTAGGTAGCATTCTGTAACCAACCTGACATTCTACAGGGACATCGATAGTATTGTAGGCGCTTATCTTCCTTCACACTCATCAGAATGAAGAACCAGGCCGGGTAGACGTGAGCCACAAGACTAAGTAGAGTACGCATCCTAAAGCCCTCACCCTTGTAAAGCCAGCCCCTTCATCTATAAAAGGGGATGCGCTTCCTCCATAAAAGAGAAAAAGATCGAACGGGACGGCTCTCAGATACGCACAGTCAAGTTGTGTCGAACCTCTTGACATCCCTTCAACCCATCCATCAGAGACTTGGGACCAGTCCCTCTCTCGATCGTTTGTACCCCTTACTGCAAACCGTTCACGGTGCTAATAACACGAGCAGCAACAAACTGGACGTAGGGACTTTCGGCCCAAACCAGTATAAATCTTGTGTCCTTTAGCGCACCATCCGAGCCTAACGCGCATTACTATAAATTTACTTGTCAGTGCTTGTACGAAACACCGACAGTTGGCACGCCAGGTAGGGGGCTTGCGCGTTCCAAATCAGGCCTCGGATGGCCACCCACGCAATCACTGGTCTGGGCACACGCGCGCGCTTTGACCTAGACTTCATCATCACACTAGAAGGAGAGTTGGCGCTGACTCACTCTGCCGCCCCATCTCTTCCTTCCATCAACCTCAGCCGTCTTAGGCTTGAGGGCCCGCCGGGCAACTCCCTGGGAGTCCGGTCACCAAGGGAGGTCTCGCACAACGTCACCCTATGTCCGAAGGTCCCGTGACAGAGCGCCCGACAGCAAGCGTTCCGTTCGGTCTTCGACCGCTAGCACCTTCTGCGGCAACCGCTAGCCACCACCCACGGGCGCTACGGATGGTTCGATGGCCACGGGATCGTTCTCTAGCTCGGATTTCGAGAGGGAGAGTCACCACCCTTCCCGGAGTGCTTCATGACGCAGACTTCAATGTCATGTCGAAAGCGCCCGGGGAAGAGGTCACCCTACAAACAACCCCGACAAGAGATCCGGGAAGAGACGACAGCTCCATCTCGCCTAAGGATGGAGCAGCTCAAGGCCCGTCAGCAGGAGATCGATGAGGCCGGGCAAGGGCTCGTCCGGGAGTACGCGGACATCAATCGCGAGATTGAACGCCGCAAAGACGGAGGCGCGCGCGCGCACGGCCCGCACCTTACATCAGAGGATCCTCACCGACGATGGGGCCCTTCCTCACTTTGCCCGAGCCAGCCAGAACATCGCCGCAGCAACCGCCTTGCCGCATGGCCTTCCGGAGGCCGCGACGTCCGAGGATCACCAGGCCACCGGAGATTCGTGACGTTGTTTCGAGCAGCAGCGGCGCAGAAGAAAGCGGAAAGTTTGTTGTCTCGATGACACGAACCCGACACCAGCCAATACAGGCGCCCAAGTCGCCCCACCAAGGACGATCCAGACACTAAACGCCGCCACCGGGCGGCAGCCCTCCGTCGTCCCAAGACATCAACGCCGGCCATGGCGCGACGACGACGTAGCATCATCGACGCTCGGAGACGCGCCCACGGCAACAATGGAGAAGCAGCACGCCGCGGCTATCATCCCCGACGTGGTGAGCGCTACAACAGCAACGAGGACCGAAGCCCGAGCCCCGGCCTGCCAGGCCCTTAGGCCTTCGCCCGACACATCCTCAACGCTGCGTTCCCCCTAAGGTATCGACTGCCTACCAACATCCCTAAATATTCCGGCGAAACAAATCCCGGGCTTTGGCTCGAAGACTATCGGCTTGCATGTCAGGCCGGTGGTGCGAGCGATGACAACTTCATTATTCGCAATCTCCCGCTGTTCTTGGCCGATTCGGCGCGAGCATGGCTGGAGCACCTACCGTCCAATGTTGTTCAGAGTTGGGCGGATCTGATGGAGATCTTCGTGGGTAACTTCCAGGGCACGTACAAACGCCCTGGAAACCCATGGGACCTCAAAAATTGCCGCCAGAAGGCCAATGAAAACCTTCGCGGGTACATTCGGTGCTTCTCTCGACAGTGCAATGAGCTCCCGAACGTCGCCGACGCCGACGCCGACGTGATAGGAGCCTTTCTATCCGGGACGACCTGCGAATCCCTGGTCCACAAGCTAGGACGCAGGGGCCCGCGGACTACCAAGGAACTCCTGGACATCGCCACCAGTCACGCCTCTGGAGAGGAAGCGGTCGGAGCCATCTTCGACCGCACCGACGGCAAGGCGAGGCGGGACGAGGCCGCCGACGAAGGCACCTCCGACCGTCCCACCAAGAGAAAAAATAAGAAGCAACGACGCGACAACCCGCTCGTGTCCGCAGCCGACCGCAAAGGTGGCCAGAAGCCTGCGGAAGGCACTCCGAACCACTTCGAGAAAATGCTCGAGGGGCCATGCCCAAACCACGCCTTCCCGGCCAAGCATCTATACAAGGAGTGCGGCCTCATGCGCAAATACTTGGCCGGGGGACTTAACAAAGGGGAGCAGGGGAAGGAACCTGTTCCCACCACAGAGGACGCAGAGGAGAAAGACGACGCCTTCCCAACGCCGACCAGCGCCCTTATGATCTTCGGAGGATCAACGGCCTACGACTCCAGGCGCCGCCAGAAGGTCGCCCGTCGCGAGGTATATATCGCCGAACCGGCCACGCCAGCCTTCCTCCGGTGGTCGGAATCCACCATCACCTTCGACCGGACCGACCATCCGGATGCCATCCCACACCCAGGAAGGTACCCGCTTATCGTCGATCCGATCGTCGGTCCAAAGCGGCTCACCAAAGTACTGATGGATGGGGGCAGCGGCCTCAACATCATGTACGCCAAAATGCTCGACGAAATGGGCGTCGACCGAACAAACCTCCGTCCCATTCGAGCACCATTCCATGGCGTCGTGCCTGGTAGGCAAGCCGTACCACTGAGGCAGATCGACCTGCCCGTCACTTTTGGGGATCGGTCCAATTACCGGACCGAGATCCTCACCTTCGATGTAGTGGGGTTCCCGGGGACTTTCCATGCCATCCTGGGGCGTCCATGTTACGCGAACTTCATGGCCGTCCCCAATTATACATACCTGAAGCTGAAAATGCCGGGCCCCCGCGGGGTCATCACCATCGGCACCTCTTTCCAGCGCGCTTACGAATGCGAGGTCGAATGCTGCGGACACGCATCCGCAGTCATCTCCTCCGAAGAGCTCGCCACCCTCAGGGAGAAGGTCGTTGAAGAGGCACCCAACGCAAAGAAATCAACCGGGTCGTTCGAATCGGCAGAAGGCTCCAGGGAGGTCCTCTTGGATCCCAGCAGCTCCGAGGGCAAAAAAGTCCGTATCGGGACCGCGCTCTCCTCCAAGTAGGAAAGCGCGCTCGTCGACTTCCTCCGCGCCAACAAAGACATATTTGCGTGGAAACCCTCGGATATGCCGGGCATCCCGAGGGAGGTCGCCGAGCATACTCTCCAAATCCTCCCGGGCTCCAAGCCAGTGAAACAACGCCTGCGCCACTTCGATGAGGAGAAACGCAGGGCCATTGGCGAGGAGATAGCCAAACTACTGGCCGCAGGATTCATTAAGGAAGTATACCACCCAGAGTGGTTAGCAAATCATGTTCTTGTCCGAAAAAAGAGCGGGAAATGGAGAATGTGTGTCGATTATACCGGCCTCAACAAAGCGTGCCCAAAGGATCCATTTCCTTTGCCACGAATAGACCAAATAGTCGATTCCACCTCGGGGTGCGAAACCCTCTGCTTCCTTGACGCATACTCCGGCTACCATCAAATCACGATGAAAGAATCCGACCAGCTCGCGACATCTTTTATCACGCCCTTCGGATCGTTTTGCTACACTTCAATGCCATTCGGTCTGAAGAATGCAGGGGCAATGTACCAGCGCTGCATGCTTAATTGCTTCGGAGACCTCATCGGACGAACAAGCAATAGGTGTAATAGGTGTACCAGAAGGAGTGACCCTGCTGGAATTCGAGGAACCAAGCGAGCAGCAGCAGCCGACACCGGAGGTTCAGGAGGTGCAGCCTTCAGGAGAAGTGCTAGGCGAGGTCGCCGTTGAGTGCCCGGATCACCATCAATGCAACTTTCTGAAAGGCAAGCCCCGAAGCATATTAAGCCTCCTAATTTTCGAAATGCAGTTACAGTATTATTGTTACATATATGTATTGTTGCATTAAGTTTAGATATTGGATGCAAACACTTGCTGCATTGGTTATCCAATCCTTGTCCAGATATTGATACCCTGAACCTTATGTAGCTCAGTCCCAACAGGCGTCTTTGCCAGTGATCAACACAAACCCTCGGTACGCTACGCGGGGTCGGAACAAGCCGACGATGGCCCTTCTAGTCCGACCCCTAGGGCCGATCCACCAACTTCTCCGCTTGACCCCGAGGTCATGGAGCTTAAAGAGGACCCAGCAGTGGAGTCCGATCCTCCCGATGACTGGAGAACACTTTACCTCGACTATCTCCTCCACGACGTACTACCGACCGACAAGACAGAAGCCCGACGGCTCGCACGACGCGCCAAGTCCTTCGTTCTTATAGAGGGCGAACTCTACAAACGAAGTCACATCAGACTCGCAACTCAGATCCCCGATTTAACGAGGAAAACTCCTGCTGGGCGACATCCACGGTGGAGTATGCGATCATCATGCCGCACCAAGAACCTTGGTTGGAAACGCATTTTGACAAGGTTTCTATTGGCCCACCACAGTAGCCGATGCCGAGCAAATTGTACGCACCTACGAAGGGTGCCAAGATTACGCTTCAAGCAAACACACCTCCCGGCCCAGCTCTCCAGATGATCCCCATCACGTGGCCCTTCGCGGTGCAGGGGCTCGACCTGGTTGGGCCACTCAAAAAAGCGCCGGGGCTTTACCCACCGCTTGTCACCATAGACAAGTTTACAAAATGGATTGAAGCTCAACCAATATCCACGATCAAATCCGAGCAAGCCGCGGCCGTTTCTTCCTCGACATCGTCCATCGCTTTGGAGTACCGAACTCCATCATTACGGACAACGGCACGCAGTTCACCGGTAGGAAATTCGTTCGATTTTGTGATGAACAACACATCCGGATCGATTGGGCAGCCGTCGCACACCCTCGGATTTAAGCGGGCAGGTCGAAAGGCCGCAAACGGCATTCTTCTTCAAGGCCTCAAACCCGCAATTTTCAACCGATTGAACAAATTGGCTCACGCTGGCTAGCCGAGAGCTCCCACCGTGCTCTGGAGCCTAAGGACAACTCCTAGCCGGGCCACCGGCCACACACCTTTCTTCATGGTCTATGGTTCCGAGGCCATTCTCCCATGAGACCTCGACTCACGGAGCACCAAGAATCGAGAGCATACGATTTAAAAGGGGCCAAAGCATCTCACCAAGACGCCATGGATCAGCTAGATGAAGCCCGCGACATCGCCCTCCTCTGTTCGGCTAAGTACCAAGAAAGGCGCCGCGACGGTACCACAACCCGACGCCGACGGGTGCGGGTCGAGCCTTCAACGTCGGAGACCTCGTCCTCCGTCTTGTGCAGAGAGCAACAAGGACCGCCACAAACTCTCCCATACAGGAAGGGCCCTACGTCATCGTGGAAGTATTTACCAGCGCCCCACGGTTGAAAACCATCAACGGCGAGGTCTTCACCAACACCGGAACATCGAATACCACGCTCGTTTCTATCCTTAAAAATAAGCTTACACTTTTCCTTATCGATTTTGTCATAACAAAACCCCGACCCTTAGTGACTTCCGGCCCCGCAAGTGGCGAGGGGTCGATCTCTCTGGGGTTGGCATGTGTTCATAACATATGACATATGTGATATAAATATTGCGCTTTGCAAAAAACTCCTGTGTTATACTTACAAACATTCTCTAAGTTTTCCGTTCACCTCATAAACAAGTCCCAAGGGCTAAGATTTGGGGACCGATTCTCAATACAACTGGTAGGATCATGAGACACCCACGCCCAAATGGGGTTTGCAACCTCTTTGCTCACCAGTTCAATCAGAATTAGTTCGCCCACATTCCTAGCTTCTTATGACTTAGACCATGAGAAGGGTCGGAAAGCGCCAAAAATTTTCCTGCAAAAGGGAGAAAGATAAAAAAATTGCTTGCCATAAGCAAAGGATGTAATTTTGTTCATTTTTTGCACAAACTCATCACTTACAAAGCGATTTCATTACAAAAAGGAACAATATACTTATAAATTCAGAGGATGCATTTACTGGGGGGGCTTCCCCACAAGGTTATTTCATTCCGGTCTACTCTCGTCGGCTCTACTACGAGTGCTACTACTCGCCGCACCACGCTCTCCATCGGCGACGCAGCCGGGCGATACATGGGCCAGCTCGTCTCATCGCGGTCGCCGTACACGCTCTTCATCGGCGGCATCCCGATATCCCGCCGTCATTGGATCCTCGAAGGCGCCACCATCTACGACGCGCCCACGAGCGTCCGGGGACTACGCCATCGTCGCTACAAGAAACCTCGACAAATGACGCCATCGCCATGGCATCTCGGGGACTACGCCATCATCCCCAGCCATAGCCCTGACAACGGCGTATGAGCAAGAAACGCCTCCCGCCAAAGGAGGAGCACAGCGGACGACGGCGCAGTCGACGACGTACGACGCCCACCGGCGCCTCTTCTCCTTCGACAACAGCGACTCCTCAGCAAGGGCAGCACGCACCATCTCATCTACGTTGGATAACCTCCGGCTCGACATCACACACCAGATTCGCGAGCAAATTTGTGAGTTTTCTCTCTCTCTAGCATTACTCTTCCTCACTCAGGAAGTGTCGCGACGCACGGACGCGTTCGACGGAAAGGAAGAAGAAGGAGACATAGCGGCTCGGAGGCAGAAGACGAGGTGGGATGAGGACTCCTCGCCCCCTCCCTATTTAAAGAGGAGACGCGGTAGCTAAGGAAAGGCGAAAGGTTGGATGAAAAACCCTCTCCCTTCCCCTCTTTAAATACGGAATCAATGCTGATTGATATCTAAGGGGAAGCGCCGGAACTGACGGGACGTACCCCGGTCGACGAGGCGTCCCCCTTTGGTCAAACTGAGCACTGCCTAGGTATGGCCCGCCATCGACCCTTTCCGACACGGCGGCGATTAAGGCGCCCACATAGGCGGAACAACTTTTCGCCTCCCCATGCGGGACCACGGACGACCCGACGACAGACCTTTTCGGATCTCTGGGCGGCCGCTTGGCCTGTAAGACATGATTTAACGAACGTCCAAAGAAAGATAAGCATCTCTCACTTTCTTACTTTATGCATTAAAATTCTTTCACGAGCTTCCGACCCCGTCAAGCGGCGGGGACACGAACATCGCTCGAGGGATGCCGAGGATGTCAACCAGTCTAGACATCCCCCTCACCCAACCCATCCGTACGCTTGAAACTAAGGGCGCGGCATACGGGCACAAAGCTTTGAGTAAAACTGGACGAACTAGCAAACCCTACGCCCGATAGCTACGGTGTTTCATTCACCGTAAAAATCATACTCAACGCCCCAGCGTCCCTAGTTTCGACGTCGCGCCTTCTCAAAGAAGGGATCGGAGGGGTCCGCCTACAGAATCTCCCCCAAAGGAGAAGCTGTCAGGTTACCCAAGTTAATCAAACAGCTCGGATCGCCACCGAGACACGAAAACAAAGAAAAGCAAATCTTATGCAGGTTATTCCAACCTCGTCACAAACGCCGTGGCTCGAGCCCATCTGGTAGGAGCTTTTTCGCCACTCATGCCACCAAGGTAACATTACCGACCCCGCCTTCGTTTCAATTATATTATACATAGGCAAAACATCCCAACGATTCGTGTCTCACCACGAAACGGCTGTCGCCTCATTCGATATAGGCGACCACAGGCCGAGGTTCGAAGGTCGGCCCGCAAAGGGCTCGAGGCTGCCTCACGCCGAACAGAGCCAGGGAGAGATAACCGAGACAAGCCCCCGCGGCCCTACCCGACCTCGCCGAAGTTTAACAGGACGTCTCGACCTTCTCTCGCTCGATTCTAACCCCGAGCCAAACCCATGAATCTCCATCGAGGAGAGGCCATCGGGCCCCCTGAGCTTATCGAACGACTCAGGCATCTACCGGGAGGCGGGTTAAGAAGTTGTGGAGTGCCACCAGAGGGCCCTGCCGACCCCATCAGCAAATGATGGCCCCGGATTCCACACGAACATACCCGTTAGTGAGCTCGTTGAGCGCGACACTCGAGCCGTCGAGGCAAGTGTCGTTCACTCAGCCCCTCCGATTGCGAAAACCGAGGATGGGGTGACACGCAAATAACAGCCAACCCCTATTAGACCCTAACAAGGTTCGGGGCTTGAGCCAAACAATACAGTGGACACACAGTTCAAGGCCCCACCTTGCTGAGCCCATAGAGTCCCCAGTTGGGGATTTCTGTTGGAAGACAGGGCGGGGAATATCGCGATGACGTCCATGGACTTCGTCAACCCTGTCACCAAAACCACAGTTCCGATCTCCAGCAACCCCCGACCCCAGCAAATGCAGGGGGTCGGACCTTGCTCGGGGGCTGGTTAAGGTACGTCTACCTCCTTTCTTTCTTTCGGAACAATCTCCTCGCATTATAACCAGCGGTATAATTCAGGGGAGCAGATTGGTAAGATCGTAAAAAATCAAACAAAACAAAATTACGACAAGAAAATCACGTAAAAGCGCCCAGACCGAGAAAAAATCGACACTTGTCCACATATTACATATAAGTTATTCTCAAAATTGTTCGACTAATTACTTCCAGGAGGGAGAACCATCTCTTTCAGATTGTCTGCCAGGTTTTTTGCAAGGGGAGCAACCATCTTCTCCATTTCCTCCAGCTCTTCATCCTCGAGGTGGATCGGAAGCCTTCGCCATCACCTTCAAAGTTGATTTCCTTCCCATAATGAGCGTATGACGGTGAAGGCCTCGGGTAATCCCGGCGTGGAAGGCACTCTCCTCAAGCTGGCCCACCCGAGCCGTGATACCTGCGACACGAGCCGCGAGCGAGCTGGTCTCCACCGGCTCTGTCACATTCAGGGCATTAAGGACCACCCCGACCGCAGCCTGTAGAAGATTGTGCTCGTCGCTCTCAACCTAAAGGGTCCTTCGTGCATAGGCAGCCTCTTTTTCCAGCTTGATGGAGGCGTTTTCAGCACTCAACCTTCGGTTCACCGCGTCACCAAGCTCCGCTCGGAGAGAGCGGACCACCTCGACGTCCTCGTCCACCTTCTGCTGGAGGGTCGTGGCCCTACTCTCGGCCTCCCGCCGGAGTTCCCGCTCCATCTCCAGCTCCTTTAGGACCTCGCCGGCCTTCTCATTAGCCGCGGCATTCCTCTGCAGTAGCTCGTCTCGCTCTTTTTGGAGTCTGGCAATCTCCTCTCCCTCTAGCTTAGACCTCGCCGCCAGGTCCTCGAACATCCCGTGGGCCTCCTTCGCGTCCTAACGCGCCTGGGTCTCCCGCTCTTGGGCGGCAAAAGTCAGGCGCCATGTGTTCGGCCAGCACTGGCCTCCTCGGAGAGGCGATCCCCTCGCCTTCGCTCATGGAGGAATTGGGATTTATTCCGACTACGAGCAACAAGAACTCAAGAGGAAGAAGACTGGTATCGAAATGCGAAAAAACACAAAAACATACTGAAGAAAGAAGAAAGCCTAGAAAATACCTGAGTGGCAGGGATAACGACCTCATGGAGGGCTCCTCCGGCTCGGGTCCAGTAGGCGTTCAAAGATGCTCGAGATCCCGATGTCAAGACCCTCCCGCTCCATGCTCTCGGAATGATCATCGAAGCGAGAAAAGAACCGACGTCGGGTCCCGAAAGCGGCCATCCATCGGAGCTGGCGGCTCCCCAGCGTAGGGGAGCGGTTTCTCCCGACAAAGGGGCGGTGGCGGCTCCTCTCGACCTGCAGGCGGCACCACCGCCACACTCGAGGACCCTCCGGCTGGACCCTCCTCCGTCTGGGCCGCTTCGAGCGCCACGGGTGGATCCACCTGGGTCCCTGGTGGCGTGGACTGCACTGCGTCCTCAAGCACCGCCGCGGCCGCGCCCGGCTGATCCTGGCTTGGCACGGTCACGACCACCTCCACCGGCGGTATGCGGCCCTCGGCCGGCTGTTCCACGACCACCACGGAGGAGGCCGCTCGCTCAGTAACCTCCGTGGGCGTGGGAGCCACCATGGGCACCGTCGGGTTAACGCGTGGCCACGACGCTTGGCACCACTCCCGCCCAAACGGGTGACTCAGCGACGCCGCTCGTCCGCTTGAAGGGCGAGACTCTTTTGGGCGCCGGCCCAGGGGTGACCCGTCCGCAAGAAACCGCACAAAGGTAATAACCATTAAGTCAAAATAAATTGGAAAAAGGATGAAAACAGAGGAATCAACAACTTACGTTGACGCCCTCGCCGGCGGAAGCGTTTTGGGGATGGATCCCCAGATCCCCGCCCGACTCATCCGGGTGGGACCGCTTATGCCCCGCCCCGCCGCCGGGGCGGGGGTTCATCTCGTCGGGCGCGCGCACCGGAGCCGCCCCTTCCATCGCCTCACGGGTGCAGCACCGAGTTGCTCCCTCCATCGTCGCCTCAAGAATGGCGGCGCGGCAGTCCGCCCCCATCCACCGGTCCTCGGCGGCGACACGCGCGGCGGCGGCGCGCGAACTCGTCGGCCTCCATCGACCTCATCGATCTACTTCCCTCCGCGTGGAAAGGGAAGGGCCCTCGCACGGATGGGTGGCCACTAGTCGGCGTGTCCTCGCCCCTCCAGACGTCCCAATCCACGCCAATGGCTACCTCGCCGTCGTCATCATCATCATCGTCATCGCTCGCCGCCCTCATCGCCACGCCCGTCCTCCCCGATACCATGCCTCCCGCTTCAGTCATTTCGCCTTCTTCATCTCTTTCCTTGCTTTCTTGTCCCGCCGTCCATGCGAGTCGATTCGCCGCCGCCACGACCTTGTCCTTCTAAGAAGGAACTGGTTGTTCTTAAAGACCGGCACCCTCGGCTGGTCCCAATGTCATAAAGCAAGTGTTAAAAAATGGAGATCCGGGGAAAAAGAAAAGAGCACGGAGAGGAGAGCTTTTAATTCAAAGAATCCGTGCTCGGCCACATTGGGGGTGTCCGGGCACCGGATACACAATGTCTAGGACCCTGCCTGCAGAATCCTTCGTCGGCTCCATCGCCTCCTTGATGCGCTGCGCCACTTCCGAGTAAGGGAGCGCCTCATCAACAAGCACCGTCCCCTCGAGCGATATCTCGGGCATCATCCGATGCAGGGGAAGCACACGCGCCATCGTGAGGCGCCCACCTCCTAGCGTGGTAGGCACCGATAATCCTCGTCCCCTTTACACCCCGACCCTTCGTGGCTTGGAGGGCGGAAAGAAGGTCGGAGATGTGTTTCTTGTCTTTGGTCTCGACGCCCCAGCCCCACGACTCTGGAACGTCCACAATAAGACGTCAAGTGTACTTCGGTAGGGTGGCACTCGCGTCATCCCTAATGTAAAACCACTGCGAGTGCCATCCCTTGTTGGATGTCGCCAGACACATGTATGGGTAACCCTTCGACCGGATATGGGCAGATGAATCTTTGGCACACCCCATCGGGCGCGTTCACGCCTTTTCCCCAATCTTCCTCTTTGATAGACTAATGGTAAAGAAATACCGCCACAGATCAAAATGGGGATCGATCCCTAGGAAACCCTCGCACAGGGCAACAAATGCTGCCATGTGCTGAATCCCATTGGGAGTTAGATGCTGCAGCTCTACCTCATAGTAATCCAACAACCCCCGAAGGAATCTATGCGCGGGTACCCCGAATCCCCGCTCATGGAAGATGGCAAAAGAGACAACATACCCTTCATGCGGCACCGGCTCACCCTCGTCGCCAGGTAGCAACCACTCCTGGACGGCGGACAGTGGGCGGAGAAGGCCACGACGGACGAGGCCCTCCAGACGCCGGGAGGTGATGCTTGATCTGCCCCACAACTCCATTAAAGTAGTAGGGGGGAAGGGCAGGCGCGAGCTTGACGGCGGCTGGAACATGAACGCAGGCCGGTCGACGGTGGCGATGCGGCCGCGAGAGGCTGGGATGATTGGCGGTGGATGTTTCAGAACGCAAAGGCAGGGGAGCGAAATATGGAACCTTGGGGGCGAACCCCGTGGTTTTATAGGGGGCGACGGACGCGAGAAGGGCAACCGTCCGCCTCGATCTCCGGGCCTGCCACGCACGCCACCGCGTCACGTCGTGGGACACGCGCCTGCAGTCCCTATCCTCTCACCCCAAAAATCTCGGCGGACGGATCACCTTCCCCAGGCGAACCCGGACTCTCTACCCACCTGGGAAACGCAAGCCACAAAGGCCTGTTTCTTTTCTCTTTGGCCCACCTAGGCCCGGAAGCTCATTGGCCGGCCCAACTAAGAAAGGATCCATGGACGATCCGAAATCAAGGGCGAAGCACCCGTTAGGTTAGCCCGAATCAGTTCCCAATGAACGGGATACCACGACCCACTCGGAAAAATGTCCATTGATTTAAAAATTAAGTCCTTCCGCCTTACCCGCGAAGGGACGATTTAACCCCGGCGACTCTACTCAAATCACCGGGGCTCGGGAACATTCCACCCATTAAGCTTGCGCACCCTCCCGACAAAGTAACCTCGACGAAATCAAAAAACACCTCCAGCGGTTCTACTCGAATCACCTAGAGGCTCGGGGCCACTGTCGGGGACCTAATACCGGGGTACCCTGAAGGTGGAACCAATAACCACCGAACGTTAAAAACTTCGGGACGATAAGAGCGTTGCTTCACCCCTCACGGGAATGACAGAGCTTGGTTCCACCTCGCCTGACGCCTTTGGGGTGGGCTCGGTCTCGCCCGAGGGCCCAGGCTAGTCTTCGCCTCGCCTGACGCCTTTAGGGGCAGGCTCGGTCTCGCCCGAGGGCCGAGGATAGACGCCACCTCGCCTGGACCCCGGAGAGGAGGGGCTCGGTCTCGCCCGAGGGCCGAGGATAGACTCCGCCTCGCCTGACCCCGGAGGAGCAGGTGGTCGGTCTCGCCCAGAGATAGGGATTGGTCTCCACTTCGCCTGACGGCAAGAAACAAGCCTCACTCTGCTCCATATCTAAAGATTGGATTCATCTTACTCGACCACTCCTCCCTGTTCCTTCAAGATGATAGAGACAGGCAGAGACACGACGTTCAGTCAACCGTGGCTCCAAGAGCCATACCCTGCACCCTGGCAGGAAAAGTACTACCAGGGGATGACGGGGCCGGGCGCTTTAGGCCCTTCCAGCGCCCGCAGAGCCGAAAAGGTGTCACAAAGCGAGCTCTCCACCCTGCAGAGTTGTAGGCGCCGCCTTCAGCTCTGGGACACGGAACCCGACGAAGATATACGACAACCACTACGCTCTAGAAAAGGATCTGCTATCTCCACGAACGACGGATATTCCGTCACCACGCGGTGGACCCAAGGGAGCGGCGCCCGCTTCCCGACCCCTCAGGTCCACCAAGACATAAGACCTTGGCCACGGCGCTACTCCAGACCCCGACCCCGCGTCCCTCCGACGAAGACTCATAGGAACCAGAAGGCGTGCGGAGCAAGGCTGGGGGAGGCTCAAAAGTCAAAACCACTGTACTGCGGCCCATACCCTGCGCAGGGTAGCATTCTGTAACCAACTTGACATTCTACAGTGACATCGACAGTATTGTAGGCGCTTATCTTCCTTTGCACTCATCAGAATGAAGAACCAGGCCGGGTAGACGTGAGCCACAAGACTAAGTAGAGTACGCATCCTAAAGCCCTCACCCTTGTAAAGCCAGCCCCTTCATCTATAAAAGGGGATGCGCTTCCTCCATAAAAGAGAAAAAGATCGAACAAGACGACTCTCAGATACGCACAGTCAAGTTGTGTCGAACC
Organism: Miscanthus lutarioriparius; assembly: GCA_904845875.1. NCBI lineage: Eukaryota > Viridiplantae > Streptophyta > Magnoliopsida > Poales > Poaceae > Miscanthus > Miscanthus lutarioriparius. Next base: position 2,931,910 of record CAJGYO010000013.1, on the reverse strand, counting down.
TCTTGACATCCCTTCAACCCATCCATCAGAGACTTGGGACCAGTCCCTCTCTCGATCGTTTGTACCCCTTACTGCAAACCGTTCACGGTGCTAATAACACGAGCAGCAATAAATTGGACGTAGGGACTTTCAGCCCGAACCAGTATAAATCTTGTGTCCTTTAGCGCACCATCCGAGCCTAACGCGCATTACTATAAATTTACTTGCCGGTGCTTGTACGAAACACCGACACCGGCCTTGCGTACTGAATCTAGAGAGCTTACAACCATTGCTTGTAATCCACAGTTTGCTGGGTACTCCAATTGTTGTTGTCTGCAAACAATGCCACTAAATCTTGCTACAGCATTGACGCGGCCGGGCTCCCCAGATATTCAGCATGTCGATCGTGGATTATAAGCTGAAATAGTATTTTTTCTCACACCAAATCAGCCAGCAGTAAATAATCCATGATCGTTTACGGCCTGTCGAACCGGCCTAGTCGGTGGTGGCAGTGATCCTTGGTCTCTCCACCAAACTAGGACGACGGCGACCAGCGCTAAGGAGTAGTAGGAGGCAACCGCGTTGGCCATGAGGATGAGTTGGAACGTTGGATCGTAGTGAGCACAGCACTGCGCCACAGCATGGCGCATGAGCTCCATTCTCCATTGCTCCGATCCTTCGGGGTCAGGGGCCCTACCGTGTGCCAATAATAGCAGTGTCGTTCAAGTCAAGTCACCGTCCCGTAATAACTTGTGCTAAGTTTTCGTAGTTTCGGACCTACTGCAGCTAAAAACATCATTATTAGACTGTTTCCGACAATCACGACCCAAAATATAAGACTTATTCGTCCTTTAGGTAGTGCTACAGGCAAAGAACTCAATATCTATTTTTGGTCTTCTCCAACAACAAGACCTAAAAGACAACCATTTCTACAAATGGGTCTTCATGAGAGAGAATACTCAGATTTAGATTATGTCTCTCTTGTCACCCAAAATAGGTCTTCCATATAGATACTGTTGGGGGATATAAATATTGTGTTGGAGATCATTTTGGATTTGAGTTCCGCAATAGGTCTTCTATTGAAGACTGCCTTAGCGATAGGACTAATTGGGACGAAAATGATCTGACGACGGGCCCATTAGTGGCTACCAGTTCATCGCACCTGTAGACGTTGGGTATGTACACAGCAGGGGAGTCTTAGACTCTAGTGCATATTATTTTTCTATGTATTTAGATATACATTATATTTTTTATGAGAAAAATATATATTATATTTATAGACAGTAAAAGTAATATATCAACATAAGTCAAAATATCTTATAATTTGAAAACGGAGGGAGTCACTCACATGTGAGGTATCAAGAATATACATGTGAGAGAATACCACCGCGTGTGCTTGGATGATGGGGCCTACATATTGGATGAAGGAGTAATACGGTACTGTGCTAGGCTCTTTATTTTGTCTGAAAATCGTTTCGATTCTTTATATTTCAGGATTTCAGGATGTAGGGAGTAGTATCAAACCGGTCCAAGAACAGCTATAGCAAAGATCGGTAGCCACTAGACAGTGTTAGCAGCCTGCCTCAGGTCCGGACACTCCACGCAGTACTACGAGTGGAACGCGCACCAGCAGCAGGCCTAAGAAGCCCAATACGAAAGTCGCCGGGCCGGAGTGGCTGTAATTGCTTGCCTGCACGCACCGAGGGGAAACAACTTTGGATGTATGGAGATATTATTACTCCTAATCATCATCCCTGGAACTGAATCTCGCTCTTCCTTCCTACCCTTGTTTCTCCCCCAAGCCTTCTTCTACCTCCGGCCTCTCGCAGACAAGCAATCTACTTTTCATCGTTGTCCTTGGCTTTGTGCTACTTTCAATGAATAAACCGTGGATCATGGGCTATTTATAGTGACGACATGAGTAGTGCTTCCGCCATAGCCAAACAAATCAAGCCATTTGTTTACTTCCATGCATATATATGTGCATGCTCGCACACATGAAGAAGGTAGCAAGTGAAAAAGCTGTATTAGCACCGCTTGCTGCTGTAGTCGCGATCGCGACGCTGCTGATGCTCCCGCTGTTTGGCGGCGCGGCAGTAGTACCAGCTGCGACAACAGGCACCGGGCTGGTCACTAACTACTGCACCAGGACGTGCGGCAACATGAGCATCCCCTACCCATTTGGCATAGAGCGCGGCTGCTACCACGCCGCCTGGTTCAACCTCACCTGCGAGGCTGCGACCACCTCTACCGGCCTGCCGCCCAGGCTGTTCCTCGGCGACGGCACCGTGGAGGTGCTGGACATCTCTGTTGAACACAGCACGGTGCGCATCTACAGCCCCGTCATGCCGTTTGTGGATTATGGCAGTGCGTTTAATTGGACATGGGGCCTCGGGCTTCCACAAAGCGGATCCTACTTCCTGTCGGAGTCAGCTAGCATGGTCGAGGCGATAGGGTGCGGCATCCAGGTCAGCGTCCTAGGGGGACTGAATAACAGCTTGGTGAGTTCTTGCACTGCTATCTGCCCAGTTGTTCGGTACAAAGGTGGTGGCGCTGGCAGCACGGTATTAGATGATAATGGTAGCTGCACTGGCATTGGTTGCTGTCAGGCCAGCATCGTTCTAGGCTACTCTTTCTACACCATCCAGATTGACCCGATTTCTGCCTTGAACACGTCCTTGAACCGGGATATTAGTACTTATGTATACATATAGCCGAGCAGAGTTACAGTGTCAACCGGGATATCAATTGGTTTCTCGAAAATCCTGCAGAGGTCACACTAGACTGGATAATTAGTAGGAGTAATTCATCAACATGTCCAGCAAATAAGACAGCCCCCGAGTGTGTCAGTACCCACAGCTATTGTCGAGACTCCTCTTCCTTGGTCCACGGTGGGTATACGTGTCAATGCGAAGGTGGTTATCAGGGCAATCCTTATGTTCACGGTGGATGCCAAGGTACACTACGTAGTGAATCAATCCTTTTTAATTACATTCCTCAGCCTGAATCTGCATACATTCTTTGGTGCTCCTAACACATACCTTTTTTTTTTTTTTGCTACAGATATCAACGAGTGCAAATATCCGGAGCAATATGTTTGCTATGGTGTTTGCATGAATACACCTGGAAGTTCTACTTGCCAGTGCAGCACTGGCTATACAGGCAATGCTTCCATCCTAAATGGATGCACAGGTATAATAAAATGGAAATCCTGAATACGTTTGGGTTATTACTTACAACTAGTTGCTCTAGGGTTACAAGGCTGCTGTGTATTGGACACTATGACATGACCTTAAGACATACTCCATCTGTTATCAATTTCCTAGACATTGATGAGTGCGAGCACAAGGAAGCATACTCATGCTATGGGATATGCCAAAATTTCCCGGGAAGTTTTCACTGCCAATGTCCCGAAGGAACATAAGGAAATTCTTCTATAAAAGGGGGATGCATTACAATCTAAAACTCCTTCTCAGGTTATTATAGTTCAATATGTGCAATATATTATCTCAGAGACTAAACCTGTCTCACCTTACTCGCAAAACAAATATTTTCATAGCTTGATATATTATTCTACTATGAAATCATGAATGTGTTTCATTATTGTTTTTCTTAGGTTTAAGCATTGGGCTAGGAGTTGGTGGTGGAACAACATGTCTTTTGCTTCTACCCATCGGTGGACCCTACATAATGCACAAAATCAAGCTCCAAAAGGTGAAGAAGAAGAAACAATGGTTCTTCAACCAAAATCATGGGCTACTTTTACAGTAGTTAATATCACACAATACAGATATAGGTGAAAGAATGATAATTACCTTAAGCGATATAGAGATGGCAACAAATAATTTTGATAGAGCTCGCATCGTTGGTGGTGGAGGCCACGGTGTTGTGTTTAAAGGAATTCTAGATCTATAAGTTGTGGCAATCAAGAAATCAAAGATAGTAGTACAAAGAGAAATCAATGAATTCATAAATGAAGTTGCAGTTCTTTCTCAAGTAACCCATAGAAATGTGGTCAAGCTGTTAGGGTGTTGATTGAAACAGAAGTCCCATTGCTAGTTTATTAGTTCATTTCAAATGGAACCATTTGTCATCACCTTCACATTGATAGCCCCATATCACTACCATGGGATGATCGAATGAGGATAGCAACTGAAGTTGCAAAAGCTCTATCCTATCTGCATTCAGCTGCTTCAATGCTAATATTTCATAGAGATATTAAGTCTGCAAACATACTTCTTGATGATGCTTTAATTGCAAAGGTTTCAGATTTTGGAGCTTCTAGATATATCCCGATTGATCAGACAGGAGTGACTACGGCAGTTCAAGGAACAATGGGTTATTTGGATCCAATGTACTATTACATGGGCCGATTAACAGACAAGAGTGATGTTTTCAGTTTTAGCGTTCTTCTTGTAGAATTGCTTACTCGAAAAAAACCATATGTCTACAGGTCAGTCGACAATGATGGCCTTGTTTCACATTTTGTCTCACTGCTTGCGGAAGGCAAACTAGTTGACATAATTGATCCTCAAGTCATGGAGGAGGAAGGTGGAGAAATCCAAGAGGTAGCCGCACTAGCAGCAATGTGCATAAAATTGAAGGGAGAAGATAGGCCTACAATTAGGGAAGTGGAGATGGCCCTTGAAAGCCTGCTAGTTAATAAGAAGAGGCAAGTTCAATATAATAGAACACCTATGAGGAGTGGTGGGGATGAAGTTGCATCTCATTACCTGGCAACCGGTCGAGATTGTAAGGAAGCTAGCAGGCAATACACCATGGAAGAGGAAATTTGGTTATCACCAAGCTAATACACCATGGAAGAGGAAATTTGGTTATCACCAAGCTATCCCCGGTGAACCTACTGTTATGAACGTGTGCACTTGATATACTCATTTCCAATAAGCATAGCAAGACAAAAACCTCACTTCCTTTGTTTACATAGAAATTATTATCTTGACAAATTTTTAGTGAAATGCATGCACTTGGCTTCAGTTGTGCATATTTCCATTGATAAATATGTAGCATAAAGCCTATAATTCTTATGTTTATTGTTTGTTTAATGAACTTATGTGAGATGTTTTATCATAATTTGCATGCTTATTTGTTGAAACAAGAGTATTGGTTGTGTATCTGCTATTATTCATTCTCGAGGCAAATGCAGCGTACGTGTAAAATATAATAGCAATGCACATTTGCACACTGAAACTAGGCATGAACAAGGACAATCTGCCATGGAGATAGGAAATGCCGCTTGCGAAGTAGATTTCCCGGCACTGAAATTTTAATTGACAATCTCGTCACAAACCCAATATGCAATCAAGGAAAGAAACGAAAGCTTGTTGATGGAACAATCGTGTACCAGGCTTCCTCAAACCAACTCACCCACGATTGTTAGTCATTCAGATTATGTCTTCTTGCTGCCAATGTGGTAGTCATGTCCTTTTTCCCATAAAACTACTAATGTGTTGTTGACTAATTAACGGAGAGGCAGGCAGGTGTTGTCGCGGTTCGCCTTGCGTTCACCGCCATCGCCACCTACCTTGCTGCCACGACCGCTGCCAGCCTTGTCCTTCCTCCGCAGCCGCCACCGACGGTCCTTGGGCACGCTCGAGCCCTCCCCCTTCTTCTTCTTCTCCTTTTGGCAGGTGAGCCACTACTTCTTGGTGAAGAGCAGCTTGCCACTGATGGTGTCTGGCTCGGCGGGTAGCACCTCCTCGCCGTTGTCCACCGCCTTTAACTTGCCGGTCACCTCCTCGATGGAGAGATGCTCGAAATCTAGAAGGGTTTCCATCGCCAGAGCAATCTGGGTGTACTTCTTGGGGATGACACGCAGGTACTTCTCCATCACCTTCTGCTCATCAACGTCATCGTCGCCGTGTCTAGCTGCTGCACCAGGCCAGAGAGGTGGAGAGCGAAGTCATCGACGTCCTCCCCGAGGCAGAAGCGAGACAACCTTAGTCCTGGCGCAACTTCTGCAAGGTGACCTTGTGAACGCGGTCGATGCTGATGCGTGTTGCGGCGATGGAGTCCCTGGTGCGCTTGACGGTCGGCTTGTCCGCAAGGGAAGCCACCATCTCCAGCGGAACAGAGGTGAGGGCTTCGAGCACCCGTTGTTCGTCATGGAAGTCAGCATCCAAACTTGACAGTGTTGTTAGGCTTGCATCTTCACCTTCATCACCAAACTTCACTCGTTGTAGTGCGTCTTGGTGAGCATCGACCCCTGGCGTGCCCTCCGGGACCGTGGGACTCCTTGATCATCTGGTGGATGTGGGGCGACCCGTGCTGACTACAGCGACCGTGAAGTCGCACTGGTGATTGTGAGATGTGGCGGTGCCTGCGAGGGCTCCGCGACTCACCTGTTCCCTCCTCGTCATCGTCCTCCTCGCCACGCAGAGCAGTAGCAGCTGCTGCAGCAGCCTTGGCCACGGTCGTCGCGGCTTTGGCCTCCTCGGCTGCCTGCACCGCCATCGCTTCTGCTGCAGTTGCTCTACTTCTTATCTAAGTAGAATCCTAGCTAGATTGGAGCTCCAATAGCAGCTTTTTTTTGATGAAACAGGAGGGGTGGAGCCCCTACTGGAATTTTATTAATATATGTACAAAGTATTACAAAAGTGATATCAATATACATAAAAGGTGAGGAAAAAATAACAAGAATTACACAAAGTTGTCTAGCCATTGATCTATATAAGGTGAGGAACTCCAATAGCAGCTTAACAAACACAGGCTTATCCTTCAGCAACGGAATGCAGATTTTGTTGTATAGTCAGTAAGAGAAGAGGGAGGTAGTAAAGTCCATGAAATAGCTGCACTAGCAGCAACGTGCACCAAGCTGAATGGGGATGGACGGCCTACAATTAGGGAAGTGGATATGGCACTTCAAAACTTGCGAGTTAAGAAGCAGCCTGCTCCACATAATCTGCTATCATCAGAGAGATATGATGGGCGCGAAATTGTAACTTGTTACATGCTAGTTCAAGGGGTTGTGATTGGAGCAAGTAGACTGTACACCATGGAGGAGGAAATTTTGCTGTCAGCAAGATATGCTCGGTGATGTTTTGCTCAACAAGAAAAGGGGTTATATGGGGACATTGATTTATGATGTACTACCTTCCCTCTTCTTGAGTGGGAGAGAAATAAAGTTGTTTTTATTTTGCTCTAAATGATTCTGTGATGTTAACCTTTTTCTTGTCAAAGAACAAATATCCATCCTTCATTCTATTTTGAGGGGGAATAATGGACATGCAGTTTTTGTTGTGTTCTAAATGATTCTATCAACCTTTGAATTGCAGTGTTTGTTTGGCCTAGTTGTGGTTCCATATGAATTCATGTGTAGAATGCATAGTAAGAATTAACAAAAAAAAAGAGACAAAGTCAGCCGTCCTTGTGTATTATTCATGCATGTTAACTGAATCTGGAGAGTTAATTTGCACCCTTGCTTTGTAATCTATACCTAATACTAAAGAGGCAAAATTTTTGCCACCAAATTTTTTTGTCCAACCTACTAATCCGCCTCGAGAAGGAGTTGAAGTAGGAATTAGAAACAAATAACGGGTTCCAGATACCAGAGACAAAGAAATAGTGGACGGGCTTAAACAGTTTTAGAAACAAATTTAGGGTTTCTAATGCAAAACTTTCTTTTTTTTTCTTTTTTCGCTTGGGCCTGTTGTGGTGGGTCTCGAATTCGGCCCCAGGCTGGGCTGGCTGCACAGTGGTCTTGGCTAAAGCCCATGGCCTAGCCACACAGTAGCCCTTTTCCTTTCTTTTTTGTTTTCTTTTCTTTTAAACAAGTTGATAATTCTAAAAATCATACAAAATTATAGAAAAATCAAAAAATACCAAACCAGTTTTTTTACACTCGCTTTGACTAGGGCTACACAGTAAACATATAATATCATATGCTTTAGTATAAAGATTTTGTTGTATCTATAGGTATATGCCTTTATGTAATTATTTTTTTTCAATTTTTTACGCATTATAGATCTACCTATACCTAATTATATGCAAAGGTACCAGACACAAAGAAATAGTGGAAGGGCTTAAACAGTTTTAGAAACAAATTTAGGGTTCCTAATGCAAAATTTTCTTTTTTTTCCTTTTTTCGCCTGGTTCAACCTCACCTGCGACCACCTCTACCTGCCGCCCAGGCTGTTCCTCAGCGACGGCACCGTGGAGGTGCTGGACATCTCTGTTGAACACAGCACGGTGCGCATCTACAGCCCCGTCATGCCGTTTGTGGATTATGGCAGTGCGTTTAATTGGACATGGGGCCTCGGGCTTCCACAAAGCGGATCCTACTTCCTGTCGGAGTCAGCTAGCATGGTCGAGGCGATAGGGTGCGGTTTCCAGGTCAGCGTCCCAGGGGGACTGAATAACAGCTTGGTGAGTTCTTGCACTGCTATCTGCCCAGTTGTTGCTAAAGGGCCTCTAGTCCAACTGGTTAGAGCGTCCCGGTGGTATTTCTTAGGTCATGGTTTTGACTCCCCATGGGAGCGAATTTCAGGTTGGGGTTAAAAAAATCACCTCGTCTGTCCCACGTCAAAGCACATGTCTAAGGACCGGCCCGTAGGGCGATGGTGCCGCTGTGTAAAGGTGGGACAGGAGTTCAAGGGTTTTCTAGGTCTACATGAGAAGGTCTTCTTCAATGCCTGGGGGTGGTCGTACCCTTGCAGTCCAGTTTTTATCTGCCCAATTGTTCGGTACAAAGGTGGTGGCGCTGGCAGCACGGTATTAGATGATAATGGCAGCTGCACTGGCATTGGTTGCTGTCAGGCCAGCATCGTTCTAGGCTACTCTTTCTACGCCATCGAGATTGACCCGATTTCTGCCTTGAACACGCCCTTGAACCGGGATATTAGTACTTATGTATACATAGCCGAGCAGAGTTACAGTGTCGACCGAGATATCAATTGGTTTCTCGAAAATCCTGCAGAGGTCACACTAGACTGGATAATTAGTAGGAGTAATTCATCAACATGTCCAACAAATAAGACAGCCCCCGAGTGTGTCAGTACCTACAGCTATTCACCATGTTCGCTCGTTGATTTTAGCCAGACTTATTCAACTAGTCAATGATGTTTTTCTCTTATAAAAAACCAGCATCAGCACCAACCAGCCAACAGAGTGATTGTCGAGACTCCTCTTCCTTGCTCCACGGTGGGTATACGTGTCAATGCGAAGGTGGTTATCAGGGCAATCCTTATGTTCACGGTGGATGCCAAGGTACACTACGTAGTGAATCAATCCTTTTTAATTACATTCCTCAGCCTGAATCTACATACATTCTTTCGTGCTCTTAACACATACCTTTTTTTCTACAGATATCAACAACAACAACAACAAAGCATTTAAGTCCCAAATAAGTTGAGGTAGGCTAGAATTGAAACCCAGCAGAAGCAATCAAGGTTCAGGGCACGTGAATAACTGTTTTCCAAGCAATCCTATCTAAGGCTAAATCTTTGGGTATATTGCATCCTTTCAAGTCTTCTTTTATTGCCTCTATCCAAATCAACTTCGGTCTTCCTCTGCCTCTCTTCACGTTACTATCCTGGCTTAGGATTTCACTACGCACTGGTGTCTCTGAAGGTCTTCGTTGGACATGTCCAAACCATCTCAACCGATATTGGACAAGCTTTTCTTCAATTGGTGCTAACTCTAATCTATCACGTATATCATCGTTTCGATTTTTTATATTTCAGGACGTAGGAAGTAGTATCAAACAGGTCCAAGAACAGCTATAGCAAAGATCGGTCGATAGCCACTAGTAGACAGTGTTAGCAGCCTGCCTCAGGTCCGGACACTCCACGCAGTACTACGAGTGGAACGCGCAACAGCAGCAGGCCTAAGAAGCCCAATACGAAAGTCGCCGGGCCGGAGTGGCTGTAATTGCTTGCCTGCACGCACTGAGGGGAAACAACTTTGGATGTATGGAGATATTATTACTCCTAATCATCATCTCTGGAACTGAATCTCGCTCTTCCTTCCTACTCTTCTTTCTCCCCGAGCCTTCTTTTACCTCCGGCCTCTCACAGACAAGCAATCACATCGTTCGTCCTATTCGTTTGATTTATAAACCGTACTTTTTCAGTCAACGAATAGTATTTTTCTTTCACAATAAATCAGCCAACAGTACTTTCAGTCATAACTTATCAGCCAAGCAAACAGGGCAGTTGTCCTTAGCTTTGTGCTACTTTCACTGAATAAACAGTGGATCATGGGCTATTTACAGTGACGACATGAGTAGTGCTTCCGCCATAGCCAAACAAATCAAAGAGCCATTTGTTTACTTCCATGCGTATATATGTGCAAGCTCGCACACATGAAGAAGGTAGCAAGTGAAAAAGCTGTATTAGCAACGCTTGCTGCTGTAGTCGTGATCGCGACGCTGCTGATGCTCCCGCTGTTTGGCGGCGCGGCAGTAGTACCAGCTGCGATAACAGGCACCGGGCTGGTCACTAACTACTGCACCAGGACCAGGACGTGCGGCAACATGAGCATCCCCTACCCATTTAGCATAGAGCGCGGCTGCTATCACGCCGCCTGGTTCAACCTCACCTGCGACCACCTCTACCTGCCTCCCAGGCTGTTCCTCGGCGACGGCACCGTGAGGTGCCAACAACCCGAGTCAACCTACAAGAACAAAGCACATTAATATCCGCCACTATTTCATAAAAGATCATCAACAAAAAGGAGACATTTGCATTAAGAGTACGGGCATCTATCGATACAAAAATGTGGCGATGTGATTAACACACAGCAAGCCGAAATGATCTACTTGGAGTAAACCCGGAGATCCGCTTGGCTTCAACACAGGACCAGCCGATCCTTTGAATCATGAAGGCATACCAGTCAATTTGACCTGCAATTGACAAGGAAAGAAAGTCTCATCAGTAGTTTAAGGCGGAACATGCCCGTTTTGCCTAGGCAGTCCCAAGTGTGCTGCTTCGAGAGCAGCCAAACAGGAGAATCGACTAAATAGCTGATACGAGAAGAAATCGATTGTTAAGAAGTGTAGTATTCGTGGGTCACGACTGATTTATCATAACAAGTACAATGCACGCAGATATAAGTAACATCATCAGGTAGATGGATATATCAGTGTAAAGCATTGAGCCGATAAATTTAACGAGAAGAGATATAACATGCGAACAAATCGACTGTCTACTACAAATGAATCTACAAACGCTCTGAATCTAATTTATTACCATCAACAGTGAGGTTCGATCGGATCGATACAGCTATGATAATGATAACAAATTAAAGCCAAAGAATTCATAAAACCATCTATATATTGACAGGTTCATAAAAAACATGCTATATGTGTGAAAGCACAGGCGAATAGGCTAAAATAGCCGATTCAAGTAGAAAAAAGGATTATAGCATGTGAACAATCGACTATTTAATATAAACAGATTTATAAACTCATCAAATCTAACATGTTATCCTTAACAGTGGGGTTCGACCGGATCGATGACAGCTATGATAAAGATAACAGATCAAATCTTTAAAATAAACAGATCTATTCACATTTAACAGAATCATAAAGACACACTATAAGCGTTAAAGTACTGACAATCGGCTATTTAGCTGATGCAGGCATAGCAAACAGCCAAGGTCACGCCTGATCGAAAGCAAATCTACCAACTAGCATACTCCGATTTAAAGTGCTAACAGTTGGGATCGACCGGATCGTTACAGCCATAATAGCGAGACATAGACCAGATTCAACTAGCTAGTAAATCCTCTCAAGATCAGACATGCCTTAGCCGCGTACTATGCACGATCAAGATCGAAGTAGAACGGCCGATAAAACATAATCCGTCGTTTTAAGTAAGAACCATCGCGATGTGATAAAATAAACGATAAACTAAAAGGATGTGAGGCTTATCTAAATCGATCTCGATCGGACAGGTTGATATTGCTGAAACTAATGACAACAAGAACATCAGTAAGATCGGTAACTTAATGAATCTACACGAAGGATGACACCCTTAGGTAGAGCCGATAATTTGACCTTAATCTAATTCGAGCAGTGGAGGTCGAACTTAACTGATGCAGCCTTACAAACAAAAGTATAAGGTATGACGGTACTTACAGATAAGCTGGAGGTCGATCGGATCGATGCAGCCCTGCTTGTTGAAGAACTCGCCGAGATCTACATTACTCCTACTCCTAAGGGTTGGTATGAAGCCAAAAAGGTAAAGAATATTTTGATTGATTGAGAGATATCTGATATAATAGCCGGGGGTTTATATTTATACACTGGACTGATAAGAGTCCTAAACGAACAAAACTAGATAACAAAAAAAATATATCAAAATATATAGACTCTAATTTCTCCTATGCAGAATCCTTGTTGATGAAGCTTACTTATTTGATACGGACCCTTGCTTCTTCCATTAATCGTTGAGTTGCATCTGGACGTCATGTTTTATTCCAAATAAAATAATATTTCTGTTTCCTTCATGTACGGACTCCCGTTTGCATCTTCTCTTGCTTTCCATATTCACGTGGAGTCCTCGCCGATGAATTGAATATGTGCGTGTCCTTGTCAAGCAAATAGAATATCCTATTTGATCGGCCATGTAAAATGTACAAGATATTTTTCAGAGTCCCATGCAAGCACGACTTCTTTTTCCTTGATTGACCGAGTCTGGAAACCCTTTCTATATTAGCCTGGTATATACGTGTATATATGCATCCTTAATACGTCGGCAACAGGAATAATCAATATATCTTTCCTTTAATTAATTGTGTGCATGCATGCCTTTGCCTTCCTTCAGGCCTCGTTCACGTGCCCTTAAATCCGGTTTGATCTATTTCTTTTTTCATCTGAAATAGTGTTTTTTTCTCACAAATTTCTCCAGCATTCCTTCAAACTATCTAAATTCTTCCATAATTCCTCAAGCGAACAGACCCTTAATCCTCTAGCTTCTCTTGCCTTTTCTTCTATTCACGTGATGCACACCTTTGCCGTTCCTTGCCGAGTATTTGAAATATTATAATCTTTCTTTCATGGCAACGAAAGACCGATTTAGCTTCTTCAACACATATACACGCAATCAAAATAGTACGCCATATCAGGCCTCTAGCATGTACAATTGATGCCAGCTGATTCTCCGTTACCAGTTTGATATCTCAACATGGCTTACTAGGCTATCTAGACAAACAAGCCGAAAGTCTCTTCATAAATATTCATTGAATTGTCGGCTTACTTCCGTAGACTCGATAGAAAATAAAATTACCAAATTTTGGTGTCAACAGCACTAAAGATTAACTTGCCGATATATTTACCAAGCCACTTGATGAGAAGAGGTTTTGTAAACTAAGGAATAAGTTAAACATATTGGATTTCTCAAATATATGTTGATACACCCCCCCCCACTTATATGACATGCCTCTCTTTCGAGCAATCCAAAATAAAAGTTGATTGGCATGCATACATCCATTGCTAAGGACTTGTTTAGTGCATTTAGTTATTCCTCATGTCCTATAGGCTCATTTATGAAAATCAAATGAATTTGATGCTTGTATGATAGCACTATTGCTTCTATGCTTGACTTGATCCAGTGGTAGCATATGACATGTTTGTGGGCTCATGAACCTAGTGTTTGATCTAGAAAATGAGTTATAAGTGTTTAACTCAACATGGTATAAGATAACCCTTGAAATGAGGTGTGAAGAAGCTTGTCCTTGGATCAAACCGAGTTAAATATCTTTGGCAAGTATTTTAGATTGGATCAAATTTGGAGAAATGATCATCACCCCATTTATTGACATTGATAATCTTAACCTATCTAAAATTAAACATTTATGGTCATTGATGACAAAGGGGGAGAGAACCAAAGATATAAAGTGATAGAGAGAGAAGTAATCACTAAGGGGGAGAACTTTGACATAGGGGGAGTAATATGATAAAGAAAGGGGATTAATTAAAATTTGAGCACACAAATAGGGAGAGCAAACTCATAAACTTGATTGATGCATTTGAATGTGCATTTCATATGTATGCTTGCATGGCATAAGTTTTAAGTTAAAATTCCATACTTATATGATGTATGCTAGTTGTGGGTTTGAATGATGAAATGAAAAACTAGTATGCATAGGTTGATCAACTAGACTTGTGTTTAGTTTGTGAAAACTAGACCTTTGCTTTTATGTTGATCTCACGGGGTATTCTAGTTTTTGTGTATGTCTAGTTATTAATGGTGCTAAAGATGGTATATTGGTATCACGCTTCAAAGGTCCATCTCTAATACCTTAGCATCATTTGGTAGACATTACTCTCCCACAACTCCAATCCATGCATATGTGCAAGCTTCTATCCAAACTCTTAGCATATATGTAGGGGGAGCTAATGCTACCAATTAGGGTTCATGAAACTTGTCCAAATCCTTTTAAACATGGTAAATATGTTTGGGCAAGCAACATGAATTCAATTGAATTTCAATTTATATCTTTGTGAAAGGTTTGTCATCAATTACCAAAAAGGGGGAGATTGAAAACTCTAGTTTGGTTTTGGTGAATTAATGAAACTATAAGTGCTAATCTAGTTTATCAAAGTGATTATGAGATAGGTGGTATATTCCAAGCGGTGGAGCAATTGTGAAGATCATGATGATGGTGTGATCATGGTGATGATCAAGTGCTTGGACTTGGAAAAGAAGAAAGAGAAAAACAAAAAGCTCAAGGCAAAGGTGAAACTTGATAGGAGTTTTTTTGGTTTGGTGATCGAGACACTTAGCGAGTGTGATCACATTTATGATCGATAGTCATACTATTAAGAGGGGTGAAACTCGTATCGAAATGTGGTTATCAAAGTGCCACTAGATGTTCTAACTCATTGCATATGCATTTAGATCTAGTGGAGAGCTAACACCCTTGAAAATGTTTGTGAAAATATGCTAACACACGTGCACAAGGTGATACACTTGGTGATTGGTACATTTGAACAAGAGTGGAGAAGTTGTGGCAAAGTTTGTGAAGTCGAGGAGGTCACTGGTGTGACTAGACGTAGGACCGGACTCTGGACCTGCGCGTCCGGTCAACTGTGCAGAGAAGGGCGCGGCGTCGGTCTCTGACCGAATGCTGGCGCAAGTGGTGACCTGACGCGACGGAGGCACGTCCGATCGCATGTGACGTACGCTGACGCGAGGACCTAACGCTCGGCCACGTCCGATCAGGACAGACCTAAGGTGTCCGGTCGGCGCTTAGGCGCTCGGGGAACTCTTTGTAAACAACCTGACGCAAGGAAGCCAAAGGGAACAGCGTGACCGGTCATGTCTTGGCCGTGGCACACGCACGAGGGCTATGCTATTGATCGGCGTGTCCGGTCTCACGACTGGCGCGTCCGGTCATCACTTAATGCGCGAGGGTTTGAACTTGACCGTTGGAATCACGCGGACGACGTTGAACGTGGGGGACACGTGGACGGCTGGCAGCGACCGAACGCTAGGGCTGGTGCGTCTAGTCAGTGCGACCAGCGCGCCCAGTCACCCCAAGTGACAGTGCAGTGAGGAGCCCAACGGCTCTATTCGTGGGGTCTCTCTATTTAAACCCCATGGCCGTGTCAAGCTCACTCTCTTGGCTATTTGCATTAACATAGCAACCTTGTGAGCTTAGCCAAAGTCCTCCCACTCATCTCTATCATTGATTCATCATCTTTGTGAGATTGTGAGTGAATCCAAGTGCATTGCTTGAGTGATTGCATCTAGAGGCACTTGGTGTTCGTGTTTTGCTGCGGGTTTCGCTTGTTACTCTTGGTGGTTGCCGCCACCTAGACGTCTTGGAGCAGCGAGGATCGTCGAGCGGAGGTTGGTGATTGTCTCTGGTTCCGATCGTGGTGATTGTAAGGGATTCTTGACATTTTCTTGGCAGAGAGCCAAAAGGTACTCTAGTGGATTGCTCGTGGCTTGTGTGATCCTTATATTGTGTTGGTTGTGCGGCACCCGGTTGCGGATTTGGCGTGTGATGCCAATTAGCGCGTGAACCTCCAAGTGAGTGAATCGCCACAACGAGGGCTAGCTTGCCGGCAAGCAAGTGAACCTCGGTAAAAAAAATCTTGTGTCATCTGGTCCGAGGATTTCATTAGTTATCTTATGATTGATTGGCTCCATCTTGTGATTGGCTCAATTCCTCGACACGGCGGTATAATCACCAGCACCCTCTCTTGTGCACTTATATTTCTTGTGTTGCTTTGCTCTTTAGTGTAATTAGTTTTGAGAGCAAGCTTATGTCGGGTCTAGTGGTTAGTGTGGCTCTTTAGTTAGCCTTTGAGAGCACACTAACTTAGTGTAGTGACTTAGCCTTCGTGTGCTTAGAGATCATAGTCACTACAATTGTGATAGGTGACTTGCATTTTTAGTAGGCTAACACAACACTCGCTTCGTCGTTTAATTGTCTAACATCTTTGCTAATTGTTGTTGTAGAAATTTTCAATAGGCTATTCAACCCCCCCCCCCTCCTCTAGGACCTTTCACTAAGTTAGGCTCAGCTTTTTTTTTCAAACATGGCAATTCAGACATCTCCTAAGTCATCCTAACATATGGGAAGTTTTATGTGTCCTGGTGGAAGCCACTTAACGCGGTACAGGGCGGGGCATATATAACCTACTACAGTAGTTGTATGAAAAGTGAATGAAAAGGCTATGCATATCGTGCAACCACCACGCGGGGGATTTCTTCTGCCTCGTGATGCCCAAAAGCTGGAATAATTTGAACGAACTTTGTAGGTATCTTATTCATGGGATTAGCTTAATTATTATTAGCTGTAAACCATTGTTTGATGCAAAATCGGCAAATCTAACCACCTGATTCATGAATCCTAATCCATTTCCTCGTCGTTTCGTAACTTTCGATTATCAGTAGCTTTTGTAGAGTACGCGACGGTCGGTGTGTGCTTCACTAGGAGAACCTGGAGTGTCGGAAGAACAAAGAACAAATGTCTGCGGTCTTAGAGAAGAGGGTGGCCATGAGCAGGAGAGTGGCGCTACTCGCGGAAGCCGTGGTTGCATTGGTGCTACCACGTCCAGCTTTGGTGGTGGCGATATACCTCTACAATGGAAAAAATGTCTAAAATATTTCTCCCATGCTTTCAGACCGTTATTAATTAGGGCTTGTTTAGATTTAAAAAATTTTACGCAGTACCCGTCACATCGAATCTTGCGACACATGCATGGAGTACTAAATGTAGACGAAAAAAAAACTAATTACACAGTTGGGTGAGAAATCGCGAGACGAAACTTTTGAACCTAATTAGTCCATAATTAGACACTAATTACCAAATACAAACGAAATGCTACAGTGAGCCAAAATCCCAAAAAATTTGGATCTAAACGGGGCCTTACTTGACGGCGTACGTGTTTCTCTCTCCTATTTATCTCTCCTCCGCATCACACGAAATTACATATATATTGAATTGACAACCAAAACAGGATCAAAAGGGTTATAAAGATGGGCTGGAAACTCACGTGCAAACAAAACGGATCAAATTTAAGTTAATTTGAAACAAGATTGGCAAAATCCAACAAAAACTAGCCCGGGACAGTTTGGGGTGGCTTCGGCCGATTCACGGCTAAAACCGGCCTAGGGAGGCCTCAAGGGCACTATTGAAACCAGCCTGAGCAGGTTGAGCCCCAATTCGTGTTGTTCGTTTAGATACTTATCTGATCTTATGGAAAACTTGTAAATTGCGTCTGAAACAAGTTTCCTGCATTAAAGACCACCTTCTCTATTTATACGAGAGCACTATGGCCGATTAAGATGTTCGTCTATTCAATGTTGTTTTAGGTGGTCTTACCGAGCCTAGAACACTCCATTGTGTATCTCTCGATGAGGTCTTCAGGGGAGATGTTTGTGGGTGTTTTTGGCGAAGAATGAGTGTCAAATCGACCTTGTCGACTTGCTAGTTGATCTCGTCAATTCTTTTTACCTTTTTTCTTCTGTGCAGTTGTTTTTTCTGCCGTTTTACTAGTTTTCCGTTTTGTTTAGCAGGGGACGCTGGGTGTAAATAGAGAGTTGTATTTGCCCTTTTTTTCTCTTTATATCGTCTAATAAAATCCACGGCAAAGCTTTTGCCGTTCTTTCGAAAAAAAAAAGACCTCCCCCGCTACATATCTCGGCCGTGTGCGACCGCGTGCGACCGCGTGCGACCTAGCCCTTACTAGTATGCTAGCCAGATTTAGCGTCAACGATATATATATAGCACATCTTCTACATGGCTAATGTCGCTCCAAGTAAACGCCTGGCTCGGCTCTTTTTTTTTAAACACATGGCAATTCACACATCTCCTAAGTCCTAACATGTGGGAAGCGGGGCATATACAAATCACGCGCGTGTTTCTACAGGGCCGAAAGCTGGACTTAATCCTCTCATTAAAAAGTGGAAGTTGAACTATCGATGTGACGATGTCCATGTCCCCCGGTGGTATCTGGTGGCCGCGTGATACCCAAAAGCTGGCACAATTTGAACGTACTTTGCAGGTATCTTATTCAGGGGGTTAGCTTAATTACTGCTTGTCGGGAGCTGTAAACTACTGTTTGAAGTCAAAATCTGCAGATCAAGCCACGTGATTCATAAATCTGGATCCATTTCCTCGTTGTTTCCTAACTTCCGATTATTGGTAGCTTCACCTTCCTTCACTCGGAGCACCAGTGTTGGAAGAGCGAAGAACAAGAGGAGTTTACAACCTTGGAGATGAGCAGGAGAGTGGCGCTATTCGTGGGCGCTGCCGTGGTTGCATCGCTGCTGCTGCTGCCACGGCCACGGCCGACAGCGGCGGCGGTTGCGGCGGCCGATGTAGCGTTGCCCGGCTGCACCAGCCAGTGTGGGAACCTGAGCATCCCACACCCGTTCGGCGTGGAGCCCGGGTGCTACCTCCCCGGCCTAAACGTCACCTGCAGGAACAGCTCGCTGTTCCTGGGCGACGGCACGGTGGAGGTGCTGAACATCTCCATCGCCAACGCCACGGTACGCATCAACGCCGGCTTCGCCTACTTCCCCGGCAGCAGCAGTGGTAAGGACAAAAATCTCCTCGGTCCCAATCCCATAACAAGTGGTACATGGAGCGGCGCTCTCGGGAAGGGCGGAGTGTACATCCTGGGTAGAAGGAACAGGCTGTTGGTGGTCGGGTGCAACATCCAGGTCCTCCTCCTCGAGGGGGATGGCCATGGGGATCCCAATAATACAACCTTGTTGAGCACCGCTCTACCTTTTGCCACTGGGACGAGCACGGGCAGAGCTGGTCATATCCTGGTCTCACATACGAGTGCTCCGGCATCACTGCTGCCAGGCCAATGTCATGAAGGAGCGCAGATCCTACGGGTTCAAGGTCCTGTCGACGAACGGGGTGGCAAGCCCCAATTCGCAAGCCATGGTCTGGATAGTGGATTCCGAGTTGAGCTTGCATGACGTGATAGCAATAGCAAAATCGTCGGGGGGAAGCCTTCCCGCGGTGCTGGACTGGTCGATCAACCACACGACGTGCCACAGCAATGGGTCCTCGGCGGCGTGCCGCAGCAGCCACAGCTTCTGCGGGAACGACACTGATGATGGTACACGACAGGCGCATATCTGCTTGTGCGCCGATGGATACCAAGGCAACCCTTACATTCCCAACGGATGTAAAGGTAAATATATGCATATGCATGCTCATTAGTATTATCATTGTTTCCACTCTTTGTTGCTATCGACTTCTTGTTAGAGTTTTCTTTTTAGGCATATTCATCAGATCGGGATACATAGTAATAGAATAGGTGTTCGGGATTCACAGAAAGAAAGGGGTTGATAGGTAGCAAACCATCGAAAGCCGTAGTGGTCGAAGTTCCGGCCGGGGTTTCGTTGACGGACGCCATCTGCGCGCCGGCAGCGACGTTCGGTGGAGAGGGAGTCGGCGCTGTGGCGTCCTCGGTGGCGGCGTGTGCGTCGTGGTGGCGTTGCCGGCGTCGGTGGTGCTTCCCATCGCTGGCAGCGCCCCTTCTCAAGATCGGGTCTAGGGTTAGGATGTCGGTGGGGTGACTGGCGGCGCGGTCAACCTCGTACTGCGAGCCCCGGACCCCACCTTTCCTTTATAGCGCTGTGCGACGGGGGACCACCAACCATGTAGGGTTGGGCGCCCCCGATCAGGGCGCGAGAACAAGGCCCAAAAGGCCGTTGGGCCTAACTGGTGGGAGATCAAACCTAGCATTGGTTCAGATGTCAACGAGTGCGAGGATCCAAAGGCATACCCCTGTTATGGCGTCTGCAGCAACACTCAAGGGAGCTATCAGTGCCAGTGCCCTCCTGGCTTCGTGGGCAACGCTACTCTACCAAGTGGATGCAAAGGTTGTAAATTATCACAAATACTATCTCCGTTTTCTGTATATATCGTATTAAGTCTGTGTAAAGTCAAACCTTTCTATGATTGGCTATCAATTTCAAAGAATCTATGTAGTTTCATAACATGTAAACTATATATCATGCATGAAAGTATTTCTCATAATAAATCTACAAACATAAATCATCTTATGTTGTTAACGTATACAATTTTTTTTTTTTTTTGAAATTTAAATTGGTAGTCAAAGATAGAAATATTTAAATATTTGATTTATTAGAACAAAGCTGATATGAAAACGGATGGGATAAGAGTTTGAAACCACTCGCCAGTGTGCCTCCCGATTCTCTGGTTAATTGCGCTAAGGCCATACAGATTACAGAACTCGCACTAGCCAACCATATGTACATATTCTCAAGGAAACAGCTACTAGAAAGTTATGTGTCCAAGAATTGATTCTCACATGGCTATACTATACCTTAAATAGTTCTTATCTATGTAGGTTGCTTTTCTATCCATTTTCCTTGCAAATATTTTCATAAATTTTACTACCCATCTCTAATTTATATAGCTCGATCAGTTCTCCAATAATATGCAACCTGTTCATATTTTAACCATGCTGTACCTTTCAGATGTCGACGAGTGTGCTCATCCAGAGCTTCACTCATGTTACGGGGTTTGCATAAATATGCCTGGAACTTTCCATTGCCGATGTAAGCAAGGAACCTACGGAGACCCCTTCACAAAAGGGGGTTGCAGCTCCCTCTCAGGTGACATGCTGCTTATGTGTAACATCTGTAGTAACTTGATTTTTAATTTGTATCTCTATACCCAAAACATATATACCTTTTTTTTAGATAATGGATAAACATCCGGCCTCTACATCCGTAGATGTACACAGCCCAAAATTACAGATAATGATAAAACCAAAAAGAAAGCCAAGGTCTTATAACATGACCAAGACGCTAACTTAAACAATAAAATTGTTTCCATCCGTTATTGGATATCTCTAGAGCAATAACTTCTAATTTCTTGCTTATTGTCGAGAGCGCGTC
Organism: Miscanthus lutarioriparius; assembly: GCA_904845875.1. NCBI lineage: Eukaryota > Viridiplantae > Streptophyta > Magnoliopsida > Poales > Poaceae > Miscanthus > Miscanthus lutarioriparius. The sequence continues at coordinate 2,910,569 of CAJGYO010000013.1, read as the reverse complement.
CTTAGCTTGCTCTACACGCTGCAATTTGGGCCAAAGCGTAACCGATGACGCTCCCCGAAAATGACCTGCATAATAGAGTTAGATTTTATTTTATTAAAAACAACATCATTACGGCATCTCCAAATAGCCCAACACATAGCAGCCACTCCCACCCAAATCAAATTTCTAATCCTTTTATTTTGATTAGACGACCCGGTTACCAAACATGTGGCTGATTGATCTAGGTTGAGTTAAAATAGTAGCAAAGAAGATAATCCTCCAAATCATTATGGCAATAGGGCAGTCCAGGAATAAGTGTTGAATAGTTTCATTCCCATTGCAACAAACGCAATTCTGACTCCCTTTCCAATTTTTCCTAGACAGGTTATCTTTGGTAAGAATGACACCTCTTTGTAGGAACCAGAGGAAAATTTTTATTTTTAGAGGAACTTTTATCTTCCAAATCTTCCTATGCCGAAAAGATGTATTTGTATCTATAAGGTTGAGATACATGGATCTGATTGAGAATGAACTGAAAGCTGGTTAAACTCCATCTAAAATGATCAGATCCATTTATTAGTTCGACATGAGAAATACTTGCTACTAGACTAAGCCATTTCGTAAGTTTATTACCCACGAGCCCTCCTAAAAGAAATATTCAGGAGGGCTAGTGCTCATTATCTTTGAGGCTGTAGCGTGAGGATCTCTCACAATATTATATAAAGATGGATAACGAACTTTTTGAGGCCTAGCACCTACCCATACATCATCCCAAAATCTAGCCGTGGTTCCATCCTTAATATCGAAAGAACCTTTTGCCAGCACCTCATCCTTGATATGCATGAGGCCTCTCCAAAAATGTGAATCATTTGGCTTTGCCGTGACACAGGATAAACTTTTTGAATTTAGGTATTTATTCGTAATAGCGTTTGCCATATGCCTTCTGTGTTCATGAGATTCACTAGCCATTTTGCTAGTAGGCATTTATTTTGCAGTTGTAAATTCAGAATACCTAGTCCACCTTGATCCTTGGGACGACAAATGATATCCCATTTGGCAAGGCGGTATTTATGTTTCTCGAGGATCCTTGCGGAAGAACCTCGACCTAAAATGATCGAGTTTTTGATAACTCCTTTTGGGATCTCAAAGAAAGACATCATAAACATGGGTAGAAATTTGCTGTAATACTGAATTAAGCGTACTAGACGTCCCCATAGGATAAGTATTTCGCTTTCGGCATGAGAGCTTTTGTTGAATCGCTCTTCAACTTTTCTCCATTGAGAATTAAGGAGTTGCCGGTGGTGCATAGGGATGCCTAGATATCTGAAGGGTATTCCCGCTTTACTGACCAAAGAGATCGGTGTAGAAGGATTCCATTTCTTTGGCTGCCCCAAAGCAAAAAATCTCACTCTTGTGGAAATTAATTTTGAGCCCGGATAATTGTTCAAAGGCGCATAGTAAAAGTTTGAGATTTTTCGCTTGTTCTTGATCGTGGTCTAGAAACATGATGGTGTCATCTCGCATATTGTAGGATTGATAAACCATCATCAACCAGTGTGGGGATAATTCCACTTATCGCCCATCCGCTTTTGCTCTATTAATAAGAATAGCTAGCATATCGGTGACGATGTTAAATAAGATAGGTGACATAGGATCACCGCCGAGTCCCCTTTACGGTTTGGAAGTATGGGCCAATGTCATCATTAACTTTAATCCCCACACTTCCTCCAGAGACCATATTTCGAACCCACCTACACCATTTAGGTGAGAAACCTTTCATACATAAAAGTCTGTTGTAAGAACGACCACTTGACCTTGTCATATGCTTTTTCAAAGTCAATTTTGAAAATGACTCCGTTTCTTTTCTTAGAGTGTAATTCATGGATGGTTTCGTGGAGAATTACCACACCTTCCATAATATTCCTACGGCATAAAGGCCCATTGTGTTGGTTTCACCTTTGTTTTGGCAACCGTATTGATCTATTTGTGCCCACTTTTGTGAATATCTTGAAACTCACATTGAGGACTTAAATTGGTCGATATTGCTGAATTTTGTTGTGGCATTTTGAATCTTTGGAATTAGAGTAATGACTCCAAAATTCAAGCTGTGAGAGATCGAAAGTGTCTCCAAATGTAGGTCGCGCAAAGAGACAAAGAAGGTCCTCCTTGATAATTTCCCAAAAACCTGATAGAATTCCGCAGGAAAACCATCTGGTCCTGGAGCTTTATTATGTTCCATCTGGAAGATTGCATCCCTCACCTCAGATTCGGTGAATGGACTAATTAAGATATCATTTTCTTCCGGGGACACTTGAGGAATATCTACGATATGATCCTCCTCAAGAGTGATAGCAGATTGTTCGGGGGACCCAAAGAGATTCTTATAATAGTTTGTAATATGGCTTTTGAGGCAATCATCACCAATTACAGCACCTTGATCATTTTCAAGTTTGTAGATATGCTTTGCTTTCGGTGTTTCCCATTAGCCACTAGATGGAAGAAACGAGTGTTAGCATCACCTTCCAATAGTGTTTTCACCTTGGCACGCTCATACCACTTGAGTTCCTCCTCTCTCAGCAGATTAACTAGACGTTCTTTTAAATAATGTTTTAAATTAATTTCTTGATCAGATAACTGAGAAGTCTCAGTTTTCTTGTCAAGAATTTCTAAGCGTCCTAGTATAGTCTTCTTCTCTTTTTATAAGACCGGCGGTATGTTTAGCCCATCCCCTCGAACATCGTCCGAAGTCTGCGGATTTTGGATTGCCACCGCTCCAGAGAATTTGATCTGAACAAGGAGATTGCGGATATTTGCAACCATACCATAAAACCCTTCCCTTAATAGCCACCCTCTCTCAAATTTGAAAGGGTGATTATTTAACTGGTGGGTCGAGTGGCCAGTGCTAAGAACGAGAGGGGTATGGTCAGAGATATTTCTATCTCTAGCCTCAACTGTAGTGAGTGGGAATTGATTCTCCCATTCAGTGGTCACAAGGACTCTGTCTAACTTTTCAAAAGTCGGGTCATCTCCAGGTCCTGCCCAAGTATATTGGCGGCCTGACATGACAATCTCTTTAAGATCCAGAGAATCAATGACAGCATTGAAAAGATTAGGCCACTTATAGTCAAAATCCCCTGAGCTCTTATCTTCTCGCTCTCGCATTATATTAAAATCCCCTCCTATTATATAAGGAAGAGATTCTTTAGAGCAAGTGTTAGCTAGTTCTACCAGGAAAGCATTCTTGTTTTGAATTTGGGCAGGTCCATATACTGTATATAGTACGAACTTGAAGTCATTAGATTTGCACCGTAGGGTGAATTTTACATAAAAATCTCCCTCATCTATTGCTCCAATATCAAAAAAATTCAGATCAACCCCTAAAAGAATGCCCCCTGATCTACCATGGGGGGCCATGGTGTGCCAAAGAAACTCATGTCCCGCACAAAGATCTTTGAGGACATGATCTGGGAAGGATTCACGTCCAGTCTCGGAAATTGCAATAAAATTGATTTGCTCTTCCTTAACTAGTTCCCTCAAGTACCTATGTTTAGCCAAGTCTGCAAGACCTCTGCTATTCCAGAAAACTCCCTTCATTTTATAATGATTTTAGAAGGGGTTTTGGCCTTTTTAAGAAGTTTGACTTTGCCACGAATTTTGGCATTGTTATAAATCTTCTTTGTACTGAGAGGTGGTGCATCAATGATGGAATCCAACTCAGCAACCGGCATATTCTCATTTAGATCTCCACAAGCGTGGCTGAGAATACCCTCAAGGTGGTCCTCTTTCTCAACATCACTCTCTATATCAGAGCACCTAGAGGAAGAACAACCTTTTTTTTGTATTTTGACAAAAGGCTGACCTAGCTACCTCAATATTTTTAAAACTGCAAGCAGTGAGAGGATTCTAGGTTGATGCCTACCCTACCAAGGTTTGAAATAATTTTCGAATCTGGAAAGGTATTAAAAGAGTTACACGAGAATTGAGGTTCTTTTTACCGCCGTCAAACGTTCCGCCTTATGGAGTGTATGAACATCCGCTAAAGTTGCGTTTCTGGTGCTCCGTCGTAGTTCTTTGATGGGAACCACCACAGGTGTGGGATTGGAGGCTCCCTCAAGAGATGGTGAGGTAGCACCCGCTCCTTCCAACAATCTTTGCCTCCAAGGCGGCCTGAGATGCACCGGTGGTGCCACCGCTGCCTCTCCCAAGGTCGTAGCAGGGGAGAGGTGCAGCAGGCGATGGCGTCTCCACAGCCTCTCTAGCTGGGTGGAGAAAAGTAGCGATGGCGGTAGTCCCGCTACCTCTCCCAGTAGTGTGAGGCCGGCACCACCACCTGCCTCTCTCCCGGTCGGCGTGGGATGGGGGCGAGTGGCGAAGTAGGCCCCCCCTCCCGAACCTCCATGAGTGGTGGACTCCATCACTGAGCCACCTCAACATTGGGTGACGACGAGTCAAGCCGGGCGTCTCCTCCGTCGATGTGGCCGAGCCACCTCCCTGTGCAGCCATCAGGGCGGTGACCTCCAGTGGTGGGGGTGCCGGGCCACGTCCCTGTGCAGCGGGGGCGTACTCTGGTTCCTCCACCGCTGCAGGGACCGACGTCATGATACCGGTCTCCACCGCTGTAGAAGTAGAAGAGAGGGCCGCCTCCGATGAGCCCCCAACGAGGCCGCACCCTATATCAATAGGGGCAGCAAGAGACACCAGCTCCGGTGGTGGCGGGGGGAGGGCAATGGCGGAGTAAAGCCTCTCCTCCCTCACTCCAAGCGTCGACAAATGTACTAGCAATCTTTGTCGAAGGTAGTGGCACAACAATGAGAAAAAAAAGAGTATTATTAGAGTTAAAAAGCGCTAATTCTTCTTGTGTTGGTGGAGAGTAACTCTTCTGGTAGTCCCCAGTCGGACTCAAAGCAACTTTAAGACCTGATCTCATCCAAGAGTTGCTCACAGGCCAAGTCCAAAGCTTCATCTACTAGATTTGCCTGTTGCATAGGTGGGACATTTTGAGTATCTTTGCGGTGCTTGTTGGGAAGACTTCCTATTATCCCGAGGGTTCTGCGGGTTAGGATCTTCCGCATCTTCCATTTCACGGTCTCCTCCTCCAGATCTTTATCACTCAACAAGTCCTCATCAGACGGATCAAGCACCGGTGTCGGCTTGTAAATCTTCCTCCGCCTTGAAAAATAGGCGGTAGATACTAGTGCCAACACAAGCGTCCGCCATACTGGTATCTTCTTGGGGTCAAAAACAGCCACTAGAATGCGGGCTTGACTGTTGCCTGAGATGAACCATGTCCACCTTCTGCGTAGCTCAACAATAGTCCCCCACGCCTACAATGATAGGAACGAACGCAGCGCCTAGGGACACCGGTGACATTTAGCCATACCTGCTCCAACACCTTAATAGGCTGCACATCATCCACAAACTCAGCAAAAGATATAGTGCCTTCCTTGTTCTTTGTGTTGATGGTGTCTATTGCTATCATGCGATCCAGTTCTTCTTTGCTGGGGAAGGGGACAACATAAGAGTTAGCCCCCAGCTGTTGTACCTCCCAATCCCAACGGACCGGGATAATCCTAGCGAGCTCCGCCTGAAGTAACTGTGCCGATACTTTGCCGACTTTGACAGTGACGAGTGCTGCAATTGAAGACTGTGATGTCTCCACGATCTGATTATTTCTTGCACCCTGGATTTGGAAAAACCCCATCCCATCCTCAGCTGCACCACACAACGCGACTGAGGGTTTGGGGCCTCGCAACAAAGGGCATAAATTTGTGAAGTGCTCATCCGTGCAAATAGTGCACACCTTCTTCACTGTGTTTCGTTTCCTTTTCTTCCCTTCTTCTTGCTCGGCTTGTCCCTGTTCAACCACTGCAGCCTCTGTTGCAGAGCTATTTGGACCTTGATCTTTGTCAGCTTCACCTCCTGCGTGCCGAGGGTTTCGTCCACCCCGGGCAGAGTTGCCCCTACCGCCGGCCGGTGGAGGGCCAGCCGGTGGAGGGCCTCCACGGCCGGCAGAGGGTGCTGGACCCCCACGGCCAGAGTTGTGCATCGGACCCCCGCGACCACGTCCTCGATGTCCCTGGCCGTCGTCCCGTCCGCGTCCGTCGTCGATGATGGCGCGGCCGCGACCCCGGCGGCGATCGGCTCCGCCGCTGCCAGGAGCGCCCCGGCCTCCTCTCCTTCCCCCGTCTCCCCCGGCCATCAGCACCTCGAGGTATGACGGAGCGCAGGTTGCGGCGGCGTCGATGATCGTAGGGTTGACCACTCGACGTCTCGGGCCTCGGAAGTGGTTGCGTGGAGGCTTCGGCTTGCGTGGGACCGCCCTTATGCGGTGCGACCAGAGGCCGTCTCGTAGCCGACCGAGTCGGGGCGACCTGAGCCGGTCGCGTCGGCTTGGGCCGAGTCCGGTTTTGGATGACGGTGGATCCAAGATTTGGAATTTGAAATTGAGGCCGATGGACACCCGGACGCCGGCGAGTTTGCCGCTGCAACGCCGGCGAGATGAAATCGCCGATGGAGGGTAGAGGCGTGATCCGTGGTGGTGGCAGTGGTCCTTTCCATGCCGTCATCAATGGTAACCGGACTCGCCTTGGGGATGGCTTCGGGATCGGTTGACATGCGGTGGCCGTGGCCGCAGGTGCGGGAGAAGGGCCAGTGATCGGCGGCGCCGGCGCCGCTGATGCCGTCCTTGGGAAGAACCGCGGCAGGGCGTCCGCATCTCCCAGCTCCTCACAATCGGACTCCGTTTGATCCCAGAACTTGCCGACGATCGCCGCTGGATGAATGGGATCTTTTGCTGTGATGCGCCGTAGGGCTTGTCGAGTTGAGGACGCCAGGGTGACCGGTGGAGGCATCCCGCCCGCCGACCTGCCGGCCGGCCACCGGCGAGGGGCAGGATGGGTTCCGCCTGCTAGCTAGACCGATCTGGTATAAGGTGCTTATTAATCACATATTTCTATAGGCTGCAGTAGTTCGAAATAATCACTAACAAATTGTTTCTCTCTACTGAACATGCTTTCTAGCTGAATCCAAATTATGATATTGCCTCTTAAACCATACATTTCAGTGTTGAAAATTGGGCTAGCTGTCGGTGGTGGCACGGTTTTTTTTGCTTTTGGCAATTGGTGCACCCTTCGTGGCACGTAAAATCAAGCAGCATAAGGTTAAAAAGACAAAACAAAGATTTTTCAAGCAAAATCATGGGCTCCTACTCCAACAATTGGTATCACAGAAGTTAGATATTGGTGAAAGAATGATCGTTACCTTGGGAGAGCTAGAGAAGGCTACAAACAATTTTGATCCATCTCATGAAGTTGGTGGTGGAGGGCATGGTATAGTCTATAAGGGACTGCTAGACCTGCAAGTTGTGGCCATTAAGAAATCAAAGATCATAGTACAAAAAGAAATTGATGATTTCATAAATGAGGTTGCAATTCTTTCCCAACAACCACAGGAATATTGTCAAACTCCTTGGGTGTTGCTTAGAGACAGAAGTTCCACTGTTGGTTTATGAGTTTATATCAAATGGCATGCTTGCTCATCATCTTCATGTTGAAGGAAACATATCACTCCCGTGGAATGATCGGATGAGGATTGCCCTCGAAACTTCCAAAGCTCTAGCGTATCTACATTTAGCTGCTTCAACACCAGTACTTCATAGAGACATCAAGTCATCTAATATACTTCTTGATGACAATTTAACAGCAAAGGTATCGGATTTTGGGGCTTCACGGCACATATCAATTGATCAAACTGGAGTGACTACGGCCATTCAAGGAACCATTGGTTACTTAGACCCAATGTATTATTATACATCCCGCCTAACAGATAAGAGTGATGTTTTCAGTTTTGGTGTTCTTCTTATAGAATTACTTACTAGAAAGAGACCAACTGTGCGGACTAGTGATGGTGACAGCCTTGTTTCACATTTCGCATCACTAGTCACTGAAGGTGACCTAGTTGGCATAATAGATCCTCAAATCATGGACGAGGCAGAGGTTGAAAAGGTTGAAGAAGTTGCCAAGCTAGCAGCAATGTGTACAAAATTGAATGGAGAAGATCGGCCTACAATGCGGGAAGTTGAGATGACACTAGAAAACTTGAGAACCACGAAGAAGCATACTCATCATAATATAGCAACAAAGAGATATGAAAAGGATCAAATTGTTGCTCCTTATATTTCAATTGAAGGACTTACTATGGAAGCAAGTAGACAATACACTACAGAAGAAGAAATGTTGTTGTCAGGCGCCTATCCACGATGAGTTCATGTTCTAGCCTAACATTATTGTTCTCTTTTGGATATTATTATGGAACATGTAGCTGCTATAGTTCTTAGATCTTCAATCCTAATAAAATCGTTGTGAGCTTTGTGTACTTGTTCTTTGATGTTTGTTGGTTAAGTGCAATTTATTTCTTCGATCATGATAAAATCACAACCAGGGGCAGCCAGCAGGCATGTGCTGCCTTGCCACTCCACCCTATTCTCTATGGTGTCCTACTGTAGACCCGTCCTGTATTTCAGAACTGATACCAAGAATTTGTACCAGTGCAATTAGGCTGGATGTTCCAAATGTAGGCATCGTCTCGACCACAATCTGTGGATGGGAAACGCACAGATTGCCCAGACGACGAGCCACCAACCCATCTTCCTCGTATATTTTTTAAAACAGACTGGAAAGGGAGATAAAAACAAGAAGCAACCTTGGTTGCTTCAAGCAGCCTGTTCGGCAGGCCGTAAACGATCGTGGATTATTTACTGCTGGCTGTTTTGGTGTGAGAGAAAAATATTGTTCCAGCTTATAATCCACGATCGTATACGAGCCTGCCGAACATCATCTGGCGACCCAAACCCAGTACTTAAATGGAGAAACAAGAAATCAAAACGGAGGAAGGACGGCAGGGCTTTACTATTTGGGAGGCCTCTCTAAGAATGGCTGCCATTTGCACCATTCCCTTCTTCCATCCCTCAGAAAAACTACGCACACGGCAGACTAAATTCTTGCAAGAAGACACTAGAAAAATAATTGCATTATAAATACCAAGTGTCTGCTTATCAAGAGCAGAAGAGATGGAATATAGGAAGCTCGCAGTGAAAAAAAATTGCTCCTTCTGTCTGTTTCAAATGCAGCATAATCTGGCAATTCAAGTACAATGAACTCCTGAATCAGTGAAACTCGGTATCTTGCTGTACATCACATGGGAGTGAAAGCCATCCAAGACAAAGGCACAGATATGGCAAACAACGAGCAGAAAGTAAAGTGGCATTACATTCTTGTGTATTCATATACAAGTATACAACAGTCCCTATACAGGAAAATGGTGCATGCCAATAGCTAAGTTCTCTTGTTCAAATAATCAAATATATTCACAACGAAAAATAGCAACCATGATGTATCAAAATTTATCAAGCCAGAGAGACTTCAAGAGAGGACTTTGCCAGCCATAGCAATCCAGGATCATTCCTTTTCAATACCAGGTAAGTCTCTGCACGCCCAACCTCGTCTGAGATCACATCCTCGCAGATGCCAATCAATTCAAGAACCTCCATTGCAGCTGATTTTGGAGTAAAAGAGATTAAGCAATTAGTATAGAATACATTTCAAGAATCTAGTAAGCAGTGGCTACTGGTGGGGCAAACAGTAATACCTTTATAGTTTGCTACACTCCTTTGGAAATGTGGATTGGACTGCAAATGTGGGAAATGAGAAGGATTTGTGAGAATTTGCTTTAGCAAATGACTGATGCATCATAATATGCAAGAATAATGAGAAATGAGAACAACCAAGTATACCTTACGCAAATAACAATCTTGATGATCTTAAAAAAGTGTTTGAATAGCAGACTCTGCCTCTGCAGGTGTTGCTTGCAACCGGAGCGTCTCAATGGACTTCTGGAGTCGTGAACAGAGGGCTGCCACTGGTTCTTCAATCCTTTGCAGCTCATTGCTGTTTGAATCAACAACATGATCGTCAGGATCAGGTTCAGACTTCAAAACTGTGGAGTTTACGCTTTGTTCTGTTATCCTTTCTGTCCCATTTCCAGATTTTAAAACATCTTGACAAGCAGTATCATCAGGATCAGGTTCTTCACCATGCTTCCCATCGATAACCAACTCCTGGTTGACAATAGCATTTGAGGAATCAGCAGGGTCAGATTCATACTTCAAAACTGCGATGCTGTTTGCCAGTTCACTATTCACTTCCATCTTGTTTCCAGATTCCGGAACAACTTCATTAGTACCATCATCAGGATCAGGTTCGCTATGGTGTCATCCATCAAACCTCAGCTCCTGGTTCAGATTATTAGCATTTGAGGAATCAACAGGATCAGGTTGTAGGCATCTATCAGAAATTTGCTTCTCATGCTTCTCAACATCATCAGGATCAGGCTCAGAGTAACTGATAGTAGGCTGTCCTGCCAATGATATCCCAGCTGCTGAATCCACATGCATAGCATCATCTGGATCTGGATCTACCTTCAAAGTTTCATGAACAAAATCTTGAGGAACATCATCAGGATTATATTCAATTTTAGTGCCTGAAGCATCATGATCCGCCTTAGCAGATGCATCCAAAAAACGCTGGTAAGCAGCAGCCCCTGACAATGCACGAGCACTAGCCAGCGAACTTGATTCTCCCCCAAGCCTGTGACCAGCAACAGTTATCTCTGGTTCTAGAACAAATTCCTCTTCATATGAATCAAAGATTTTGCGACCACTCAACATATGACCTGTAGACTTGGTCCAGTCCATGGAAGTAGCTTCCTCATTCAACTGCCAGATATTAAAGCAAATATAAGATTGAATAAACTCAAATGTAAAGAGAGGGCAACCGAATGTGATGGGAGTATCTAGGAAACACCTGCTTATTAAGAGCAAAAAAGTTCGCATCATGCTCAGAGTGCACCATATGTGCCTGCAATTGCAATATAGGCACTCAGCGTAAGATACAAAAGACCCAATGCAGTGAACAAAAACTATAAGGGAAATCTTTAGCAAAGCCAAAAATTACATACAAGCTCATGAAGTAGAGTTTTCTTGATACTTTCGTACTTCCTGAATCCCTTCAAGTCATCAGTTCGTAGGCGAAGAGATATCTCCTCTCCCATGTTCTGCATAAGACCCACAGGTATATTTTCAGAAACTAATGCACTACTTTTTTCTATTATATACAAATTGTAGCAGTTTATGTTCACCTTATTGAAACCTAAAATACATTTCGGACTAACGCCTACATATCCAACAGGAGTCATCTCAGTCATGATTCCGACTCTCCATTTATGCTGAAAACAACAACAATGAAGTCAAATAAAAATGATGGAACTCTGTTAATAAGCATAGGATTACTTCTTGAAGGCCATTACCTTTTTCATGATCACAATTATACCAGGGTCGCATGCAAGCATGTGCATTCGTTTCAGAGCTTCCGAAGGTGGAGGATTCAGCTGGCTGGGAAAAGGTAAGTAAACAGGTACAGAAGCTTAAGTCAAAAGAGCCTGATTGCACATACAAGGCCATACAAATTAGAAATGTGTGTACTTGCACAAATATGCTCTAGACAAGGTTTTACAACCGAAACCATTTTATTGTTGACACTAGAAAGCAATTAGCACTTTTTTTCAGCTCCCAGTGTTTACATGCGGTCCTAGACAGAACTTTGTGCAAAAATACACTAATGTAGTTCCTTAAACCATTAGCCAATAGTTAAAGTACATACTGCTCAAATGAACCTATTGAGGGAGGTGAAGAGTGTACATTCAAGCAAGGCACTGTAAAGGAAAACTGGAACATCTGCAAGGCACCAGGCATTACAAAGCAGGTGGGAGCAGGGGGGTTGACTAACCTCAATCCCAGGTAAGTGAAGTGTCCGAAAATCACAGAAGATGTATCGTCCCTGAGGAAGTTTGAGCGAAATCTGTGGCCTGCCTGATGATCTTTGCCTAAGCCGCTGTTCTTCTTCATCAAATCCAATTATACGTTGGTCAGGTCTTTTGCCATTGTCAGATACCTCCTCCTCGATTTCATCATCATAAACCCCCATCATCCGGATAGGTTTTCCCTGTATCACGAAAAAAAAGATCGAGTCACAATGATTTCACCCGCCAGCTACCGTTGCAATATCCACTAGCAAGCGACACGCCAATGAGTATGCGAATTGCGCGCGCTAGCCAATAGCCACATCTTACCTCGCTAATATCCGCTTCATTCAGAGTCAATCTCGAATGCGGATCCGAAAATGGCGTGATCAGCTTGGAGCCTTTGTTTGTAGATTGCGGAACAATGAGCTTCAATGTCTCTGGTGGGACCCCAGCAGGGCCCCCCTGCTCCCTTCTGGCGGGAACAGCAGCGCCAGCCTCCCCAACACCCGACAAACCGGCGTTTCCCTCCAACGGCACCTGATGCTGTTATGCCTGCCCGGGACCGCGCCGTGAACGCGAACCCGGCTCATGTTCTGGGCCTAGCTCTTGCGCTGGCTCGGTGTCTCCTAAATGGCGCCAAACAACATTTCGTCCTCGAGCCGTCGCGGTCGACTGTCAGCTCCCCTGGGCTGCCAGTCCCTGACGAAGGCGGGCAAGAGCTCCAGGAGGCTGCACCGGCCTCGTCTCCTCCTCACGCCTCCTCTGTTCTCAGCTTTGACTTCGTCACCCCGCCGATTCTTGTTGTGCGCGCCGCCCGCCGGGACGCGCCGCGCGTGTCCCGGGCTATGTCTGCGCGACGCCACACCAGCACAAAGCGGGCGACGCTACTTCCTGCCTCCCTCACGGCCTGGCGCTTGACGATCGCCGAAGCAGACGAAGGCGCGCCGTCAATATCCCGAACCAAGCGTTTCGTCGCAAAGCCTTGGTGAAGCGCGTTGGCGGGCTGCTCCTCCGCTCTCAAAAAGCGGTGACTAAGCGTAACATCGACCCGCAACAAGATCCCCATGAGCGCCAAGGAGATCCGCAGCTCGTCTCGGCAGCCCATCTTTGGTTGCTCCTCCGCCGCTTCGATCGGCGTGGAATGACGTTGCGGAATGAAGGCCTCCGTACCATCGCTCTCCGGGACCCGGATCGAGACGGTCGTCCGGGTTCTGCTCCAATGAGGCCAAGCTATTCGCCTTTAGTGTTAAGCTCAAGCTTTGTTCGTTTGTTCGTGTTTTTTCTCTTAAAACCACCTTTCATGTAACTATTGATCTGCTCTTGGGTGTTATCTGTTTCTGAAATGAGTCTTCTCAACTCTGGATCAAATCGTTCCCTCTCTGTTTTGTCTTGGAATGTGCACAGCCTAGGCGACCCGGATAAATGCAATGTTGTACGTGATGCTATTTCTTCTGCTAACCCAACTGTTATGTGCGTCCAAGAATCAAAATTGCACAGCATCGATCAGTTCAAAATCAAAACCTTCCTACCCCCTCAACTTGCCTGCAGCTACAAATACATACCAGCCGTTGGGTCTAGGGGTGGCATTGTCACTGCCTGGAACCAATCTTACTGGTCCTGCTCCGACTTCACTCTCAAAAACCACTCGCTCACTACTCTTCTCGTCAGCACGTTGTCTGACCACTCACTCACTGTCACAAATGTCTACGGTCCGTCAGACCATCGTCACTCTAGCGACTTTCTTCATGAACTTCATGACCTTTCCTCCAATATCAATGGCCCCTGGGTCATCATCGGAGATTTCAATCTTATCGGTCGGGGGATGAGAAAAACAACGTCAATGTCAACATCCCTCTTATGAACACCTTCAATGACACCATCAACTCCTTGGGGGTGATGGAAATCCCACTGCTTGGACGTAACTTCACCTGGTCCAACGGCCAGGAACCTCCAATCCTAGCCAAGCTTGATCGAGCACTGGTCAACCTCGCCCACACTACTACCTTCCCTGATACTTCACTCTCACCCAGGGCAAAGCCAACATCCGACCACACCCCGTTGTTTCTTTCCATGTCCACCTCCATTCCGAAATCCAGTGTTTTCCGCTTCGAGAATGCTTGGCTGCCCCGTCAAAATTTCCTACAAACTGTCCTTCCAGCGTGGGCTGAAGCGCGTGTATGCAGCGATGCGGCGGGTTAGCTTGCAGCTTGTCTCAAGTCGGCTAGAGCCGCGACAAAGGTTTGGGCACGGCGTTTCAGGGCGCCTCGCCAAATAATTTCCAACTGCAAATTTATTATCCTCTTACTTGATTCCTTTGAGGAGCGGCCTCTTTCTTTTGATGAGTTACAGGCACGCAAGACTTGTATTGACTGCCTCGCCCAATCAATCAAAGAGAAAGCAGCTTACTGGAAGCAGCGTAGTAAGTTCCGGGCAATCACGGAAGGCGATGCAAACACTGCCTTTCATCATGCCCAGGCCACCGTCCGTCTGCGAAACAACACCATCCGATGGGTTGAAGTGCACGGCTCGGTGATTGCCAACCATGACGGGAAAATACAAGCTCTCACCAACTTTTTCAGCTCCATCATCGGCGACCCAGGGACCTCAGCCTAGAACTTTGATGTGCATGCTCTCTTCCATGACAGACAGCGGCCGTCCAGTGAGCTCATCGCTCCTTTCTCTGAATTGGAAGCCTTCGAAGCTCTGAAATCCATGGACAGATCAAGTGCACTAGGCCCCGACGGTTTCGGACCTTCTTTTTACAGGGTGGCCTGGAGCAGTATAAAGTCGCAGGTCATGGCCTTCCTGCAAGCCTTCCACCAGAGGCAAGTGCAGCTAGAGAGGATCAACCGTTCTTACATGGTGCTTATCCCAAAGAAGCCTAGAGCTGTAGCTGTGGACGCATTCAGACCAATATACCTACAAAATTGCTCCATCAAGATACTTAGCAAAATGCTCACAAGAAGACTGCAGAAAGAGATTGGGAACTTGATTGACCTACACCAAATAGGCTTCTTAAAGGGTCGCTCTATCTCTGAAACTTTCGTCTTTGCAGCTGAACTGATTCAGACTTGCAACAAAAGGAGACTGCCGACCTTGGTGCTTAAGTTAGACTTTGCGAAGGCCTTTGACACAGTTATTTGGGAGAGTTTGGACTCTATTCTAAAGGCCAGGGGGTTTCATGACAGATGGTGTGCGTGGATGCAGGATATCCTATCCTCATCGAAATCGGCGGTGCTTGTTAATGGCTGCCCGGGCCCTTGGATTACATGCAAACGGGACCTACGACAAGGCGATCCGTTGTCGCCCTACCTCTTTCTTCTGGTGGCTGACTCTCTTCAGGCTATGATCCGGTCAGCAGCGACAATCAGGAGTCCGGTGGACAGTGACAGCCCCTGCGCGGTTCTTCAGTATGCGGACGATACTCTGCTGGTTGCTGATATCCAAGCTTTGAAGAATATCCTGCAAGCTTTCTCAGAGGCCACAGGTCTAAAAATCAACTACAGCAAGAGCACCTTAGTCCCCATTCACATGGACGCTGGCTTGGCAGCAAACTGTGTCACCATCATGGGGTGTGCCCACCAGTCTTTCCCTCAAAACTACCTAGGCCTCCCTCTATCGGCCTCGAAGCGCCGATCTCGGCTTTCTCAACGTATGTCGGCAGGAGATGGACAAATTCCTCTCCTCCTGGCAAGCTTCCCTACTCAATACCATGGGTCGAGTCGTTTTGATCAACTCGGTCCTAGATGCACAGCTGGTGTACATCATGTCAGCAATGCAGATTCCCCAAGAAACCATCTCCCAGATAGACAAACGCCGCCGCTCCTTTCTTTGGGCCGGCAACAAAGAATTTTCAGCCGGCAAATGTCTTGTGGCCTGGACCAACGTTTGCACCACGAAAGAACTTGGGGGGCTTGGAATCAGGGACTTCGGCACACACAACATCTCTTTGCTTAACCTTGTCCACCGCCTCCCTGCTGGCGATGCATCGGCATGGGCACGATGGATCGGGGTAAGGCGATATTGCAAACATGAAAGGGGAAAATCTTGGACATCACTGGGAGCTACTTGATCCTTCGCTACCACTTTACCAAGCGACAACGGTGGAATTGGGGATGGCGATCAACTCTTCTCGGACGGATGTGCGGAATGGCGACAGGCGTTGGAAGATCATCTTCCACGGCTCTTCTCCCATTGCACCGGGAAAGATTCAGCGGTGCGACAAGCTATTCACTCCAACCTTCATGGTTGCTTTGTAAATCGAATGTCAATGCGGGCAAATGATGAGTTGCGGCACCTTAAGGATATCCTCCAACAAACCCAATTGACGGATCAACCGGACACACGGTTGTCGGCATTCAGTCGGACGAAGGACAAGCTCGACACCTCGCCCATCTGAGCTACTCAAAGCCCAAGGACATCAAGATGACCCTCTTGGCTTTTATATCACGGAAGAACGCGGCGCCACCTCGGGTTCGAGATGTTCTTCGGCTACTCCTCGAGGCGAGAATCCAATGCAGGCAAACCTATACCGCCAAGAACATCGTCGACCGCTTAAAGCGCTCTGATGCGGAATGGATGATGAGGCGCTGATCACCTAATCTTTGAATGCCCAATCATTTGCCACAGTTTCGGCGGGTGCTCGGAATACTGACTGATGGCCTACATTTACGGCGGCACCATATTCGAGAGAGTGTCTGGAATCCCCGATGACCAATCTGATTGCCTTCATCATGATGTGCTGCTGGGTGCTTTGGAAACGCCGAAATGCGTTTGTTTTCAGAGATGAAGTGATCCCTATCAGAACCATTTTTCTACAATGCAAATCTGAATCAGCAAACTGGAAAGTTCGTATGCCAAAGAGAAGCAAGCGAGTTGCGGAGGATTGGAGCACGGTTCTCCAAATGGCAATCAACTCGGTCCCTATGTAATATGTCTTATGAAATCTGTCTAGATGCTCTGAAATCCTAGCGAAAACCCCCTGTACAAAGTCCATGTAATCATGTAACTTGAGCTTTACTCAATAAATCAGGTGGGGATCAATCCCCCCCGTTGAAGTGTTCAAAAAAAAATGTCTCTGGCTTAACACTAGTCAAGTCCTGCAGCAGTTGCCCAAATTCTTTCACCGTGCAGCTTGGATCCGCAACGACATCGAGCTGTCTGCCCCTCCAGGTGACTGAAATCCGAACTATCCTGCTCCCTTCCATCGTGCTCCTGATACGAGAACCACCTTATGCTATCAATTCCTCGGATTACCCAAAAGAATGTGACAGTGCTACTGATCAGGTTATCCGTCTGGCAAGGAAGGAAGCTAGGGAATTAGTCATGAAAAAAGAGAGCTCGAAACCTCAAGCGCATCTAATCTAGTAGGACTAATAAACATCATCTAGCCAATCAAACCAAAATGAGCAATCCAGTTTTATATCTAACAAATTACCCTTGAGCCGAACTATAGCCAAACAACTAAATCCAGCCCCAATTATTATAAGGTCGAAATGGCGAAATTCGCCTCCCCAGGAACGAGAACCACCATCCGGCCACAGAAACAGCCGCTGATCGATTTAAATCATTCAATCGAGCGAATCGAGTTTGCGGGTGGACGGATTGAGCGCCCGCCGTCCTGTACGCACCTAGACAGACGCTCGCTCGCCGTCGTCGAGCACGTGAACCAGCCGGCGGAGGGAGGCGTGACCGCGTCGGCGTCGCCGGCCTTGGGGAACGGGTATTTGTAGGCCACCGGAACGTTCGAGAAACGCACGCGGCGGCGAAGGCGGCGGCGGCGGCGGCGAAGGCGGTGACGGCAGGCCGGCAGCTACCCCTTGCGGTGACGACTGACGAGTCGTGACGGAGAGGGGTTGGTCTTTATGAGCGTTTGATCACGCCGTTCGTGTTCCGTCGATCTGCGTCATGGCTGACGGGCTCCACTTTAGGGTAAAGTACACTTTACAACCTTCAACTTGCGTCAAAGTTCGATTTTCAACCTTCAACTATGAAATCGGTCGAGAAACACCCTCCAATTATCAAAACCGGACGAATTTGGTCCTCGGCCGGTTTCAAAAGCGATTTTCTATTTTTGGGAGGCACCGAAATTTTAAATTATTTTTTTGAGCATCTTAACGTCCTCAAATGAAAAAACTCAAAACTACAAAGTTGTAGATCTCATTGAGGTCTACAATTTACATATAAAAATTATCTTCATCCGACATCGTATCGAAGGTTTTCTATTTTTGAAATTTGAGTCTCATCAGCGACAAAATATGATGCTAAAATTTTATATATATTTTTCGAGCAGCATATTTGTCCTCAAATCAAAAAAAATTAAAACTATAAAGATGTAGATCTCATGAGTCTACACTTTACATATAAAATTATCTTCATAGACATCGTATTGAAGGTTTTCTATTTTTTGAAATTTGAGTCTCAGGACGCATCTATAAATATGCTGAGACTCATAATTTAAAATTTCGGTGCTGATTTTTGAAACCGGCCGAGGACCAAATTCGTCCGGTTTTGATAGTTGAAGGGTGTTTCTTGACCGGTTTCATAGTTGAAGGTTGAAAATCGAACTTTGGCGTAAGTTGAAGGTTGTAAAGTGTACTTTACCCTCCACTTTACGTCTACGACGGTCTGTGATTACGCCTTCTCTGCTAATTTGTGTAATAATATTTAGTGGAGGCGGAGAGCTGAGAAGCTGTTCTGTTTATCTCTTGCCATGAGTCTACTGCAACAATTAAGCCCTAGATAATTCAAATGGGTGCCGAGTGAACCGTCTTGCTTTGCTTCCACTCTCGTAGTTGATTCGATCGCTGGCGACACTTTTGCAGTCTGGGTCTTGCAGTCTGGGTCGAGGGGAAGCGAATAGTTGGGGTATATATGTCGGTGTTTTTAGACCATTGACGAGTAAATTTGTATTTGCGCGTCTGGTTTGGATGGTGTGCTCGGATGACATAAGGGTTTATACTGGATCGGACGGAACGTCCCTACGTCTAGTTCGCTGCTGCTCGTGTTACCAGCACTTAGATTGCAGTAGGGGTTACAAACAGGTGAGAGAGGGAAAGGATCCCAAGTCTCTGGTGGAAGGGGTGAACGGGTGTTGAGAGCTCGATTGCCGCTCAGTCGTGTACTCGTGTCGTGCTCTTGTGTTTCGATCTCTTGTCTTTTTTCCCCTAGCGTGGGGCGCTCTGCTTTCCCTTTTATAAACGAAGGGAAAGCGCGGGTTATAGAGGAGGAAAATGAGAAGAACGAGAGAAAAGAAGGCTTACATGGTTGCCGGGTCCTTCTTCTCCTTCATGCGGGTCCCGTCGATCATGTAGATGTCAACAGGGACGGATCCATGTCACGGTCTTGTTTGTCACTAGCGTCATGCGCAGACGTTATCTGTCGGTCATGGCGTTCCACTCCTACCGGTAGACGTCGTGGTGAACTAACGCGCCTGTCAGTATCCGTACTAGGATTAGGCAGAACAACAATGTCACGTCCAATACTGTTCTTGATATGAATCCCTAGGTATGGCCCGTCATAGCCACGGGTTACATCGAGGCGTGCCAGCCTTTTCCTTGGCGTCAGAGTTTTGACCCAGGGCCATACGCTTGGACCTGAAGTGGTTGGCGACGGTATGGGTCCCCGTCGGACGAGACAGAACCCCCGTCCTTGAGGTTGGACGAGACGGAGCCCACGACCTTGAGCAAGATGGAGCCCGCACCCAAGGGGTCGGGCGAGACAGAGCCCGTGGCCTCAAGGTCGGACGAGACTGAAAGGTCCTAATATGGCTAGAGGGGGATGAATAGCCTATTTAAAAATCTACAAACCAACTAGAGCAATTTGATTAGTATAACCAATAGCGAAATACAAACTTGCTCTAGCTCTACAAAGGTTGTAAGCCACCTATCCAATAATTCTAGTTGCTATGATGACTAAACATATAATTTTCTATGTCACTACTCACTAAAAGCTCTCACACTTGCTACACTAAAGAGCTCCACTAGATGAACTTAAACTACAAAGCAAGCTCTCAATTCTAGCTACACTAAAGAGCTTGCTACAACTAGTTTGCAAGAATATAAATGAATGAGTAGAGTGATTATACCGCCGTGTAGAGGAGTGAACCAATCACAAGATGACTACTAAATCAATCACCGGGAGAATAGCAAAGGGCAAGAGAACCAATTTTTCTCCCGAGGTTCACGTGCTTGCCGGCACGTAAGTCCCCGTTGTGTCGACCAACACTTGGTGGTTCGGCGGCTAAGAGGTGTTCTACAAACCTCGTCCACACAATAGGACACCACAAGAACCTATCCACAAGTGAGGTAACTCAATGACACGAGCAATCCACTAAAGTTACCTTTCGGTGCTCCACCGGGGAAGGCACAAAACCCCTCACAGTCACTGCGATCGGAGCCAGAGACAATCACCAACCTCCGCTCAATGATCCTCGCTGCTCCAAGCCATCTAGGTGGGCGGCAACCACCAAGAGAAGCAAGTGAATCCCACAGCGAAACCCGAATACCAAGTGCCTCTAGATGCAAACACTCAAGCAATGCACTTGGATTCTCTCCAAATCTCACAAAGATATTGAATCAATGATAGAGATGAGTGGGAGGGTTTGGCTAAGCTCACAAGGTTGCTATGTCAATGCAAAATGGCTAATGGAGTGAGCTTGAGCCGGCCATGGGGCTTAAATAGAAGTCCCCACGAAATAGAGCCGTTGGCTCTCTGTTCTCTAAAACGTTAGGGTGACCGAACGCACTGGTCAGATCGACCGAACGCAGGACCTCAGTGTCTGGTCGCGCGATGCATGCCACGTGGCCCCTACTATAAATGTTAATCGTCCGATCTCAACGATCATCGGTACATTTAAGTTGTGACCGGACACGCTGCTTGAAAGTGATCGGACGCAGGACCCCAGAGTCCGTTCATTTCAAGTAAGGTTCCAGTCACGACCGGACGCGTTCGGTCACTCCCGACTGGACTCACCCAGCGTCCGATCACTCGCTGTCTCCTCTGTGCGACACCACATTAGCACGACCGGACGCTGAATAGTGTTCAGCCAGATTCCGGTCGCCTGCGTCCGGTCAAGAGACCAAAGGTAGCCTTCACTGTGCGCCACTGACCGGACGCAGACCCTAGCGTCTGGTCACTGCATGACCAGCGTCCGGTGCACTCTGTGAAACCCTGTCTTTTCTGTACAGGGCGCCGGTGGAACCATCGGACTGTCCGCACTCTACGGGCGGACACTCCGCCGGTGGAGTTTCGAACCCTTGCTCCCAAGTGCTAAACACAATGTGTATTACCTTTGTGCATGTGTGTTAGCATATTTTCACAAACATTTTCAAGGGTGTCAGCACTCCACTAGATTCTAAATGCATATGCAATGAGTTAGAGCATCTACTGACACTTTGATAACCGTATTTCGATATGAGTTTCACCCCTCTTAATAATACGGCTATCAAACCTAACTATGATCACACTCGCTAAGTGTCTTGATCACCGAAACAAAATAGCTTCTACCACTTATACCTTTGGCTTGAGTCTTTTGTTTTTCTTTATCCTTTTCCAAGTCCAAGCAATTGATCATCACCATGGCATCATCATGTTATGATCTTCATTTGCTTCACCACTTGGAATGTGCTACCTATCTCATGATCACTTGATAAACTAGGTTAGCACTTAGGGTTTCATCAATTCACCAAAATCAAACTAGAGCTTTCAGAGACGGAGCCCGCACCCAAGGGGTCGGGTGAGACGGAGCCCGCACCCAAGGGGTTGGGTGAGACAGAGCCCGTGGCCTCGAGGTCGGGTGAGACGGAGCCCGCACCTAAGGGGTCGGGTGAGACGGAAACCGCGTCCTTGGGGTCGGGCGAGACGGAGCCCGCGACCCGAGGGTTCGGGCAAGATGAAGCCCGCGGCCTTAGGGTCGGGCGTGACCTTTTAATACGTCTCGAGCCATCCGAGGGAGTCAGCGTGGGCACTAATTTTCTTGCTTTGGGTATCCCTAATAAAAATACCCGATAAGGCCTGTAAAAGATGGGAGAGGAACCTAAAATGCTAATCCTTTTGTTCTAAATTATATGACGTTTGGCTTTCTACATACATAGTTTTGTCCGCACCCATCCCACTCTGAAGGCCGCGCGGGTCCACGCATGCACGGGGACCACCCCGAGCCCGCTCCATTTCACGCGCCCGTATACACGCAGCAGCAGCACCACCACCAGCAGGCGCGCATAGTGACCCACGACGGCGCACTAGCAGCACATGTGCTTCCCCAAGATCTACTTTTGAAATATCCAAATGAAACACTTGCAACGTACGTCTGAAAAACAAATAAAACACTTGAAACATGCACTTAAAACATGAGTGTATAGCCATAGCAACATATGCAACACCAGATCTACTTTTAAAACATCCAGATAAAATATTTGCAACATACATATGAAAACAAATGAAACACTTGAAACATATGTGTTTATAGCCACTGCAACATATGCAACACCAAGATTTACTTTTAAAAATATCCAGATGAAACATTTGCAACATATGTCTAAAACACCTAAAACACTTGAAACATAGACTTACAACATATGTATTTTTGTCATTGCAACATGTGCAACATCCCGATCTACTTT
Organism: Miscanthus lutarioriparius; assembly: GCA_904845875.1. NCBI lineage: Eukaryota > Viridiplantae > Streptophyta > Magnoliopsida > Poales > Poaceae > Miscanthus > Miscanthus lutarioriparius. Next base: position 2,888,112 of record CAJGYO010000013.1, on the reverse strand, counting down.
TGTAATATTCCGATCTACTTTTGCAACATCAATATAAAACACTTGCAGCATACCTCTGAAACACCTAAAACACTTAAAACATACGTGTGCAACATGCTCTTTTAGCGCAGACATCTCCTTGTTGCATCGCAAATGGAGACTCGTCGACGCATGGAGGTCACCGGCGGCGCGGAGTTCGTCGGCAACATGGAGCTATGCGGCGACGCACAAAAGCCAGGTGGGTGGCGTGTGGAGGTCACTGGTGAGCTCGCAGGTGACGCGGAGCTCGCTGGCAACGCGGAGTTGGGCGGCGGTGCACAGAGGGCCTGGTGGGGGCAACACGTGCAGCGGTGGCGCAGAGGACGGGTGGACGTAGAGAGAGGGTGTAGCGTCCGGACGTCGGACGCTTGGGTTAGAGCGTTTCTGATAATTCAAACGGGTGCCGTGTGAACTCCACTCTAGTAGTTTGTTCGATCGCTGGTGACCACAATTGTAGTGTGGGTTGAGGGATGGAGGAAATGGTTGGGGCGTATAGAAGATGGGAAAGGAGGCTAAAATTTCGATTCTTCTGTTCCAAATTATAAGACGTTTTGGTTTTTTCTAGATACATAGCTTTTGCTATGCACTTAGAGATACACTATGTCTAGATATGTAGTAAAAGACTAAAAGCAATATAACTAAAAGAGTCAAATCGTCTTATAATTTATAATGGAGGGAATAATATAGTCTAGACTCGAGAGTGAGCTTGGCCATTACTTTAGAGCAACTCAAAGAGTCTCTCAGGACTTCAATATTCATATCTTTATTTAGAGAGACATGTGAATATTATCTTAATATATCCCCTGTGTCTCTGGCGGACTCTCTAAGTTTTGTTTTCGTACTTTCTTGGCTTATTATAAAATTCCTTATGCAAAAAAAAACTCATGCAAGAACTATCATATATTGAGTTTAGAGAGCAATATAGTTGTAAGGAATGTTTTGGAGAGTGGAAAAGATAAAGGATTGTTTCGATAGCCTATTGAAACTATTTTAGTTGTTCTTTTAAATCTCGTGATACATTTTGATACGTCATGGTTGCATAGAGCTTCATGGAGATGCACTTATTTCCGTGGTGACTAGTGGCCATCGCTCCTCAAGCTGCTACATACTTATGGATAAACGTATAGTTTTTTTAGAAAAAAGAAATTTTTATTCTGGTCTCAGCAAAAGTTTTGCACACAACCAATTTGCATAGTACTTAACAGCTATATAATCTCTTATTAAAACGATTTATTCATTAGCGCCAACACATTGCTTCTTAGGCCCCGTTTGGCAGGCCTTTACTTCACTAGTGAAGCCATTTTTTTTGTTTCAGCTCCACAAACAGTTCTACCGGTGGAGCTGAAGCGATTTTGGTAAACCGTTTGGCAAAATAGCTTCCCTGTGAAAGCATGTTTTTAGAGGCCTGGAGAAGAAGCCGAGAGAAGCCACTTTTTTTTTTTTTTGCTCTATCCCACCCCAAATCATTATGAAAGCATGTTTTTAGGGGCTTTACCAGTAAAGCTATTTCACTTTAACCTGTTTGGCGAAAAAACAACTCCAAATAACTCCTGAAGAAGCCCTGTCAAACGGGGCCTTACTAGCCGAAACAATGTCAGTTCTCTGGCCCCGTAACCGTAACGACACACTGCATCCGGGCGATGTCCAGCGCTGCTTTCCCGTCGAGCTTGTTGCTCTGCTGATGCTCCATGTGATCTCTGTACCTGACGCTCCGGAACTCCAATCCCTACCCGTCCGCCGCCAGCTCCGGGACCGGCTTGACGACGGTGTCCAGGCACGGCGAGATCATGCTCACCATCGACATCCTCGCGCGCTCGCCGCCGACCACCGCGCGGTGGAGAACGCCCTTGTACCTCCCGTTGCTCACGATCTGCTCACGCACACAGTCAGTGACAATTAAGAACCCGTGGAACTAACCGAAGTGAGTAAAGATGCGCCGCGCCCGGCCGGCGGCAGCGGCGTCTGGTTCGTTGCGTTGCTACCACCTCCAGCTGGTCGCCGGCGATGACGAAGAACGCGCCGGGGAGGGGCGTGGCGAGGAGCCACCGCCCGCCGTGGTGGACCTGGAGCCCGTCGACGCCGTTCTGGAAGAGCAGGGTGAGGAAGCCGTGGTCGGAGTGCTCGGGCAGCCCCAGCCCCGGACCGGCGGTGTAGGGCGGGTAGCGGTTGGCGACGAGGATCTGGAAGCAGGACTCGAGGCGCATGGCCTCGGAGACGGCCGTGGACAGCGACAGCAGCAGGCGTCGCGTCGTCGCCGCGTACTCCGTCGCGACCTCCCTTAGCTTCGCTGGCGTCGCGGGGCAGTGGAGCTCCGGGTGCGCGATTGCGCGAACATCTTGAAGTAGTCCCGCCAGTACCGGGCGCCGTCGACGGCCGCGTAGAAGCCTGAGCCGACGCGCACGGGCGCCATCGGCCCGGCCTCCAGGTACTCCGCCTTCTCCTCCTCCGGTGAGCTGAACAGCTCCTCGCACGCCTCCATAAACGCTTCTTTGAGATCCTCCGGCACCCCGTGGTTGACCACCTTCCATGTCGTGCTAGACCGGGAGAATCCGTTATTATATTAGCGATTCGAGACGGCCGGGGAATCGGGGATCTTGTACGTGTAGCTAGCAAGAGGAACAGCATGGCATGCATACCATGAAGAAGCCCCAGTCCTGGCACGCCCGGCCGACGTCCCGGACCGCCTGCGCCCGTTGCTCGGCCGCGCCGTTGACAAGGGCATCTAAGTCGACGACGGGGATACCGGTGGTGCCAGCGTCGGGAACGGCATGCTCGCCGTCGTCTGTGCACGGATCCGGGGAGTGGCAAGCCGAAGCTCCCGCCATCGGTACTGGGCAGTGCAGCGATTAGTTAGGAGACGATTCTGGAGCAAGCAAGGCGAGGCAGACTGGTGCAGGGCGTTTGCCGTGGCGCCCCCGTGTTCATCCACTCAAGAAGGGACAAGACGACAGGCGTACTCGTAGGCGGTGGGGCGTTGGACGTGATAACTGATTAGGCACGCAATGTGTACTTTTCTCAAGATATTTTCGCGGTGTATGTATGTCTCGATGAGTCGTCACAGAAGAAGGGTTATTGTCTTTCCGTGCCTTCATTCAGCTAAAAAACAAGAAAGAAGAAACTGTCCCACGGGCGAGAAGAAAAAAATAAGTCTGTCTACTGCACATGTGTTTTATATAATTTCAACACATGAATTTTTTTATACCATAAGATTAAGATCCAACAACCCTCATCATTTTTCTACCTCTAGCCTTCTTCTACCTTTAGACAATCACAAGATCACAGATCCACATATCACAAATCACATATCATAGAAAACAATTTTTTTTCTATGGAAGGACAAATTACAGAGGGGTTGGTTTCATTGCCTGCCCGTTCGTCACGGGTCGTCAGATTCCCGCGTTCGCGTCATGCGTCGTGGGGCTCTGGCCGTCGCGTCATGGGTTGTCAGATTCGTGTTCGCATACCTGGAAGTCTCCGGCTTGGCAGATCTGACGGAGGCAAACAAACGCATGCAACGATCCAGTGGACTAAAATCCATGTGTTTTTTATTGCTAAAACACACGTGTGTTGTATAACATTTCTGAAAAAAAAGGAAAATAAGAAGCGATAATGCTGGGTCAGGAGATCCGTTCGTCCCGTCCGTCCAAACGCCACCTGGCTGGTCCTACGGACGGGTGGCCCAAGCAACCGCAGTGATCTGTCCTGCGACTCCCGTCCGGATATTTCAACAGCCCGACTCCTCCCATTCTGGATTGTTCCACTGCGTCCACATGTCTCCCTGTTCCCGTCCGCTCTCTACCCCTCCACGGCTCCGCCCCCCCCCCCTCAATCTTTGACCTGCGCGACAACCCGCGATGGCGCACCACCTCCTCGTCGCCCTCCTCACGGCGTCGCTCCTGCTCCCGCTCGCCTACCCGGACTCCACTTTGTCACCGCGCGGCCACCACCGCGTACGACAAGCTCTGCCTCCGGGGCTTCCTCGCGTGGCTTGCTCCCGGCCAACGCGCGGGCCTACACGCTCGACACCGGCTCTAGGGACTTTCGCCATCGACCTCCGCTCCAGCTATCACATCCTGCTGCCCGCGGGGAGCTACCTCACCGCCTTTAGCGACCGCCTCAAGGGCTACCTCGACGACCGCTGCATCTCAGGCCTCGACGGCATCCGCGTCAGGGCCTTCTTCCGTTGGTGGTCCATCACGGGCACCGATGACCTCCTTTCACTCTGTGGCATCGAGCTCCGCGCCGACGTCGAGCTCCACAACGATGAGCTCCATTCGTCTAAGTAGCAAGGTGACATTGTGTTGAAAGCGCATGTTGCAAGCGTATGTTTCAAGTGTTTCAGTTGTTTCAGAGGTATGGGCATGGGTTTCATATGGATGTTGTAAAAGCAGATCAGGATGTTGCATATGTTGCAATGTTGTAACTTATGTTGCAATCATTCATTCCCAATGTTTTATCTGTTTTTTCAGACGTATGATGCAAATGTGTTTATCTAGGTGTTGCATATGTTTTATACATATGTTGCAAGTGTTTTATCTGGATGTTGCGTATGTGTTGCAATGGTTTCAAGTGTTTCATGTGCTTTTTTACAAGTGTTTCAAACGCATGTTTCAAACGTTTCATTTGTCTTCATATGCATGTTGCAAGTATTGTAACTGGATGTTTTTCAAAAGTAGATCTGGTATTGCATCTCTGTTCTCGCCTTCTGCTACCTTGCCTCGGTGTCTCCTCTTTTCTCGACACTGGTGATGTTCAGGCGACGTGGATCCGCGTGGGGGCGGGCAACGTGGATGGGGTGCGAGTCGTTCAGGTGGCGCGAAACCCGAGTGAGCGGGGCGTGCGGCACGAAGCAGGCACGGGACGTGGGGAGCAGCGTGATGCATGGGCCCGTGTGGAGGTGGGCGGCGTGGGTGCAGCACGAGTCGTTCGAGTGGCGCGGAACCCAAGTGAGCGGGGCGTGCGGCACGGAGCAAGTGCGGGAAGCAGCGTCTGGACGTGGACCTAGGGCCGGACGTCCGTGCGCTTGCCTGTCCAAATAAGAAGAATATGCTACGATATGTTTCAGAGACTTGCAGATAGACAGTAGAACGCATAGGAATGTCAATATATTTAGAGAGAATTCCTTATTTGACACTGGGAAAATGAGTCGTTCTTTTCTTGGCCCTGAAATTTTCTTCGTTCCCTATTTGACACTCACTTCAACTTTCGTTCCTAATTTGACACTGCCGTCAAATCCGTTAGCTAACGGTGTTAACTGGCCGTTAAAAAGACGTTTTTGCCCCTAGAAAAAAAACGGCGAAGCAAATTTGAGAGAAAAAAAAACCTGCGCCCGCCTCTGATGCATGCGTCCAGCTAAAAAAAAAGGCGCGGGTTTTTTTCTCTCAAATTTGCTTCGCTTTTTTTTTTTTAGGAGCAAAACTTCTTTTTCTTGACGATTAACACCGTTAGATAACTGATTTGACAGAATGTCAAATTAGGAACGAAAGTTGAAGTGAGTGTCAAATAGGGAACGAAGAAAATTTCAGGACCAAGAAAGGAACGACTCATTTTCCCAGTGTCAAATAAGGAATTCTCTCATATATTTATTATGAGCTTTTAAAAAAAAGGTGAAATCCATACCTACATTTTACATGTAATCCAATAATCACTAGATAAATACTATCTAATACAAGACGTTTTGGCTTTTCTCTAGATATATTGTTTTCACTATATATCTAGATATATTAGATATCTAAGTGCTTGATAAAAACCTCTATATTAAAAAAACGAAAGCATTTTATCAAGGTCGGTCCTGAGTTTTCAGGGCCGGGCGAAACCAAAATCTAGGCCCTTATATACACGCGAACGACTTAATGTTACTAATAAACACTTAAGTACATATGCAAAAGTAATATTTCTAGAAAACAACTCATACATGTTAAATTATCTTAAAATTTTCTTCTGAGGGAGGGAGCCAGGCCACTTTATCAGGATCCGCCAAACCTGATAAATTTTCCTAAAAATAGTTGGAAATTTATTCCGACCAGGGACCAACCGTTTAACCTTTCTGGACACATACATCTCAAATAGTTCTTTTCTCAATGCCGGAAGCATATTTCCCTAATGACATAATCGTTAAAATTTAACGAAACAACTAGTTCAAAAAATTAACATGGATCCAGTCTAATCAAGTTCAATTCCAAGCACGCCAGCATGGGATTATTCGCATATACGATACGCACCAATATAAAATCTAATAAAACACTAGTATAGAAATCATTTTTAGAAATAATTTTTACACACAATCTTTGCTGGAAATATATTTTTCAGAGACGGTTTCGTTAAGAAAACCGACGCTAGAAACATATCCATTTCTAGGGGCGGCTTCCTTTAGAGAACTACACCTGAAAATAGTATTTTTGGGATGAACGTCTTTACCGAATCATCTCTAGAAGACAGTTTGAGGGACGGTTCTCTTAAAAGAATCGCGTCTAAAATCTGATAACAGGGGTGGTGTTCTTAGTCAACCGCCCTTAAAAATAAACCCCCTACGAATATGCTTCTTTCTCCTCATGCCTGTAGCTGTTCATGCCATTGTTGAGCTCCATTGGAGGTGAGAAATTGTAAAAAAAGAGGGGGAGGTTTTGCCCTTTGAACAGTTGAGGAGTTGGTTTGAGAGGTGAGTTTGTGTCATCTCTAAAATCTTTTCGGGAAATTTTGGGCTGGCACACTGGGGAAACGTTGTTTTGGCTGCGGCACACCGCCAACTGTGTTATTGGCTGAGACACATTGCGAATTCGGGTTTCTTTGTTGTAACACACATGATGAAGAACAATCATTTCCCTTGTTTTGGATGAGAGAACTTTTGGAAATGACAATGGGTGCCCACAGGTCGACTTGACTTGCTGGTTGACCTAATTTGCTCTTGCAATTCCCCATCCACAGCCGCCATCGGCCTCACCGCCGCCACCAGTTTAGCCGTCGCCCTCCTCTCCTCACCCGCGCTCCCTCGTTGTCCACAATCGGCGCCACCTTCCTCTCCGCAGCTATGTGTCCATAGATCCAAGCAGAGGAGTTGGACGAGATGGCACCAGAGAAACGAAGGAATCGCTTGGGACCGAGGAATGAATGGCAATCGAAGGGCCTAAATCTTGGTTGGGTTCCAGAAGGGTAAGCATTTTTGGCCATTTGATGTGCAAGTTGTTCAATTAACTATTTCAGTGTATCTCCATCAAGTGATTTGGTTCTATTTGGCGTTATCAATATGCGTTAAAGCCGCGGTCGATTTAGGGTCGATTTAGGGTTGCAATTATGAATCACTTTTCATTGTTCTCTACCATTTTTTTTCATTTGTTTTAGGATGGATAGTAGTTCTGCGTGCAGAATTGCTGCGCGCGTTCCAAATTATGTCGAGGTTTGCGATGATGGTAGTCATGTAGTGCACCCAGATTCAAATCTTGAGCTTATTGTTGATCGTGATTCAACCAACTTGATGGACATAAAAGATGAAATAGCAAAGAGAGTGAAGCATGGTTCGAATCAAGGAATATCAGTTTGCTATTGGAACAGGACTGTGTCCGCTTTCACCAATTTAACCGATGCCGACTTGATGGATGCAATGGACTGTATTGGGAGATGAGGAGGTTGCCTCTGTTTGTGGCGATTTATGACCGCAGATGATGATTGAAAGCTGACCAAAGTGTATCTGTTGAACCTTCTACACATCATGTCGGCAGTGCTAGTGTTGCCACAGAGCCCCTCCCTCTGGCTTTGATTGAGTATGTTGCTGAGGATGAGACAGAAGATGTCGTAGCGAACAATGCAGAGACAGGGACTACCAAAACCAAGGCTAAGTCTAAGAGAGGTAAGGGAAGGAAAAGGGATCTCTCAGATGACGAGGAACCATGGGATGAGGATGAGGTAGAATATGTGGGTCTAAATGATGAGCATCCGTATTTATCTGATGTTGAAGAACAGCTAGAACATGAGGGGCAATCAAGCTGATGGTGGACCTGTAGTGAGTTGGATGACCTTTTGTTGATGATGAAATTTGGATGTGAGATTGTTGAACATGTGAGTGACCTGGAGAACCCAACCATTGCTCTTGGTGTCACATTTGAAGATGGAGATACTTTTAAGAGGGCAATTAGGCAGTTTGCTGTTCTTAATGAGTTTGAAATTGATGCACATTATAGTGAGGCTAAAAGGTACAGAGGGTTCTGCAAGGGCAGAAGTAGCAAAAAGAAGAAGTGTAGGTGGAGGATTCATGCTTACGAGCTGCAGGATGGCAAGACATGGCAGGTCACCATACTGCTTTTAACTATGTAATTCTGAGTTATATGTGGTGTATTGTTTGTTTCATGCCCTTGTAAGCTGATTTAGCCCTTCTTTTTGTTGCGAGATAAAAAGCTCCATGCTAAGCATAAGCTGTGCTAGCACTTCCAAGCTTGACCCGAAGCGCATGGCTACCAACAAATGGGTCGGAGAGCAGAGTCATTGACATTCTTAGGGATCAACCAAATCTTTGGAGCTGCAGAACTAAAGAAAGATCTAGAGAAGAAGTTCAAGATCATGCTATCTTACTATGTGGTTTGGGATGGGAGAAGGTTGGCTCTAGAGCAAATAATGGGAAAGTGGAATGACAATTTCTTTGATGCTTTTAGTTTCAAAGCAGGTAGAGAGGACCAACCACGGAAGCATAGTGGAGATAGAGTATGCTCCTGTTGGTAAAAAGATGAGGTTTACTAGGATGTTTATTGCATTGAAGGCTTGTGTAGATGGGTTTCTCAATGGGCTGCAGGCCATTTTAGGTGTTGACTCCTTTGTTTTGACAGAAGGTGGAGGGGTCAATTGGCATCACTTCAGCATTGATGGTCACGGTGGCTATTTCGATTGCATATGGGGTGTTTGAGTCGAGTCCATGAGATAGTGGAAGTGGTTTTTGAAAAGCTTCAGATCGCAATAGGCTCACCTCCTGGACTTGTGATATCCATGAGATGCGAGCAAGGGTATAGATAGTGCGATTCAATTTGTGTTTTCAAATGGAGTGGAACATATAGAGTGTATGAGGCATCTAGTGAAGAACTTTCGGAGAAGAGGTATAGAGGGCTGTTTTCAAGAAACACCTTTGGCACGCATGTAGAGCTTTTAACAAGAAGCACTATGAGCATCACTACAAGACCATCTGAAAGCTTCTCCAAATGCAATAAAATGGATAGAGGAGAACCACAAACATTTGTGGAACAGGTGGAGATTCTCACCGGATAGCAAGTGTGACTATGTCACAAACAATATTGCAGAGACATTTAATAGTTGGATCAGAAAGGAGAAAGCACAACCAGTCATCCCACTGATGGACAGGATAAGGCAGATGATCATGGAGAAGCATGACCTTAGAAGAAGGTTATCCAACAAGATGATAGACAAGATCCTTCCTCATGTAAGTAAAGATCTGAATGCAAAAAGCAGAAACCTGAACTATGTCATTCATAGAGGACACAACAACACAGCTGAGATTCAAGGCACAACTAAAGAGCTGAAGACCTGGAGACACACTATTGATCTAGATAACAGAACATGTAGTTGTAATAGGTGGCAGATCACTGGGCTCCCCTGCACTCATGCCCTTTGCTTCATTAACTCACTGAGAAACAAGAGTGCAGAGGACTATATTGATGACTACTACTCTGTTGATGTGTTCAAGAAGGCATATGCCGGAATTGTAATGCCTATGACAGATAGGAACCAATGGCCCAAAGTAGACATGGGTTTCAAACTGTGGCCACCAATCCTAAAGAGGGCAGCTGGCAGACCTAGAACAAGAAGGATGAAGGGTGCAGAAGAAGGAGGGAGAACCAGTGGAATGAGACAGTGCAAGAGGTGTGGACAATTTGGTCACATGATGAAGACTTGCAATGAGACAGTGTATGACAGTGATGCTCCACCTCCAGCCGCACCTAAGCCAAAAAAAGAGAGGAACAAAAAGACAAAGGCTGCAAACCTTTGCATCAACCCAACAATCCCAAAGCTGGAGCATGTTCCATCACCATTACTGACCCCACTACCAACCAATGATCCTGCAGAGCAACACTAGGAGGTTACATATCTCACTACCCTTGAACTTGTAACAATTTGCTTCTCTGTACTAATGTCTTTCATTTGTTAATGATGCAAGAGGAAGATGGAAAAGAGATGTGCAGAATCCTTTGATGGATGAGTACAAAGGGAGTGAATGGAAAAAAGGCAAAACAATGCAAGGGAGACAAGGTGCAGCCGAAGAAAGATCTAGGCAAGGCCAAGAAGCAGCTGGTGATGCATGTGCTTGTTGAGTGAAATAATTGCAAGTGTAGTGTTTGCAACCTGCTGATGATGCTTTTGGAAGATGACTTCTAATGTTGTCTAGAACTATGCTTTTGTAGCCTTTGTAATGTAATCAACCATAATTGGCCTAAATTAGGACTTTTTCGTTGTTATGTGACTTGGCTATAAGCCAAACTTGAAGGCTTAAATTCAGACTTGTCGCTGTTATGTAACTTGGCTCGAAGCCAAACTTGATGGCTTGTAATGTTAAGACTAGATTGACTTGCACTTGATCTATTTTGTAGTTGCCATGCACTAAAACACATACACTTCATTGACAACCAAATTAGAACATCAGAACATACAGTAGCATTCATTGACACATAAGGGAGACATAAGCTCCAGTTATAAACTAAAGGGAAAGTTCATACATGATGCCTACATTAACTCTGACAAATCAATGCTCACTTCACTAACACCACCAAGAGAAGTAGCACTACAATGAACATAATTGCTAGACCTAAAACAAGCAAACGATCGCCTATCTTGTCGATGTTGCTCCCTATTGACTGATTGCCATCAACAATTTTCTTCAAAGCGGCATGTGCATCCTTCATAGATGCGGTTGTGCTTTCTAACGAGGTAGTGCATCCTCCAATTGATTCCTTCAAAGACTCCATGGCTTGAATCGGCTCACGAGAGGACATCCTTGGATCCATGGCTTGAGTCAAGCCCAGAGACGGCGACCCTCTACCGATCTTTGAGAAACATCGTGGAAGCTTGGATTTGCCGATGAGGTACTCAACGTATTGGTCCTCCCACATGTAGAACTAACAAAAGAAGATGAGGAACAATGCTCAGATGAAATCGGCCATACAACTACATCAATAGGCGGATAAAATTGCAGATCTACCAACTTACATGGTTAATTAGAGGACACTTGTAGAACCTCTGCCCAAAGCTCTTGTCCTGCTTCGACACTAGGCCAATCAACTGAGCTCCACACTTGCTGCAATCGACCAGGGGAAGGTTGCTTGTGCCATCCCTAAACGCGTCCAAAGATGGCGCGCTCGAGGCAGCCTCTGCCTTCGAGCTCGAAGCCATCTTCCCCTCCTGTCGGTGCATCGAGTGCTAGGGTTTCACGGGACAAGAGCGAGAGAGAGAAGAGAGGAAGACGACCGACTGGGGAAGAAGAAGACGGTGTGGGGGATGAGGCAGCGACCGGGTTGGGTCGCACCACTTGACTCAGCCAGGGGCAAACTCGTACATTCACCTAATGTTCTCTGTCCAAAACAAGGGAAAATGATTGTTTACTGCGCGCGGTGTGTTACAACAAAGGAACCTGAATTTGCAATGTATCTCAGCCAATAACGCAGTTGGCGGTGTGCCGCAGCCAAAACCTCGTTTTCCCAGTGTGCCAGCCCAAAATTTCCCAATCTTTTCAAATCCTATGAATACATTTCTTTCACTAATTTTTTGTTCTCACGTAGAGATCGAGATATACATGATGCTTGATACTTTTTATTTTTTCTAGCAATTTAGTTTGTTTTTTTGTCCAACTTACTTGGCTCACATGAACTCTAGTCAATTTACATATTTACTTTGTCAGTTTTGGTTCACAACTCTTAAAATTATTTTTTATATAAGCTCTAGGTCTAGGATAATATAATATTTATACAAAAAAAAAGATAATTCCTTCACCAGTTATATGCGAATAATATCTTCGTACAAATATACCTTGTGGATAGGTTATGGATGTACATGAAACAAAGACATGAAGCTTCCTACACACAAGATGTGAATGGTTTTATTGAAGCCACTAAAAGACACACTTTGATTAAGCAAACAAATGATACATAGTGTCTGTCGACATAATATCGTTGGCAGTCCACTGAGGGGTATCCCGCGATGGTAGATTTGTCGGTGGGGGTGCGCGTAATCAGGAACCGGATGGTGACACAAGGCGTAGAGACAGCGATTTAGACAGGTTCGGGCCGTCTGGTCGACGTAATACCCTACGTCATGTGTCTTTGGTGTATTGTATTGATCTGTATCGTTCGTATGGAGATATTGTCTAGGGGACCCCTGCCTCTCCTTATATACTCTGGAGGGGCAGAGTTATAAGAAAAGTAGCCTATTTGGTACTATACAATATCTTGCGGTGCACGCCGAGCAGCGCCGTGCATGCCTTGATCTTGTAGGCTGGGCCACCTCTGATGGTGCGACCTATGTCTTAGTCTTGTGGATACCGGAGGCCATACCCCCACAGCTAGTCCCCGAGTCTGACAGTAGGTGACGTAGTCACATGGTGCCAGGGTCAGAAAGTAGGAAGACCAGCCGAGCAGACAGTCAGTCCCCGGGCGTAGCCTCAAGATGAAAAAAGTGCACATTCACCGTAAGGTGAAGTATGCCCACTTAATCTCCGAGTCTGCTGGAAGATGAAGAATGAATCTTATAGTAGGGTTAAAGAAAAAGAAGTCTGAAAGCTTACCGACGTCGTTTGATATGCGCGTATCAAGACCCCAGACGTGCTACCCAAGATCAGCACCATGATCCGAACAGCATAGAGCAGCTTGATAGCACACCGATGAGACGTAGCAAGATCCGAGCACCAAGGAGTCCCCGGCACAGCTGGCGATGTCCGAGGACCGAGGAGCGAGGAGTCCCCGGCGTCGCTGGCGATGTCCGAGCACCGAGGAACGAGGAGTCCCCGGCGTCGCTGGCGATGTTCGAGCACCGAGGAGTTCCCGGCGTCGCAGGCGATGTCCGAGCACCGAGGAGCGTGGAGTCCCCGACGTGCTGGCGATGTCCGAGCACCGAAGAGCGAGGAGTCCCCGACGTTGCTGACGAAGTCCGAGCACCGAGGAGCGAGGAGTCCCCAGCGTCGCTGGCGATATCCGAGCGCCAAGGAGCGAGAGTCCCCGACGTCGCAGGTGATGTCCGAGCGCCAAGGAGCGAGAGTCCCCGGCGTCGCAGGCGATGTCCGAGCATCGAGGAGCGAGGAGTTCCCGGCGTCGCTAGCGATGTCCGAGCGCCGAGGAGTGAGAGTCTCCAGCGTAACTGGCGATGTCCGAGCACCGAGGAGCGAGGAGTCCGCGACGTCGCTGGCGATGTCCGAGCACCGAGGAGCGAGGAGTCCTCGGCGTCGCTGGCGATGTCCGCAGGGTGAAGTGGGGCGAAGTGTGCCCACTTAGTCCTCGAGCACGAAAAACCCGAGGGCCAAGGAGTAACCGACGTAGCTGGTGATGAAGCACGAGCAACGAACAGTCTGGTCAACTGGTCGGCGGCGAAGTGAGCATTGAGTAGAAGCGACCGGCGAACAGTCCGATCAACTGGTCGGCGACGAAGTCGATGAACCTAGCGGTCTGACCAGTTGATCGGTGGAGAAGTCTGACCACCAGGTGATCCGATCACCTAGACGATGATCCTGCAATACAAATATATAGAACGGGTAGTACATGATGTAAAAATATATGAACTCCGGAGAAAAATCATTGATGGTGATGAATTAGCGTATACAGCTCGGCGATCAGTTGGTGTGAAGATGTATTTATATTTAATATAAACCGTCCGACCAGTTAGTGTGTAGCTGAGTCTCCAGCCCTAGCTAACCCATAGTCCATAACGTCGAGCGCGGAGCCCGTGCACGTGTAGGAGGAACAGGCGTCACCAAGGAACCGCTGCCGACCACTCATAACACAGAGCGCGGAGCCCGTAGCACGTGTTGGGAGGAGCCAGAGACATGGCCGTCTCTGAAGGCGTCCGAGCGTCAACATGACTGTTCGGGGGTTCGAAAAATCGTTTGGAGAGCAAATATGAAGAAAACAGCTCGGAGAAACATTATGGCGATATACAAAGATCGGAGAATATTTAGAAAAAATATTAAAGCATGACTTAGCTTTAGACAGAACGTCTGGTCGATGGTGTATGGCGTTATCTGGTCGGCGACGCGGACAGCTCGCTTGATGGCGAGCACCTGGCGGGCGGTGAGTTGTTGGTGAAGACGACCTCGGAGGTGGTTCCGAGATCGGATCTGCTATTGCGGGGGCTGGTGTAGCCAACGATGAATCGTCGTCATGGACCGACATGGATCTCCACGAGATTGACGACGAGAACGCGTTGTTGATTTGAGGTCCATCTGGCTCGCCATGGGATCAAGCGCACACCCCTACCTGGCGCGCCAACTGTCGACAGAATATCGTCGGCAGTCCACCGAGAGGTATCCCGCGATGGTAGATTTGTCGGTGGGGGTGCGCGTAATCAGGAACCGGATGGTGACACAGGGCACAGAGACAGCGATTTAGACAGGTTCAGGCCGTCTGATCGACGTGATACCCTACGTCCTGTGTCTTTAGTGTATTGTATTGATCTGTATTGTTCGTATGGAGATATCGTCTAGGAGACCCCTGCCTCTCCTTATATACTTTGGAGGGGCGTGGTTATAAGAAAAGTAGCCTATTTGGTACTATACAATATTTTGCGGTACACATCGAGCAGCGCCATGCACGCCTTGATCTTGTAGGCTAGGCCACCTCTGATAGTGCGGCCCATGTCTTGTCTTGTGGATACCGGGGGCCATACCCCCACAGTGTCCTTGTTGTGACTATCGTAGCTATATAATCTGTTAGGATCCGAATATGAGAAGATCATACTTTGGGCCCCGTTCGGCTTATCCAGAAAACAACACTATTCAGCTTGTTTTTTCGGCCAGAACAGTGTTTTCTCTCACAACAATTCAGCCAGAACAGTGTTTTTAGCTAATTTCAGCCAAGATTCACCAAGCCGAACAGGGCCTTAGTAAGAAGGGTTTTCATGAAGAATACACGATTTGGGATCAGAAGAGCACTCCCTTGAGTTCACTTCCCTCTCCTTCCTAGGTAAGCAACGATAGGTAAGTAGAAGAGCTCGAGATAGGGTAGGAGTGGGATGGGGCGAGCGAGCGGCGGTGGGCACAGGGAGGAGTAGCGGCGGAGGCGAGGACACGCAGCTGGCGGCGGAAGGGAGGCCCCACGCCACGATGGACGACGACTGGTGGCGACGACGTGCAGGCGAGAGTAGATATCAACACGGGTCGAGCTTGAGGACAACGCGCAAGTCTGGCGTGGGTCGAGCTCAAGGGTGGGGGCACAGGCAGATGGCGAGCATGCGGTGACACTATCCGGGCAAGCAGTGGCAGTGAAGGCGGCCCGGTGCGTGTGGAGAAGAAAGCATAAGGAGGGAGAAAGAAAAACTGTGGATGACACATGGATCCTGCTCCGCAGACACCTCTACTAAAACCAAAGAAGAAATAGGGTTAATCACATAAATAGATAGCCTATTCGGTTGGCTGGTTCATATCGTTGCTGGTTCGTGAAAAGGTACTGCTGGCTGGTTTGTGTGAGAGAAAAATACTGTTCCGACTAAAAATTTACGATCGTTTACGACAAGCCACAGCCAAACGAACATGCTGTCAGTGATAGATCCGACCCATCCCAGCTCGGCTGTCTTTCTTGTGCTGTGGCTGCCACTTGGGGTTTTCTAGTGCCGTAGATATCGAGGACTTGCCTCCGGCTGCAACAAGCGCAGTTGATGAACAGCCTGTTCGGGAGGCCGTATCGTATCGTGGATTATTTACTGCTGGCTGGTTTGGTGTGAGAGAAAAACACTGTTCCCGACTGGAAATTTACGATCGTTTACGAGCAAGCGAACAGGATGGAAGTTCGAGAACCAAGGGCCAAACGGAGTTGCAGGATGTGGAGTTGTGGACACCATCATGCATGACTGATGAATGACGATGAAGAGTGAAAGGTTTTCATCTGGAGAAGGAAATGCACAGTAAAACATCACCTACATTAGGCGTGTAGTACACGTGATAAATTACCGGTAGCGGTTGTTTCCATTTTTCAATAAACGTGGCCCCATGGAACCAACATTTATATAATATTAAAAAAGAAAAGAAAAGAAAAGAAAATTACATATACTGTATACCACTCCCCGTTGGGTGTTGCTGTTGAGCTTCAACCTGGTCGGTCCTCAAGGGGGGAAGCGACAACAGCCAACAGGGTACTGATTCCCCGTCGCTTCATGTACCAAGCAAGCAAGCAAAGGATCCTTCTTCCGCTTTCCCCCCTTTCTTATCAGCAGCTGAGCTTGAGCATCCAGCTAAATACCCTGTTTTTTTATATTAGAGAAAAAAGTTGCCAGTACTCTTTTTTTCTCTTACCGTGTCTGTATTCTGACAAATTGCTGAAGGCTAATACAAAAATGATGCCAAAATTAGGATTACTTTGTAATTGTAACGAGAAGTTCAGCTATCTGATTCTGATCTGAAGCTTGAAGCCTCAAGTATGAAGAATTTGGATGGTTTTATGAAATAAAAAACAGTACAGGTTCCTCCAAGATTTCTACTCGACTTCTTTCCAAACCTAATAAAAAAAAGACACTAAGAGCATCTCCAAGAGGCTCTTTATATTCTTCCTAAATACTAAAAATAGTGATTTTAGTGAAAAACTACCCTACAACAACTTCTCTAAATGGTCATCCAAATATAACCATCTTCTATTCTAGATTTTTCGCTAGCTAAAAATAAAAGACGAGAATGACTCTCTAAAGTGCGCATGAGATATATAGAAAAACTGTTGGAGAATAAAAATATGTAGAAAACGATTTTTATTAAATAACTCTTCAAATAATGATTTAAAAAGTAAGATTTAGAAGAAAATGCTCTAATAATAGCCAACACAAGAGCTCGTAGATGGACGTGCCAAACTGCCAACTCCTGCCCCCATCTAGAACCTTCCAACCCTATATATAATAACAATACAAGAGCAAAATCCACACCAGCGACTGACAGGTGGGACAGGGAACTCCGGCCCCACCACGTCGGGGCCCGCGTGACTTCGGGCCCAACGGCAAGCCAGTCAACCCCCCGCCTCCCGTCTCTGGTAGAACATTCGAGAACCCCTCGTCCCCCCTAAATAAATCCCCACCGCTCCGCACCCTCCCAAGTCCCACCTCGTCCCACGCTGCCTCCCACAAACCCTCGTCTCGTGCACCTTTCCTTCCCCTCCCTGTAGCCGCCGCTGCCGCCGCCTACTCGCGTCCGGGGGAAAAAGGTCGTCTCGCCATGGCCTCAGAGACGGAGACGTTCGCCTTCCAGGCGGAGATCAACCAGCTGCTCTCGCTCATCATCAACACCTTCTACTCCAACAAGGAGATCTTCCTCAGGGAGCTCATCTCCAACTCCTCCGATGTGAGTTTCACCCCCCATCCCCGACGGCCCGCTCGTGCTCCTTCCTACCTTTGCGGTTTTAGGGTAGAACTAGATCTGTGCGCTAAACCCTCGCGCCGTCCGATGGGTAGATCGGAGCTTTTACGGCCTTGCGCCGCGTGTTGACTTGATTTGAATCTGGTGGTGGTGGGTTATGTAGGGTTTTGCACTGTTGCTGGCGGCGCTTTTACATCCTCAACTTTGTTGGAGCAGACGTCGGCCATAAATCTAGTTGGATCTGTTTTGTATCTCGTATCTAGTTATTATTATTATCTACATGCTCTGTGACTACTGTCAGGGATCCGCTGTCGTTATGTTTTAGTAGTTGAGAACGTTATTATCCATGCAAAGTTTCCCTATTCTAAAAGTATATGTTAGGGATGATTTGATCAGTAAATGGCATTAGTAAATTGTCTGTATAATTCGTGTTTATAATTTATTAATTCAATACTGTCCCTAG
Organism: Miscanthus lutarioriparius; assembly: GCA_904845875.1. Classification (NCBI taxonomy): domain Eukaryota; kingdom Viridiplantae; phylum Streptophyta; class Magnoliopsida; order Poales; family Poaceae; genus Miscanthus; species Miscanthus lutarioriparius. The sequence goes on along the minus strand of CAJGYO010000013.1, from coordinate 2,870,107 downwards.
TCTAGAATCTGCTATGGGCGCTGGGTGGTGACAAAACAGTGACATTATATACTTGCTGATACTGTGCACGTTTCCCTCAATTAATTAATTTCCTAGACCTAGTGCTACACCCCTACTGCATGATTAATCAAGTTGTGCCATTAAACTGCAGTAATTTTTGGAGTTCTTTTGCCCTTATGCTTTGATGTGTGAATCAAGTCACTAAACTTATGTTTCTCTGTTTTTTGTTTTCAAACAGGCCTTGGACAAGATCAGGTTCGAGAGCCTGACTGACAAGAGCAAGCTGGATGCCCAGCCCGAGCTCTTCATCCACATTGTTCCCGACAAGGCCAACAACACACTGACCATCATTGACAGCGGCATTGGTATGACCAAGTCGGACCTTGTGAACAACCTTGGTACCATTGCACGGTCTGGCACCAAGGAGTTCATGGAGGCGCTGGCAGCTGGTGCCGATGTGTCCATGATTGGCCAGTTTGGTGTTGGCTTCTACTCGGCCTACCTTGTCGCTGAGAGGGTCGTTGTGACCACCAAGCACAACGATGATGAGCAGTACGTGTGGGAGTCTCAGGCTGGTGGCTCCTTCACCGTCGCACGTGATACCTCTGGGGAGCAGCTTGGCAGGGGTACAAAGATGACCCTCTACCTCAAGGATGATCAGGTATAGCAGAAATTTACTTAGTTCATGTTTTTGCATGTTGTTAATAAGTCTCTATTGTCATACAGCCATGGTTGTTTATTTAATGTTTAGCTTATGTAGCACTTCTGGATGACACTACTAATGCACTTTGGCTATAGTAGTTGTATTAAAATCACATGGCTATTATGTGGATAGTGGGTTCAGTTTTTAAGCTGCTATGGAAATTGTGCCGAAGTTCTGTTGGGTTGACTAAATATAGAAATTTCAACCTAAAATGACTGCTGATGGAGACAAGTGCTTACCAATTTTTTTTCAGTCATGGAGTTCATTGCCTTAATTAAGGTTTGATTGGTTCATCCTAGGATTGCCAGGAACTAGCTTACAGTCCTTTATTATTGCTGCTAAATGATAATAGTTGCCTTGATTAATAGGAAAAATGTTTGTTTTTGTTTTAAATCTGGTTTGCATGTATTCTGACTTAGCATTGATATATGGAATTAAGTTGAATGACTGATGTACAAAAATGATAATACCTGTTCTGTTTTGAGTTGGTTAACTGAACATTTGGTAATTAGGTTCAACCATTGGTGCACTGGTATTAAAATATACTCCGTAGATGTATTCACTTTTGCTGTTGCACTGAACATTCAAAGAGTTTGTAAATGCATGTTTGGATATCTGCTACTATTTTTATCATTTGGCTAGTTATAAGTCTGTACTCTTCCTTACAATATGCTTATATTTTCTGCAGTTGGAGTACCTTGAGGAGCGCCGCCTCAAGGATCTGATCAAGAAGCACTCAGAGTTCATCAGCTACCCAATCTCTCTCTGGATTGAGAAGACCACTGAGAAGGAAATTTCTGATGATGAAGATGAGGAAGATAAGAAGGATGAGGAGGGCAAGGTTGAGGATGTTGATGAGGAGAAGGAAGAAAAGGAGAAGAAAAAGAAGAAGATCAAGGAGGTTTCTCATGAGTGGCAGTTGGTCAACAAGCAGAAGCCAATCTGGATGAGGAAGCCTGAGGAGATCACCAAGGAAGAGTATGCTGCTTTCTATAAGAGCTTGACCAACGACTGGGAGGAGCATCTTGCCGTGAAGCACTTCTCTGTTGAGGGTCAGCTTGAGTTCAAGGCTGTCCTCTTTGTGCCTAAGAGGGCCCCCTTTGACCTCTTTGACACCAGAAAGAAGCAGAACAACATCAAGCTCTATGTGCGCCGTGTCTTCATCATGGACAACTGCGAGGAGCTGATCCCAGAGTGGCTGAGCTTTGTCAAGGGCATTGTTGACTCTGAGGATCTTCCCCTCAACATCTCCCGTGAGACCCTCCAGCAGAACAAGATCCTCAAGGTCATCAGGAAGAACCTTGTCAAGAAGTGCGTTGAGCTGTTCTTTGAGATTGCTGAGAACAAGGAGGACTACAACAAGTTCTATGAGGCCTTCTCCAAGAACCTCAAGCTTGGCATCCATGAGGACTCCACCAACAGGACCAAGATTGCTGAGCTCCTGAGGTACCACTCCACCAAGAGCGGAGATGAGCTGACCAGCCTGAAGGACTACGTGACCAGGATGAAGGAGGGCCAGAATGACATCTACTACATCACTGGTGAGAGCAAGAAGGCTGTGGAGAACTCTCCGTTCCTTGAGAAGCTGAAGAAGAAGGGGTATGAAGTCCTGTACATGGTGGATGCCATTGATGAGTATGCTATTGGCCAGCTGAAGGAGTTTGAGGGCAAGAAGCTCGTCTCTGCCACCAAGGAGGGCCTGAAGCTTGATGAGAGCGAGGATGAGAAGAAGAAACAGGAGGAGCTCAAGGAGAAGTTCGAGGGCCTCTGCAAGGTCATCAAGGAGGTGCTGGGCGACAAGGTGGAGAAGGTGGTGGTCTCTGACCGCGTGGTGGACTCCCCCCTGCTGCCTCGTCACGGGTGAGTACGGCTGGACTGCTAACATGGAGAGGATCATGAAGGCCCAGGCGCTCAGGGACTCCAGCATGTCTGGATACATGTCCTCCAAGAAGACGATGGAGATCAACCCGGAGAACGCCATCATGGAGGAGCTGCGCAAACGTGCGGAGGCCGACAAGAATGACAAGTCTGTCAAGGACCTTGTCATGCTGCTGTTTGAGACGTCGCTGCTCACCTCTGGCTTCAGCCTCGACGACCCCAACACCTTCGGCAGCCGCATCCACCGCATGCTCAAGCTGGGCCTGAGCATCGATGAGGACGAGGCCCCTGAGGCTGACACTGACATGCCCCCTCTGGAGGACGACGCTGGCGAGAGCAAGATGGAGGAGGTCGACTAAAGCCTTACCCTGAGTCCTGGCCGAAGAGCGAGTTAGCTTAGCTTGTCTGGTTATCGTGTCTGAACATCTCGAGTTATCGCATTATTTTGTGTGGTTTACTTTTACTAGCCTGCAATCTATGGGGCTGGATGCGTGTGTTATCGAACTTAGTACGTTAATGTCGGTATAATAGTGCTGCTATTAATTTTTTTTGTTTTTGTTTTGCTTGCTCGGTTTTTCATCTGCTAGCTGCTCATCGCAGGTAAAAGCTTTCTTAGTACACTCATTCACATGTGAACTGGAACGCATCGTCAAATTCCTCTGCTCCTGGATCCATGTCATGAATTGGCCCAAAGTATGTGCGGAGGAAATGCCCCTCTTAAAGGATGCAGTAATTTTTAGGAAGTTAAAAAGAGATAGCTTCTTAGTAAATGCACTCAAATAGACATCAGAGGTAGTTTCTTAGTAACTGCACTCAAAATATTAGACAACAGAGATTGCTTCTTAGTAAATGCACTCAAATCAACCTGTATATACTTATCTAAACTGCAAGTGTAACGAGTATACTCTTGCCTTTTTGCAGTGTCCATTTGTCATTAGACAGTTCTGAAACTAGTTAGAACTGTTCGCTAAAAGGATTTCTAGTACCAACAGCTTACTAGCTCCATATTTGCTGGTAAATAATATGTAATCAAATCTACCATGCTAAAGCCTCTGTAAGAACTCAAAAAGTCAAACCTATCCTATTGCATTGAGCTGGATGCTCCACCTGATATTGTGAGGTTTACTTGTATACAGATACTTAGGCGATGTCCAAGGATATCTAAAATGTAGCAATCTCACAGGAATTGTGTACAATTTTCATGAAATAGTTAAATCACTGGATCCCAGACATGGCATATTTGATGTTCGAGGCGTAAAAAGATTCGCCAACTGCTTGCCCAAAATGAACGTTGCCAGAAATTTGGAGGGAAAGTTTGACTCGCAGCAATTAGCCCTCAGTAAAGATGCAGTAATTTTCTGTGAGATAAACAGGGACGTTTTTTTTTTTGAAAAAATAAATTTAGTAGTCTTTCACCCCAAATTGAAGGTAACCCAGTGTTCTATTCAGAGAAAAGGGGGATAAACTGAGGGTTCGCCAAGATCATACTTAAGATTACGCAAACACATGTGGTCCAATTTCTTAAAACTTGTAAGCACCATCTTAAGAAACACATGATGCTTTAGAGAAGCATCCTGAGGAGGCCATATATTTTTTGACGGGTAGCAAGCCATATATTTGAACTGGAAATGTGCCGGGCTCCTGATTAGACATAATAGATGGTAATATGTGGCCTGTTAGTCAAATCAGGAGAAATTTGAAAACATCATATCAAGACTTTAACTGTAATGTACTGTCTTGACTCTTGAGAGATGAGATTACTTGGAGAAGGTAGGACGGCCTGAATGAAATGCTGGAGATGAAAGCAATCATATTCCGTGAGGAAATCATAAGGACCCTTGCATATGTACCCTTGTGCAGTGGCATTTGTTATTATTGCCTTATTGGTCCATGGTTTTGTAAGAACTGAAACAGACATTGTTGAGGACAATACAGACAAATGAATAAAAATCAGTTCTGTGGTAGGAGAAAGACAAATCTTCTGCTTTTTGTAGGATGTAGGACACGATGATTTCAGGCAGCTCTGAAACTAGAACTGCTTCTCTGAAACTAGAACTGCTTCGTTAACAACAATTTCTAGTCCCAACAACTTATTGGGGTGTATATACTCTTATGTGGTATGCGCTACAATTGCCGGTAAAGAATGTGATCCAATAAGATGTTCAAGCCTCTCCAACTGCAAGAACTCAAACTAAATATATTGAGCTGGATGATCCATCTAATTTCCTGATATTATACTTCTGCATAAAACCCCTTGCGTTTGGGGCATCAGCACATTTGCCAGCAGCGGCATAAATGTCAGATATCAGAACATGGCAGCCAAGCTGCTTTGTATTCTGTAATAGGCGCGAATGAGAAATCTGGGTGTGTGGTGGTGTGTGTTTGAAAGAGCCCACTCTTACCCCCTTTCTTTTTTCTTCTTAACCCATCGACACGCAGCTCTCCGCGTGTTTGAGGAATAAAAGGGTTGCTTTGCATTGAGGTTGAGGATCCTGCTCCGTACTCTTTCAGCTACATCAAGTCTCTTGTGCACTCGACAGGCACCTAGTAGCGCAACCAGAAGCTTGACATCTGGGGCCATTGGCATGCCCCAGATCAGCTCCTCTGCCTCATCAAGCAGCCCTGCTCGGCCAAGTAAGTCAATCATGCAACCATAGTGCTTGAGCTCCGGCTGCACACCACAAGCAGATGACATGCTCTGAAAGAACTGCCGACCCTCATCAACCAGCCCAGCATGGGCACAAGCTGTCAGCACACTGACGAATGTTATGTCATCCGGCTTTTCTTCTGACATTTTCATCTGCTCAAACACATCAATGCATCGCCGAGCATCACCGTTTCCGCCAGTCCAGTGATGAGTGCATTCCAGGCGGAGACATTCTTCTGGTCCAAGGAATGGAAAATTTTGGTAGCCATGTCTGTTCTCCCACACTTGGCATACATGTCTATGAGAGCAGCACCAAGATTGAACTCATTGTCGAGCACCATCTTGTGCTTATCAATGAAGACGTGAGCCCACCTCCCTTCCTCGAGAGCAGTCAAATGTGCGCATGCTGAGAGCACGCTCACCATGGTCACCTCATTAGGCCGGATATCGCCATGGCTCTGCATTGTCCTGAATAGCTCAAGGGTTTGCGATATCGCCCAGCCTGTGCATACCCAGAAATCATGCACGTCCAAGAAACGACATCCTTCTCTGGCATCACATCAAACAACTCCCTCGCACCATCCATCTCTCCATTCATCACGTACCCCCGGATCATTGCGTTCCATGACACAAGGTTTCTGACCGGCATCTCGTCAAACATCTTCCTCGCCAACGGCAACAGCCCATGTCTTGCAAACTCTGTCACCATCAAGTTCCATGTGACGACGTTCCTCCCAATGGCTGGCATCCGATCAAACATCTCCTCGCTACATCCAGTTCCCCAGCAGCCGCATAAGCTCCCACCATCGCGCTCCAGGATACGCCATTCCTATGAGGCATTTCGTCAAACACGCGCCTGGCATTCCCAATCTCCCCGCACTTCGCGTATCCAAAAACCACCGTGTTCCAGGACACCACGTCGGCGACTTCCGCGCACGACTCGAACACGCCCCGCATCGACGCCGTGTCGCGGAACGCGGCGTACATCGCGAGCAGAGAATTGACAACGAAGGTGTCGGCCAAGAACCCGCGCCGGGCAGCCTGGGCGTGCACCTGCGCGCCCGTGCGCTGGAAAGAGGGGAGCCGGGAAGCGGACTTCACCAGTGGAGGGAAGGTGAAGTGGTCGGGGAGGTATCCGGACCGGAGGAGGGAGGAGAATGCGGCGAAGGAGAGTCGCGGGGAGGGGGACGCGGCGGAGGCGCGGATGAGCAGGTTGTGGAGGAAGGTGGCGGAGGAGGGGAAGAGCGGGAAGTAGAGGCTGGAGAGGGCGGCGGCGAGGTTGGGGTGCGAAGGAAGGTGGGGTATGATGCGGCGGAGGTGATCCGGGCTCCGGCGTATCTCGCCGCCGACGAGGAGGCGGCCGAGGAGCGGGAGGAGGCGAGGTGGCGCCGGCATTTCCCTTTTCGCCGAGGACGGGGAGTGTTGCGAATTTTTTTTAAATAATATTTTTTCACCAATAATTACAAATCTAGAAGCTGTTATACAAAAATTATAGATATAGCATCATGTCGGCCATCGGAAAGCTGCCGACAGGTCCCATGTCGCACCTCAACAGACGATAGGGGTGACGTGGCAGCCGACGCTGGCCTGCCGATGCTGATAGCAGACTTATCGGCATCCGGAAAGGCCGACAGGCCCTATCGGCTTTGGAGAGGTCTGTCTCCGGCACTCACTTATACTATTTCATGCTTTATGACCCGATATGAGCTCTTTTCCAAACAAAACCATCACCCAACAGAAAACTAACTTTATCATTGCAGCACTAAAAATATTTGCTCTCCTTTTCCAGGCATATAAACATATGCACCATAACCTAAGGAACCTTACAAAATTTTAAAGGCAAACTCATTCTAATATTAAACCAGCGCGGTACATGGACCAAACCTGTAATACTAAATTGCATGTGTGAAACTATATGTAGCTAAGGTAAGTAGTCTCACCACTAATCCTAACATGTCTTAGGGAAAGTAAACAAAACACGACTTGCAATGGCATGTGTGAAACTCTATACTTATAATGTTCAGAGGTCCACCACTAGTCCTAACATGCCTTAGGAAATTTAACTTGTTGAGTCTGTTACATTGTTCTACTGGGTGCAGCGTGGTTGTTTCCCTTTTCTGTCACACCCTGAAGATGGTTCCGCTGCATCCTTCTTGTTCTTCAGAGCTACCTCCTGGATTTTGAACTCTTGCTCCTAACGCTTGATGGCTGCTTCACGCATACTTAACTGCTCCCTCCTCCTAGCAAGGTCATCCTCCTTCCCCTTCAGACGGATTTGGTCGACCCTAACGCGGCGCTCTTGCTCCTCCCTAATTTTGTGGACCATCTCGCGCTCCTGAGTCATCTTCACGTAGTATTGGCCTTTGGTTTCCACCTCCTGTGGGAGATTTCCTGGTCATGCTGGAAACTTTTGATCCACCCATTGAACCCACTTACAAGGCTACATGTGTAGTGGTAGATGTGATGATTTAGGTTGACAAAAGATAACGAGAATTTAAAGGAAAATTTTGTTGTCGTTCTTACCATGAAGTCGTTATCCAGATCAGGGCACGTGAAGTACCTACAACCGTAGTGACTAACTTCAAACGACACGGACAGGATCGTCCTAAATTCGCAATGGCACTTTGGTCGCTCACGCCACTCCGGGAGTTGAGTTGGGTCGGTCCTACAGGACGACATTGTTTCTTAGTTGAATGGGGAGGGGGGGCGGAGAAGATGTGGTGTGGTGAACACATACGAGGCCTTTTATACAACATGTTTGTGTGGTGTAGTGGACTTAGTCCATATTGATAACGATCATGTTGGGTTGTATGCTTTGGTCGAGTGCAGAAAAAGAAGAGAGCGTGCCAGCTTACATGCTTTGGTCGGGTGCAGGAAAAAGAGGAGACCGTGCAGGCGCACATGCGAGAGAGAAAAGGGGAGAAAGGGAGACTGCGCGAGAACGTACTGGCTCAGTGGAGCACTAGCAGACGAGCAAAGTGTGCTCTTTAGCAGCACCATCATTCGAGCAATCAAAGCGCAATGGTAGAACGTAGCATTTTCAGAGATTGGTAGAACGTAGCCTTTTTTGTCCTTTGCATAAAATATTATGTTCCACGAAATAAGTGATACAACATAGCCTTCTCATACTACGGATTCAAACAACAAGGTACATTGCAGGAATTACAAACACACAAACTACCGACTCTGCTTCTCCATCCTCTATCATGTTCTGAACTGTCTGAGGATCGGAAACATAGGTTTGCTCAGCATTTGCGGCCTCTAAGTTGTCCTCTACTACACCTGTGTTGCTACTCTCACCCTGCATGCCACCATCCAGAAATTCAACAAGCATGGTGTTGTAATAACGACGCTCCAACGCCTTCGACACGAGAAAATGCCACTTCTTCGTGTTACTGGCCTCATACAGCTCCCACCTCCATCCATTGGCCCCGTTCGCTGGTCTGAACTTTGGCTGAAACTGGCTGAAAAATACTGTTCCGGCTAAATTGTTGTGAGAGAAAAACACTGTTCCGGCTAAAAAAACAAGCCGAACAAGCCAAACTTTAAGACAAGCGAACGGGGCCATTATCCCTCAATTTAGGCACAAACATACTAATCCTGAAACGATGCTGGGAGGGCGGAACACCCAAATATTCATGCAGCTAGGCTAAAACTTATTTGCGGCTATAATCTAGCGGTGAATTCAGTTCTGTGTCAAAGACCTGGAACTCACTAAGGTCTACCCCGCTGTCCGCATATCTGATTTCATCATCGTCATGGTAAATTCTGAAAGGAACTAAATTGGTTGACATTTCTGGTCGCATCGTGCAAAATATCGTGTCAGTTATATGAAGTACCATGCGAACTAAATAAAATAAACTAAAACAAAACTAACCCTAAGTAAATCGAACCCTACAGCCTCACTAAAAATAACTAACGATAGCTAAAACTAACCCTAAAAATCTAACTAAATATACTAATTAATCTAACATAATGTACGACTACAAACTAAATATACTAATTAATCTAACCCTAAAAAATTAATTAATCTAACCCTAAAAAAACTAACCCTAATGTATGACTACAAACTAAATATACTAATTAATCTAACCCTAACCATATCTAACTAAACAAACTAAACTAACAAATTCTAAATAAACTAACTAAAAAACTGAAATCTAAATTTACAAAAAAAAACCTTGCATAGCGCCATGAGGCGGCAGTGGCGCTAAGGCGAGGGTGGAGGGCGGTGGCACGCCCTCCGCCGGATTCGGCATTCTATTTGGCCTTGAGGAGGCCCATGCTGCATGCAGCAAGGCGGGCGCAAAGGGTGGCCGACGGCAACGCGGTGAGAGAGAGAGAGAGAGAGCGCGAGCGAGAGGGGAGGAGGAAGACGCGAAGACGTCGGCTAGATATTTTAGGACCTATCGGCCAGCGGAGAGCTGATAGGACCTTATCGGTCCCCGTGCGGCCGATAGGCCTATTGACCCGATATGGCCCACTTTGTCGGCGCCCCAGAAGCCGATAGTCATCCAGTCGGGTATCCAGTGGCCGACAGGCTACTAGATTTGCAATTCTTTTTAATCAAATACTACATTTGCAATTAATCATTAAAAATATTATGTTAAAAAAATTCGAGTGTTGTTGGTTCGAATACTTTGAAAGCTTATCTCGATCGGCATCGGACGGCTGAGATCGCGGTATAGATTATAAAGAATTCATACATTTTAAATTGAAGTGGCCAGACGAATTCATAGTTTTTAAAGAAGGTTTTTGAATGGGACTCAGAGAATCATTCAAAATAATTTTTAACTGATCGGTGAGACAGCGATCAATCAAATTCAAATTTTAATTTGATCAATCAAATCCAAAATTAATTTGAAGTTTACAGCTGAAAGCGACAGAAATACAAGAGAGGGATTTGCTTCTTCCTCTCATGTCTTCTCCTTCCTTCCTCCCTCCTCCCTCCTCCCTCTTCTTCTTCCATAAAAATGGAGGCGCTCAAGGGGTACTCAATTGCGCAGGAGAAGATAGGGCAAAATCTGCTCTGCTAAAAAGGCACAACATAATTGTAGCAACAGAAGAAACAACGCAGCTCAGCATGGAACAATAATCCTGGATATCTATAATAGCAGGGCAAAAATCCTCCTGAAAATAGGAGCAAGATATAACTGATTTACATACTTCAACATTTCAACTATAAAAGTGTAAGCTACTTATCCCGTTTGACAATGGCAACAGACATATATTCTGCTGGGAGGGTTTGGTCTATCGATATTGCAGGAGGAAGGAAAAATAATTCATACTTATTTACTATGTTAGATGGATGCTAAATTCTGTCCCAACCCCAATTATGTTCACTTTTCAATGTTCGCTGCTGACAAGCTTCAGTTCAGAGTTTGATTGCCTTCGCTTTCATGCTGGCCATACCGTCCAGCACACCTGGTGGCACTGTATCTTCCGCCATAGTTGATCACTTGTGAGGCTTCCTCCTTGCGTAGGTGTAAGCAAATTGACGAGTCTCGTCGGTTTCAGTAACAGGCTTGGCAGGAGGTGGCTCCAGCTTCGTGCCATCATGGTGCTTACGCATGGTTTCCAGCTGCTCTGAGACATTGTTTTGAGGTGGGTATATCCTTGTGCCAAGGCTCAACATCTCTGAGATACTTTCAGCATTTCTTAAACTGTGCATTGTGGAGTATCCATTCATTTGATGACCATCCCTGACTCTTGCATATGGATCAGGAGAACTTTGATGGACTATGATGTTTTGACCACCGAAGTTCTTCAGAAGGTCTTTCATGTGGGCGCATTCTCTGATGTCACATGCTTCACTGGAATATGCTAGACTATGGTTAGCTGCTGGTTGATAGAAGCCTCTTAACATCATGGAAGGGTAAACTGCACTGCGCTCCTCTGGAACTGTCATTTGGACTCCAAGTGGGATTTTGCCCATCAGTGCATAAGGTTCCAGTGTACCCTGCCATTGTAAGGGAGTACATTGTGAACTAGCAGATGTGCCATTGATTCTGTTGGTGTGAGAAGATGAATGCTCGGAAAAACCATGAACATCGTGTGCAAAAACAAGAGGTGGAGTGCAAAATCTGGAGCTCTGTGTTCCTGGCTGATCAGCTCGAACCAGTCCATGTCTATGATGTGTCCCTTCACTGCCATCAATAACAGAAGCACAACCAGTCCTTATTTTCAGCACACCTTTTGGTAGTTTACTACAATTTTGCCTGGGATCACTGAGAGAATGGAAGGTTTGACTTTCCAACGAGTTCATTTCTGCTGATTTGGCTACATGGGCTATTTCATTATGTCTGGTTGAACAATGAGTGCTTAATGGACCATCCCTAAGTTTGGCTCGTTTCATTGGTGATGAAACAGTGGCAATTTCATCCTTGATAGTAACTGGTGGAGTGGTACTGCTAAGACTAACACATGGGAAACGCTTCTCATAGACCCGGTTGCGCGAGATGGGAACCTTCTCTCCAAGACTAGCACTTGTATCAGAACTCCTCAGCAGATTGCTCATTGATGCAAACTTACCAACCATACCATCATGGTACCACTTGAGAAAATGATAATGTCTTCGTGTTTGAAGCATCATCAGTAACTCCCTTGCCTGAGAAACTTGCGGAGAATAAAGCCCACCATTCAATCCAAGGAAAAAGCTTCTAAGTGGACTTCCAAAGAACATAGCGTCGCCACTGAACAGCTCTTTCATGGTTGTAACGAAGTCTTGTTGCTCCATGTCTGGGAGGTAGGCTGCTAGATGGAGTCTATCATCTTCCGTCAGGAGTGAATTCCATGTCTCCAAAGAAAGAACCTCTGTCAAGTCACCCAGATCATAAAGCTCATAGGGGATATTGCACATCTGACCTCTGGACGCTGCAAGCTCGCAGTCGACCTCTGCCTGTTCAGAGCCAAGAGATTCAGGGTCAGGAAAGCTCTGAAGAAGCAGTCTATCCTCTCGTGTGAGGTCCTCATCTCCACAACTGTAACCACTCTTCGCTGCAGGCTCAAGACTTGCTATCTTGACAATCCCCATTGGCCGAAAAGAGGTGGTCCAGTACTCCAATTGGATCAGATGTAGTCAAAGTAGAGGATAGCGAGCAGAGTTTTGACAATAGCACCACATTATCCAATAGAAGATTCCTGTGAGAGAACACATGAAAAACAAGGTCTTTGAGCACAGATATAGTCCAGCAACATATTTCACAGAATGACATGTAACATGTTATGGTCAGTGCCTACTAACAACTAATGCATTTCAGAACCAAAATTGAAAGCTGTTTAATACGGATCACACGGCAGCACTGCGATTTTATTTAGGAACATATGTAACCCATGGCAGTATTTCGTTTGTGAGCAAATTTCCCATTTTATTTAGTAACTGAGCTAAAATTATGCACATCCGGTTCAACTAGAGAGTGCCAATGTAGCATCACAACATCAACACAGTGTAAGAGTAATAACATCAGGTTTAAGTGTAACAGAAGGCATTCTGATCTCCAATTACTTGAGGAAGGAACCAACCAACTGAAGCGGTATACAACTTTGCACCCATTCTATATTTCTATGATTTTTCACAATGAAACAAGAGTCGTCGAATTTGTGCAAGGCTAAAATTATGCAGAAACGGTTCCACTAGGGGCGCCAATGTAGCATCACAACTACATCAATGCATTGGGTTTTAAGTTTTACCAAAATCTAGTCTGATCTCCTAAGCAGCCAACCAACTGACGCGGCACAACTTTGCACCCAATCCATGCGAATTTTTCACACCGAAACGAAACTCGCTGAATTTCTACTGCAGGCGTCCATACTCCATAAACCACGGGAATCAGAATCACCACAATCAGGCATGCCAATTCCGCAACGAGCAAAACCTAACAATCATCACGCGACGGAACCAGCAATCCGCCGCCGCCGAGGTGACGCCAATCGAAACCGCCCGCTGCCGCAGGCAGGCAGTTCCAGGCCCGGAAAAGCAAAAAGGCCCAGCGCGGCCGCCGGCTACCTCCCGAACTGAAGCCTACTACCACTACCAGCAGCCGGATGAACGACCGACCGACCGATCGATCGATCGGTCACTCCACGGCGCGGGGATCGAGGACGGGCGGGGTGGGGGGAGGGTGCTCACCGTGCCGTGCGTGTACGCGCCGGGGATCGGATCGGGCCGGCGTCGAGGATGGATTGGGGAATGGAATGGGGGGCGGAGTGGGGAGGCGAGACGATGGGTGCGCTACTGCTACTGTACCGCCGCGCTGTTGCGGTGCAGTGCGTCTCTTTGGCAGCAAATTGCTTGCTTGCCCCTGCTGCTGCCATTCTGTCCGACTCCCGCGGCTTCTCCGCGAAACCCACGCGGGTGGGCGAAAGCGCGAGGATTTAGTGGTGCCACCTGCCGCCTGCCGTCCTCCAGGCTCCAGCTCCGCGCAGCAGCTAGCTACGTAGCGCCTAGCGCAGCGGCAGCCGCAGCTTTGCTTGCCGGCAAGTGCAGCAGCGGCTGGCGCCCTGCTGCTTTTCGTCGCTCTTCGGTTGCCTTCTCTTTCGTTGTCGGTGCCATTCCTTGCTCGCGCAGGATTCTCTGCGCCTACTAGTTGAGAAGCGGAGGAATCGCACTACGAGTAGCATATTTTCTTTCTCTTTTCTTGGTGATTTCCTTTCGAGTTTTTCCTTTCTTTAGAATCAAGCTGGCATTTTTATTTGGTCTGCTAGTAATTAAGCTAGCATTTGTTGTGCGAGTGGCTAACCTAGCATTGTTCTCTTCGGTTCGGTGTAGTACTAGTCAGTAAAGTACACAATGTTCATAGGTTAGAAAAACTTCAGCACAAAAGTTCTGACACCATAATATATCTTCCTGCGTTCATGACAAATCTAACAGGGCAAAATTTGACAATATCAACCAAAGCGCTTAGAGCCCTGTTCGTTTCGCTGAAATTTGACTTATGCTGATTCGTTGTGAGAGGAAAACACTGTTTCTTTGCTGAAAAGTAATGCTAAAGTAGTGTTGCCGCATGTTGGCGGTGTGCATTTTAAAATGGCATTCTTAGGTAAAGTGAAGTTTATTGAAAAGATAATAGAATTGCAATGTATATTATAAATCAACTATTTGACCAAATCTAGCTAACACCATAATTTTCATAACAAAAACTTGGGTTCAAACCATAACAAAGCTGTGAAAACTGTAAATCTATATGTTCTTCATTCATGAAAAATCTAACAGCACAAAATTTTATAAGTTCAACGAAATAATGATCAAATTCTGCTTATATTGGTTGTGTGCATCTTAAAATAGCACTTATCGTTGGTAAATGAAGTTTATGGGGAAAATAATAGAATTGCAATGTATATTTATAAATCAACTATATGACGCAAATCTAGCTAATACCATAATTTAAATTTACCTAACATAATAAAAAATGATAAGAGACGGTCAAACTTAATAATTGCATTCCTCCTAAAACTGACACTTTATTAAAGCTGCAGCCAGCGATTACTAGTAGATCTACTATGTAGGAGTACCAACTTTGTCATGTTGATAGAACATGGAAGTTAGATGCAGGGTTGGTACTTGGTACAATGGCAATGGTGAATTTTGTTTCACTGCTCTAGATGATATGTCCCTTTCCTCTTTGTCTGGTTTACTCTTTCTCGCCTTTATGACTATTTTTACTTTTCCTTTGCTTATTTGGCTGGCTTTTGACAAGTGACAACGAAATGAGCTTTTGGACTTGAAATGTCAATGGAGTTGTACCGAACATTCAGTCAGGACAAACGCTCCTTGGCGCGACTAGCAAGTCATCAAGGCCGCCCTGTTCGCTCGAGCTTATCAGCTAGAATTAGTTTTACTTTTCAGCTATGGAAATAGTGTTTTTCTCTTACAACAAATCAGCTCTACAAATCAGCCGCAGCAACAATAAGTCCTGCCGAACAGGGCCCAAGTCAGTAGTAGGTCATTCTCCCAAAAGTCTTTTTTGGTAAATGTCCGGGAAATATCAACTCAAGTGAAAAAACGTGTAGGGGCCCATAATCCTTGTGCAGTACTCAAAATACAATTATGGCATTTCGAGAAAAATCAAATGCTTTTAAGTTTAACTAAATTTATAAAAAATATTAATATTTATGATACAAAATAAATATAATTAGATTAATTATGAAATATAATGTCATAATAAACTGATTTGAAGACACAAATGTGATTTTTTTTTGTGAATATTATTCACTGTAAATTTAGTTAAACTTTATCTACTTTAACAGACATGGATACCATAGTTGTTTTTTTAGATAGAGTAAATACTAAAAACAAGGCTAATAATATAGCTAAACTTTAGCCCACTCATAGAGCCATCATGTTCTTTCACCTCACAGTCTCTATCGATCAAGTGGTTGGAAAATGAAGAAGGGAGAAGAGAGAATGGCACGTGGATCCTCTTATATGAGATACAGAGAGAGAGAGAGAGAGAGAGAGAGAAGAACATGAATGGCATTTAAGGTCAAAGCCACGTTACTGGAATCACCTTATCAGATATGACACTGCATGTGACTGGTTTTATAGTTGAGGAAGTTAAATACATAAACCCTCATGGGTTAGGGGCCTTATCTAGAACTTACTGTAAAAATCAAAGAACTTGGCACTGTGTCAAACAGGTCTTAAGCGTCCGTTTTCTCTTTCGATCAGAGGGGACACACAATATTACATTGGCAAAAAGGAACCGAAAAAGGCATACCGTGCTGCCACTGCCCAGCGGAATCCCTGCCACAACATATCCTGGTATCCGTGCACAAAGCAAGTCAACACAAAAAAGGTTTGAAAAAAAAGGTCCTCAGCACCTCACCACTTGTCATCAATTCTCATCACTTTTCCACAAAATATATGATCACCCCCAATTTAGCAGCTCACACTTTCTTTTCATCCACAATGACGCCAGAAGACTCCCAAAAAAATGTTTAAAAACTGAAACGTGAAGAAGAGCCACAAATGTTCGCTTGCTCGTAAACGATCGTAAATTTTCAGCCGGGAACAGTGTTTTTCTCTCACACCAAACCAGCCAGCAGTAAATAATCCACGATACGATACGGCCTCCCAAACAGGCTGCAGCTTTCAGAAGCATGGCGACAGGTTAGTGACCTACTACTGTCGTCCATTGTGTGAAGTGAAGGAAAGGAAATGCAGAAAAATGCATGGAACCATGGAATGTATTCGTGCGTGGGGCCCACCATATATAGCAGATATGCAGTGTGACCTAACCTAAGACGTTTAAGACAGCCAAATGGGCCTGCATGCTATGCAATTTGGCTGTCCTATACGCCATCGTTAAATCACCAGAGGGAGTAGTTATCTGAACTTTTCATATTTTTTTCATGGTTAATATTTGTCCGTTGGCTCAGTTTATTAACATTAGAGATCAGGTACAGAATGATAGGCATCCTTTTGGCACTGAATCATGGTGTTTCCTTCATGCAGACCTGACATTATTCATCAATGCTTGAATCTTGATCCCACTGTGCGTAGTGATGTACTAGCATGATTGCAACAGTACACATGGATCGCCCGGGCCATACAAGACGTTGGAGGATCTGATCATTCTGCAAACTGCTAATCCCATCTGAAAAAGAAACTCTGGCATTTACTTGAAAAGATGAGAATGTCCAAGAGACTGATTGAAAGATGAGTGTGTCTAAGAGAGACTGATTGATTGATAGCTAAAATTTGATTGGGCAAACTAAGATTTTGGTTTTTGGCTGTTATTTGGTTTGCTACCAAAATTTCCCAATTTCTCACTTGTGATCTATGGTAAATATCTTTGCCAAAGTTTTAACAACTTTTGCTTGCCAAGTCTTTATCATGGTAAATTTTAGAAGCCAACGAGACCCTAAATTCAAGTCATCGACACTACTCTATAACAACAATCCAGTTAGCTCTCGATCCTTCCATGGTTCCGCCCGCCCTAATTGTCGTTCGGTGGTCCCCGAAAACCACCCATCTTTGATAATAATTGGAAGGTTAGACACGTTTAACCAATTTTTCGACTCAACAGGAGTGCAGGACCCATGTGACAGCAAGAATAGGATAAGAACGTGGTCTCAAGTCTCAACACGAATCCTGCAAGCTGAAGTACATGAGCCACGTTTATACTTTCTCCGTTCTAGAATAGCATTAATTTTTAAGATAATGTGGCTAAATTTTAAGAAAGAGCATCAAAGTATATGACACCAATTGATAAAGCATATTTTCATAATATGATTCATTTGATGTTATACATGTTGTTATTATTATTTTTTAAGTTGATCAAACTAAAAATAGTTATAGTTCTAGAAGTTAATTTATTGATCGAAGCCCACATAAAGCCTATGTCGCAATTGGAGTAGAGTTTAGGGAGGTGGAGGTGTTTGGCAATAGACAAAGCTGGAGCGGAGTTTTTGAAGCTAGAGGCGTTTGACAAAACAAAGTTGGATCGGAGTTGCAAATCCAGGGTGGAGTAGTCCCACACACAGCCCATAGGACGTGTTTGGGACCGCAATGGGGAGGGCGCGTGGTGCAGTTATCGATAGCCTCCCGCCCGTGGCACGAGAAACACGAGTCCTAGTTCATTATTGCGGTGGATGTGTCTCACGTGGTGAAAACAATCAACGATTATCGAGGAGTGTTTGGTGGAATTATTTCGACATAGATCCGATTATAGGCTGAAACAAACACGCCCATAGTTTGCTCCCTAAGATTGCCCGGCGTGTGGGGGTGGTTCGTCACCATCACCTTCCGCTAATAAGGCCATGTTTGGTTTCTACGTGCGCTCCTAAAATTTCTGTCACATCGAATGTTTAGACACATACATGGAGTATTAAATATAGACTAATTACGAAACTAATTACACAACTTGCGACTAATTTACGAGACGAATCTTTTAAGCCTAATTAGTCCATGATTTGACAACGTGGTGCTACAGTAAATATGTGCTAATGACATATTAATTAGGCTAAAAAATCGTCTCGCAAAGCCTCCATCTATGTAATTGGTTTTGTAATTAATCTATATTTAATATTCTTTATTAGTATCTAAACATTCGATGTAAAATGAATTTTAGGAGCGACTAAAAAAAACCTAAATTCAGCGAGAACGACCCCCCGCCATCGGCGCCGGTGACGGACGTACACGTAGTCACGTACGGGACCGGGGTGGTGGGCCGCCGTGGGCGGCGAGTTCGCCGCCGCATTTATTGCATGGACCGCTTCGGTGCGTTAACTTTATTTTGGTTGCTTGCGCGCGATGCATGAGCTCGCTCCTTCTTGGCTCTTGCTGGTTGTTGGACGGCGACGGCGACGGCGACGGCGACGACGAGCCCGATCCGCGACAGGATCGATGGATGATCTCAGTGAGATTGGCTTGG
Source organism: Miscanthus lutarioriparius (assembly GCA_904845875.1). Taxonomy (NCBI): domain Eukaryota; kingdom Viridiplantae; phylum Streptophyta; class Magnoliopsida; order Poales; family Poaceae; genus Miscanthus; species Miscanthus lutarioriparius. The sequence continues at coordinate 2,851,506 of CAJGYO010000013.1, read as the reverse complement.
AAATGCAGCAAGCGATGCTGACAAGGCACAGGTAGGCAGCTAGCTTGCATTGGTGTTAGTTGTTGGCCCGGACGTGCCCACGTCTCATGTGCAGGGAGAGTGAGTTTTGGGTTGCTCACCTGTGCAAACACGTGTGCTAATTCAGCCCCCGGGTTAGGATATTAGCTAATGATGAAAATGAAAGCAGGTGACAAGATTATCATAAGAAATTACAACTTGCAGCGTACTGGAATTGGAGGAGTCCCGCCGAAGCTGGCGGCTGTACTGAACGTTGGCTGCCGGCATTGCATTGCAGGCAGCGACGACGACCTGCCCTGCCCTGCACGCACGCCAACCGCACACCAGCGCACTGCCGGCTGCCGGCATTACTGCATGCCGGAGTTGAGACGGCCGGCCATCCACCGCAACTAATTGCACAGTTGGTAGCCAACATTCATGTGCACAGCGAGGCAGCAGGGACAACGCCGAGACTGCATGCAGTGATCGACAAACGCGTGCATGCGGCGGATCCGTCGGGTGGTCGATCGAGAAGCCAGCCAGTCGCCGCGCGCGGGCACGCACGGACAGTCCGGGACGACAGCGGGGCATGCATTATTATCTGCGGCGGCGTCCGTGCCGCCTTGGATCGGGTTCCGAGCCGCGGCTTCAGATGAGAACGAGCGGGACGACATGCGTGTACACCCTCTCCGATCCTGCACGTTGCTCCCACATGCAGCTCGATCCATCAGGCCGTGCGCTGCCGGCGCCGGCCTTGCTTGTCTGCGACAGCAAGATCGCTCAGGTTGATCTCCAAAGGGATGGAACGTTCCGTGAACGCGTATACCATTTGTATATATAGCGCCATGTGTACTCTCCTCAATTCTCATCTCAAATAAGTGCACATCTCACATGCATTTCCTGAAGTTAACTAATTTAAAAATCAAACTAAATTTGTAGAAAATAGTATAACATTTATATATCCAAATAGGTTTGTTACAAAAAATATTTGATGTGACTAATCTTTTTTCTTTCTCAAAAGACATGATTAATCTTATGATGCTTATTTGATATCATAAATACACTATTTTTTTAATATATATTTGGTTAAACTTGACATTTTTTCGCGAAATACAAGGCGCACTTCGACCTGGCGTGGTCCCTAAAGGCACACTTTAACCACTAATTCATCTTATAACATATCGTTTGTGGCAACTTTTTTAGCATTTCATAGCTAGTATTTATAATACAAATACAATGCAACTATTTTTTGTACCATAAAGTTTTCACATGATTGGAGTAATCGTTGCTCAAAGATTATCAAGTTCAAATTTTGAAATAGACTTTTCCCTTGTGTGCTATTAAAAAAGTTTACAATTTCATACGCGCATTTAAAAAAGTTGAGCGGTCACAGGTGCCACTGATAACATATGAAATCATAAACTTTTTTCAATTCCTTGTGTGAGCGCTCAACTTTTGTTATGGCACGAATGGAATTGCAAACTTTTTTAATGGCACACATAGAAAAGACTCGTCTATCTAGGCTGGCTAGCCGAGCCGAGTGGAACAATGACACGCCTTTGGCATTGGGCCATGTTGGGCTTTTGTCATTCAAAACCACTGAGACTTTGCAACCTACACCTGGATCAACGATATGAACCAGAGCAATGTTTCGTTCAATGTTTGTGCCCAAGCTAACCTGGCCATCGGACCAAACATCTGAACCAGAGTAACGACCCTCACTACCAGACCTGTTTTTGAAAACAGAGAGACTTTGCAACCAACAACCGGACCAACGCTCTGAGCCAGAGCAATGATGTTCGCGCTCAAGGTAACCTGGCCACCGGACTAACCATCTAACCAGAGTAAGGACCCTCGGTGCTAGACCAATTTTCAAAACCAGAGAGACTTTGCAACCTACAACAGGGCCAATGCTCCGAACCAAGGCAATGATGTTTGCGCCCAAGGTAACTTGGCCACCGGACCAACCATCTAAACCAGAGTAAGGACCCTCGATGCCAGACCAGTTTTTGAAACCAGAAAGACTTTGCAACCTACAACCGAACCAATGCTATGAACCATGTCAATGACGTTCGCGCCCAAGGTAACCGAATCACCGGACCAACCATCTGAACCAAAGTAAGGACCCTTGGTACCGGACCCGTTTTCGATACCATAGAGACTTTGCAACCTACAACCGGACCAATGCTATGAGCCAAAGCAATGATGTTCGCACCAAAGGTAACCTAGCCACCGGACTAACCATCTAAACCAGAGTAAGGACCCTTGGTGTTGGACCAGTTTTTAAAACCAGAGAGACTTTGCAACCTACAACCGGACCAATGCTCTGAACTAGGGCAATGATGTTTGCGCCCAAGGTAATATGGATACCGGACTAATCATCTGAACCAGAGTAAGGACCCTCGATGCCAGACCAGTTTTAGAAACCAGAGAGACTTTGCAACCTACAACCGGACCAACGCTCTGAGCCAAAGCAATGATGTTCGCACCAAAATAACCTGGTCATCAGACTAACAATCTAAACTAGAGTAAGGACACTTGATGTCAGACTAGTTTTTAAAACTAGAGAGACTTTGCAACCTACAATTGGACCAACGCTCTGAACTAGAGTAATGATGTTTATGCCTAAGGTAACCTGGCCACCGGACAAACCATCTGAACCAAAGTAAGGACCCTAGGTGCCGGACCAGTTTTCAAAACCATAGAGACTTTGCGACCTACAACTGGACCAATGCTCTGAACCAAGGCAATGATGTTCACACCCAATGTAACCTGGCCACCGGACTAACCATCTAAATTAGAGTAAGGACCCTCAACCCGTTTTCAAAACCACAGAGACTTTGCTACCTACAACCGGACCAATGCTCTAAACCAGTGCAATGATGTTCATGTCCAAGGTAACCTGGCCACCGGACTAACCATCTGAACCAGAGTAAGGACCGTCGGTGCTGAACTAGTTTTCGTAACTAGAGAGACTTTGCAACCTACAACTGGGCCAATGCTCTGAACCTGAGCAATGATGTTCGCACCCAAGGTAGCCTGGCCACGGACCAACCATCAAAACCATAATAAGGATCCTCGGTGTAGATGAGAAGGCGATGGAGGGATGCGATGAGAATCTTTGGACCTCGCCTTCCCCTTGAGGTTTGAATAGTTTGGGATCTTTAGTGTAGGTTGTTTGCATTATTGTCTATGATGACATCAAATCTTCATACATAGACGAGTGAACAGAATGATTGAAAAATGAACAGAATCACCTTTAAGAAACTTAATAGAAGTATATGGGCAAATAACATAAGTATATTAACCAACTAAACTCTTCAGCCTACCATCATAATAATCTCAAACATGTCTATCAAAATTATCGCATTTGATAAGACAAAACATATAATTCTAGAAACATATTTATTATTTAGAGTAAGAAAAACTTACACTCCTCCTCTTAATATCGGACAGACGTGGATAATATATTCATACAATGAAATTATAGTCTTCATCATATTGCTATCTAACTTCTTCTGATTCATCATTAAATAAAAATCCTTAGTTCTTATATCGTTTTCCAACAAAATCAAATAAAAAAGGTCTAATACGATTGTATCTTGGATAGGTGAAATCCGAAACTTTGGGTCACAAAAGTGAATGTTAACATGCAAAGTAACAAACAACATTTGTAAACAAGATAATAGACACAAAACTGAACTAAAAATAAAGCCTCTTAAAACAACTCAAACATTAGTAAAGAACAAGTCCTCAAGGGTGTTTAGGGGTGTTTGTGGAGAAGCAGTTCTACTAAAATATAGACCTTGTACTTTTCAGTGTAATTAAGTAGACTAGGATGGTTAACTAAGAACAACATACAGAACTGTTTATGACTGAGTTTATTACTTGCACTCTTCAACAAGAAAATGAGATGTTTAAGATGAACTAGATATTGTTGTTTTCCTCTAGCATCAGTATACGGGATTTGAATAAAACCATGCTTAATGATAACGTGCCTATCACTAGACATAAGACATACTAGAGAGTAAACTTGTAGAAAGATAGAGATATAGCAGAACACCTCACACCCATTAGGGAGGGGTGCCACTCACATATATAGTCACCAAGATTTCAGCACAATTACAATTAGACCTCTAGATATATGTACATATCTAACAAAATTGACCATTTCATTTAACCTTACGTTTAAGATGACCATCACTGAGTACATATGTCAATAAACCATAAAGTAGACGTGATATATCAAATAAAAAGTGTTGCATAAGCGGAACGTTTTGCATTTATCAATTATTGGGGAATGTTGACATCATGATGTAAGTTATTTGCATTATTGTCTATGATGATATCAAATCTTCATACATGGACGAGTGAATAGAATGACCAAAAAATAAATAGGATCACCTTTAAGAAAATAGAAGTATATGGGCAAATAACATAAGTATATTAGCCAACTAAACTCTTCCGCCTACCATCATAACATTCTCCAACATGTCTATCAAAATTATAGCATTTGATAAGACAAAACATATAGTTCTAGAAATATATTTATTGTTTAGAGTAAGAAAAACTTACGCTCCTCCTCTTAATCTCGGACAAACATGGATAATCTGTTCATACAACGATGTTATAGTGTTCATCATAGTGTCATCCAATAACTTCTCATTCATCATAAAATAAAAATCCTTAGTTCTTATATTGTTTTCCAACAAGATGAAAAAACAACACATGTAAACAAGATAATAGGCACAAAACTGAACTGAAAATAAAGCCTCTTAAAACAACTCAAATATTAGCAACCAACAAGTCAATAGCCAAAGAAGCACAAAAACCGGTGATCGATCACGTGTGGCAATGAACATCGAAATGAGTTACTACATGCTACATGTCTTGAAAGTTGTAGCATGCTTAACTTACCCAAGGTATAAAATTGATCCTTGTCCTTGTTTTGGAGCATACTGGCTCTTACTCTTAGGCCCTTGTGCACAACAATCGTTGGACCGCAAAAACCACGGCTGGCCCACCGATGTCTTGAGCGCATATAGCTGAGCAGTAAAAAGTCAAAGCAAACCGCAGTGAGAGGTGAAGATGTTATAGTTCAAGTAATCATGTAGTGTGGATCTGTGGATGCTATAGTAATCATGTAGTCGACACTAGACATATCTTTATTTATAGTCGTCATTGTCAAAATCATCAAATTCATTCATAAGAAGCTCTTTGAAATACATGTGCACCTTATATTTTGAGATTATGGAGAGCGTTTATATCCGGTGGTGGTGAAGGCTCGGGGCCTCTTTGGTTCATAAGATTTCTAAAGGAAAACGTGGGAATGGACAATTATATGGAATGAATATTGTAGAGGCTTTTGGTTCACTGTGAAACGTTGGAAGAAAACCCACAGGAAAGTTTCATGTCATTCAACTTTCATAGGAAAAACGGAGGAAAAAACATCCAGTGAGGGCCTGTTTGGAACAGAGGAATTAAAAACACAGGAACGATAGGAAGTGCAGGAAAAGGGTTAGAGAAAATGGGGAAAACAGAGGAATCAAAAACACAGAAAAGTCAATGAAAGAGTGTTTGGATCACATGAATAAAAGACATAGGAACTGAAGTAATATATAAATTAATAAAACTAAACAAACCAAATTAAATCAATTAATAAATCTGATAAATCAAGAAAAACAAGTTAGGTTCGTGGACCAAATGGGACTGCAACTCACATGCTTTTCCCATAGGAGGCTACAATCTCAAAAATGAGAAGACAACAGTCGGAGAGAGGAGTGGAGGAAGAGCTAGCAAGATACGTTCCCTTGGCTCCGAGTGGATTTTCTGGTTCCTGCTTTTTGCGTCTGTATCGTAGCCGTTCCTCTTAAATGGTAGGAAACATTCCTTTATTCCAAACGCAGCTTGAGACTTCATAGACTTCATTGTTGTGGTTTCCTGTACTTTCCCTACACTCAACCAAACACCCATTCTAACAAATTCATATGTTTTTCATTCCTCTCTTTTTCACATACATTCCTATCGTATGTGTTTTTTCAATCCTGTGTTCCAGATGGGCCCTCAACTGTGTTTATATATGTCGTGGGGATGAAAACGGACGAAAACGGGCAGAAAAACTCCTCTCATGTTTCTGTTTTTATATTTTTAGCAGAAACAACATCGGGTTCGGGAAAAAAACGAATTTGAAAACGGATGGGGATATACAGAAACGGATAAATACGGACGGATAGCCGGAAAATTAAGTTAGAATAAGGCATAATAGCCATTTTGGTCCCTCAACTATTACTCGAGGCTCAATTTAATCCCTAAACTTTTAAAACGGCCATTTATGTCCTCAAACTTTAGTTTTAGGATCAATTTCATCCATAAACTATCAGAGTGCATTTAACTTTTATTTTCAACTCAATTTTATCTATTCAAAAGAGAACCTTATTTTTTAGGCATAATTTCATCCATAAATTATCAAAATTATAGATCTGCTATTGTTTCAATATATCCATGTATTCTTAATGAATAAATAGTGTTCGATGCAACTATAATTGCTCCTGTAATATCATTTAGTCGGATATATATAAATGGTACCATTATAAGGTATCACTAAAAATAACAGCTTGGAATTATTAATGACCACGAAAGAGTTTTTGGATGAATATTATTTTTCTATCTCCAATCGTTGATGGTGTTCGAGCTAACCAGGTGCAACAGTACCGCGTTCCACGTAGAACGTAGACAACGTTGTGTTGAAAATAAAAGTTTAAAGAACAAAATACACTTTAATAGTTTATAAATGAAATCAAGCCCAAAATGCAAAGTTCGAGGACTAAAACGATCATCTTCGTAGTTTTAGGATAAAATTGAGCCTAAAAGTAAAGTTTAGGGACTAAAACGGATATTTTAAAAGTTCAGGGACGAAACTGGGCCTCGAAAAATAGTTGAGGGACCAAAATGGCTATTCTGCCTTAGAATAACATGATCAAATATTCTCGAGTATGCATGAACAAAGTCACAAAATAATATACACATACGAAGTTATCGGTCCAATATTCACTAGCATGCCATGTGTTAACATGTTAACATGCATAATTGGTGATTAATAGGTTTATGAACGTATCAGTTTTTAACATATCTCATATAGATTGAAAAGGAATAAAAACAGAATAAATACAGGTCAATTTCGGGTAAAAAGAGGATCCCGCAAAAATAGGTGAGAAAACCCCTCACCCGTACGGAAACGGGCAAACAAAAGTGAAAAACGAGACGGGTCGGAACGAGATTTTTTCTGTCCTTGTTCAACCTTATATACTTTTTTTGCGAGGCCCAGTTACAGACGCAGATGTTCACATATACGAGCGCCCACTCACCCCTATGAACGCACGCACGCACACTCTACCCCTATGAGCACCTCCGAAGAACTGAGTTAGACCGGCAAATCTCAAGATTAACGAAGTCACCACAAAAAGTGTAGAAGAGCATGTCATTTGCATTACATATGCATTATTCCTTTCATGTGGTGTGAAGTGAATGGAGGCAGTGGACATGCATATACATTGCATTGTATTGTACTTTTTGAGATTTATTTATATTGAAGTTTTATGTTGGCATGAAGTGGAAACGAGGAGCATTGCTTTTATTTATATGAGGAGCATTATTTTTATTTATATGAGAAGTATTGTTTTATTCATATGTGGATATCATTTATTTACTGTATATCACCGCTCATTACATGTTTATGGAAATTTCAATGGATAAATATTCTTATCATGAATCTTTATTTAGTATGACATGTATTCTTCTTTATTTGAATTGATGTCTAATGAACTTGTAGTTTAAATGATATGTTCAGACAGTTTACTTGCTGAGATTTATTCTCACCCCTCATATCTTTCTAGGTGCTTGATTGGATGTTTTGCTTGAAGGGATGAGATTAGCTGCACTACATCACTATTTTGCCCACACTTTAGTGTTATAATAACGTTTTTAGCTTGATGTAATAAACTTAGTTCATCAGTTACAGTGACCCTTCATTGGATTAATAATAACGCTTGAGGTGGAACTCATCTTAAGCATAGTTGTGTTCTTGTTGTTGCTTCCGCGTTTACTTTGTTTACGGGGTTTTGTTGCCGAGTTCTCTATATACTCTGCCATGTGAGAAGGGACGTTATTGACATCTTAGGCTTTTGTGGCGCCTGGGGTGTTACAGTTATGATGAGTTCCTGAAGGATTTACTAGAAGAGAAACGCCATTTCGGCGAGAAGTTCTCCTGGATCACAAGGATTTATTATTCACGGGGAGAATTTTTTGGCCAACCACAAGATATCTACTTCGTCTGTGTGGTTTAACAGAAAAAACGGGGTGCTATTGTCAACGCAATTTGTCCCACCGCACTTTGAGTGGCCAAGTCAACTCAAGCACCGCTAGTTATTCCAAAGTTTGACAGACCACGTCTGAAACCTCAGGCTCAGCTAAACTGGATTTGGGCATGCCCACAGATTGATCAACACCTAGCTTTCCTGACTTTTAAATAGCACACATCTCACCGGTGCATTGACTTGGCTCCAGTTTCTGAACAAGGAAACAAAAAATACTACAGCTATAGTATCCATGGATATATATACTACACAGCTGTGTCCTGTCCCTGCAGGAAAGAGATAACTCCAATAAGAAGAGGGAAAGAGATTGCTGCTATAAAAAGAGGGAAAGAGATAACTCGTATAAAAAGGGAAAGAGATAACTCCTTAGGCCTGTTCGCTCGGCTGATAAGTCATGGCTGATAGTACTGTTGGCTGATTTGTTGTGAGAGAAAAATATTGTTCGTTGACTGAAAAAGTATGACTTATAAGCCAAGCGAACAGGGCCTCTAGTAGTATAAGTGTAGCCATCCTGTGGCATCACTGTCCATGTAATGCGGATTAGTGAACAGTGCTATGGTGCTAAGCACCATGATAAACTATGGTTTGGAGGAACACTATCAGTTAATAAACTATTGCATGCACTTGTGCTGATGAGGACAAAGGGGCCCATAAGGTAATCACCTGTCTCCATGCTGACAAAAAGGCTATGACAAAGAGAGTACTATAAATGTATAGTGGGAAAATCTCAATCTAGAATCCAAAGAGGACCGGAGATGCACCAAAAAGTTCCCCTTGTGTCAAAAGTGGTTTGAGAAAGATGAGTGGATTGGACTGCTGCTACTTCTGTTAGATAGGTGGCCAATATATATATAAAAAAACTTTTTTAGTTGTGCATAGAATGTTGAAAATTTATCAAGAAATGAGAGTATTTTCTAGATTATACTATGCATTTTTAAGCGCAACTGCATTATATTTGGATTGAGTCATTGGCTCTACAATTTTCATTGTAAGGACAATTATTTAGAAGTTCATACAGCAGTCAAAATCCAACGTGTCCATCATGTGGCAGGTTGGATTAGTGCTATCAAATAGATCTGACTGTTAAACAGGATACTACTTCAGTTTTTAAGATTCTTTGACACTTGCAAATACAAAAAAGAAATAAAAAAATGTAGTTTTGTACGGCTGTACCCACCAGTGTGTTTTAAGACGACAGGGGCACATGCTTGCTGTGGCTACCCTTTGTTGCCTTTTCCCATATTAATTGATTATTTCGGTGCTAATATTTGCATTGGTTTACTGTTCCTTGCATATTGTACTGTTAATAAAACTTAAAATCACGATGCTATTCAAATGTACAGAGCCAAATTGTACGATCCAGAACCAGGTTTGGATCAAAATAACTAGAAACCAACATAAAGTGTTTACAACTTCCAAAATAATCATCGCCCTGTTCGCTTGTGCCCTGTTCGTTTGGGCTGGTTTGGCTTATAAGCCATGGCTGAAAGTATCGACGGCTGGTTTAGTGTGAGAGAAAAATATTGTTCATTGGCTGATAAGCCATGGCTTATAAGCCAAATACGACCAAATGAACATGCTGTTGGCTTATAAGCCGTACTTTTTCAGCCAACTAACAGTTTTTTTCTCTCACAACAAATCAGACAACAGTACTTTCAGCCATGGCTTATCAGCCAAGCGAACAGACACGTATCTAAAAAAAAATCTAAGAATGCATATAGCTTAGCAATACCGATGAATGTGAATTTAAAAAAAACATGTCTTTATTGAGACAGTCACCATTATCACACATGGAAAAAAACATTGTAACTTCAAAGTGACCTTATCTTGGAGTAAAATTTTCCTCATTTCCCCATCATAGGATTCCATCACCCACAAGGAGAGGAGATCATCATCATGATAATGATAATAAATTAAACCAACACCCAACCAAACCCTAATTAAAAATCAAAATAACATGTTTTTAAGCACAGACCTCCGAGTAACCAGACCATACAATCCAGATGATACAAAAACTCCACAAGACCTGCAAATTGCAAGCATCATCAAAACCCTACAGCCACATCACAGTTTGCAGCCAGCGGACACACCACAGCAGTCAGGCAGCAGCAGCAGTTACCACCCGCACCCTGTGCTCCACCGTGTTGCCTCCCTCCCATTGGCCGCCATGGGCTCCTGCCTCTCCTCCGAGGCCCCCGCCGCCGGCGACGGACCGGCGGCGTGGCGGGAGAGGCGCCACGGGAGCTGGAGGGCGCGGCCGGCACCGGCGCCGGCGGAGGCAAGAAGCTGCCTGGAGGAGCGGGGAGATGACGGAGGACGAGCTCGCGCGGGTCTCCGGGAGGATGTGCGGCAACGGCGCCAGCGCGGTGGCGTGCCTCCACACGCAGCAGGGGCGGAAGGGCACCAACCAGGACGCCATGGTCGTGTGGGAGGTGAGCTCGTTATCCGCCGCTTCTCTTGCCGGGTGGTGATTCGTTCCGGTGGGCTCTGAGTTCTGAGGCTGAGCCCTCGTCAGTGGACAGCGGCGGATGTTCGGTCCGTTTGTGATCCTTGGTCCCCAAAACGCCGCTTTTTTCTCGGTTTTTCGCATGATTTTGATTGTCGAAAATGATCGCGGTTATACTCGTACAAAATCCAAAGCGTTCTTTACCTGTTGAGGGTAATGGCTTCGTTGGGTTTCGGTTGGGAACATATTTGATATTCGGTTTCGTTTGATTTCGAGGGGAGAAAGCGTCTGTTTGTAAAAATTGTAATTTCTGAAGTTAGGAGGGTTTAGCTTTAGGACGCAGAATATTAAAAACTCTTCTGTGAGCTGTTCTTTGCAGTGAATAGTGATTTAGATAGATTCGGATCTGTAGCTGTTGTTCGAGTTCGAATATTTATTTTATGGTTTGGTTTTTATTCGCACTCTTTTACACCACGGACTGGACGGCTTTATTCCAAATGCACGGTGTTTCCTGTAGATTAATCGAGCTTTCTGAAAGTGAAGTTTTCAGAGGAGTTGAAAATTACCTGCATAAATTCGTCTGATAGTTTCTCAAAAGCAAAAAGAATCGATTTCTCAAAAAACGAAAAGGAATGGTCGAAGGGGAGCATTGTTCATTTACCGTCTTTGCTTTTGGTTCTAAACTTTGTTTGCAGTTTAGGCCAGGGGAGATTCTTTCCTGTGATCCTTTGGCTAACTTTTGTACCTTTCTTTGTATTGATCTCTTTTTATTCGACGAATGGTATCATGTTGCTGCTTTCTTGAACCTGATGTGCTTGTGCTGTCAAGCAATTGGTTGGGCCTAAGGGTAGCTGTCTTATTCCCATTTTTAAGCTCCATCATAATCAATTCATCAATTTCTCTTTAGTTTCATTAGTAAGCAACTGGTAAGAAAAATTTATTCCATTACACATTAGGTTGTGATCCTTATCTCATAAGTTGAGTATAGCAGTGTCGGTGTTTCGAGTAAACACCGGTGTTTCGAGTAAACACCAACTAGTAAATTTGTATTTGTTGCGCGTTAGGCCCGGATGTTGTGCTAAAAGACACAAGGTTTATCTTGGTTGGTTCTAAGCGTAATGTCCCTACGTTCGCTTTGTTCTTGCTTTGCTCGTGTTATTAACCTTTGAAAGGTTCGTAGTAGGGGTACAAACGGTCGAGAGAGGGACAGGTTCCAAGTCTCTGATGGAAAGGTTGAATGAGTGCTGAGAGCTCGGTTGCTGCTCAACTGTGGGTTATGTGGTGTCTGGTGTGTTGAATCGATCCGTCCCCTTAGTAGGGTGCCCTGTCCCTCCCTTTTATAGATCAAGGGGGAGCAGGGATTACAGACGGGAGAAAGGAGGAAAACCAGAGGCAGAGAATGTCCTTCGAAGGTGTCGGGTCTTCCTTTTCCTTTGAGCCTGCCCCGCTGACACGACAGGCGGTGTCAGGGATAGCACGTTCGGTGATCCTGATAGGACCATGCTCTGGCTTCGTTCAGCAAGTGGTCACGTCCCATCCCGCTCTGGCGAGCGGCGCGGTGCGTCAGGGTGACGAGCCGCGACCCTACGGGGAGCAGATGGCGTAGAGGCCCCCACGTTCGTTACTGTAGATGACATGAGTTTCCTTTTGGATCGTAGCGGTTGTCGTATGTTTCCGTCAGGATTCGTGTCCGAGGGCAAATGCCGGCGCCCATAACACTGTAGGACAAATGTCGGCGGCCACAACACTGTTTGGGCTCTGACATGCCTGGAAGGGGTTAAAGCGTCCGTCTGGTCATATCTTGATGGTACTCTCCTGCAGGTGTGCAGGGTATGGTCCTCGATATTGCGGTTGACTTGAGTGCCCCGCTCTATCTGCGCGCGCAGTTATGAATGAGCAGCGCACAGACGTCGGGCGAGGCAGAGCTTGCCCATGGACTTCGGGCGAGGCGGAGCCAGCCCTCGGTCGTCGGGACGTCGGGCGAGGCGGAGACGTCGGGCGAGGCGGAGCCAGCCCTCGGTCGTCGGGCGAGGCGGAGCCTGCCCCCAGACGTCGGGCGAGGCGGAGTCTAGCCCTCGGGGGTCGGGCGAGGCGGAGCCAACTTTCGGTCATTTGGGCAAGAAGTGTAGTTGCGTTCTTGTCTGTTCGGAAGCATCAACGTTTGATGGTTATTAGCTCCTCTTCGGGTACCCCGGTATTCGGTCCCCGACAAGCAGTGAGAGCGTGAAATTGACCTATGGATGCCTCACACAATTTTTAGACCTAGCTAACGTATGTAAGGTTGCTGTCTTGTGAGTATTAAAGAATATCTGTACACTTTAGTTTAGCACAATTCAAAGAAGTAATGGCAGTCTCCCTCTGAGTTGCATTGCGAATCATGTTCTTCAGAAGACAATAAAAAGACTTTATGCCTATAGATTCTCAGAATGGTGCTATCGATAGCTAATATTCAAGGCAAATAGGTACTTCCTTAATTAGAATGAGGTACTTCCTTTTCATTTTTTTAGTTTTGTTGGAACTTAGAATTGGGTGATGGGCTTTTGTTTCCATCTTGAGGTTTTAGTTTTACTCTTCATAATATTTGTCTAGTATGGCTAACCAAGATGTTCAACAATATCTTTCGATCGAACAAGATGCCTGAGGAGTGGAGAAGAAGCATATTGGTACCAATCTACTAGAACAAGGGAGATATCCAAAGTTATACTAATTATCGGGGAATTAAGTTGATGAGCCACACTATGAAGTTATGGGAGAGAGTCATCGAGCAGCGCCTGCGAGGAACGACGCAGATATCAACAAACCAATTTTGGTTTCATGCCCGGAAGGTCAACCACAGAAGCAATCTTCTTAATAAGACATGTTATGGAGCGGTTTAGAGAGCAGAAGAAGGACCTCCACTTGGTTTTCATTGACTTAGAGAAGGCTTATGACAAGATACCAAAAAATATTATGTGGTGGTCTTTGGACAAACATAAAGTTCCATCAAAGTACGTGACCCTTATCAAGGACATGTACAACAATGTTGTGACTAGTGTTCGAACAAACGATGGTAACACAGATTACTTCCCGATTAAAATTGGACTTCATCAAGGGTCAGTCTTAAGCCCGAATCTCTTTGCCTTGGTAATGGATGAGGTTACCAGGAACATATAAGGGGATATCCCTTGGTGTATGTTGTTTGCTGATGATGTAGTGTTAGTGGATGAAAGCCAGGCGGGAGTAAATAGGAAACTAGAGTTATGGCGGCAGACCCTTGAGTTTAAAGGTTTTAGATTGAGCAGAACTAAAACCGAATACATGATATGCGACTTTGGCGGAGTTGTACAGGAGGAGGGAGATGTGAGTTTGGAAGGTCAAGTAGTGCCTAAGAAGGATACCTTTCGGTATCTGGGATCGATGCTACAGAGGGATAGAGATATTGATGCGGACGTTAGCCATAGAATCAAAGCAGGGTGGAACAATGATAAGGACATGAGCTCCATGCATACGACCATGCTTGGAGATAGAGGACGAGGAGATCAGCGAGGGTGTCCTAACCGAGAAGAAGGCCCAAAGCTCATCCGGTTCGAGTCACCAAGGTGGAGGCCCAAATCAAGTTCGAGCTCATCTCGGGTTATAGGACCAGTCTGTCATAAAACTGGTCACACGGGCGCGTTCGGGCTCCGTTTTCGACGATCCACATATGGATGGAAAGCTAATTAGATAAGGAAGCCAATGCAAGTGGTCTCACGTCAAAATCCCTTCGGAATCAACGGTAATCGTCGAAACAAGTCAGCGTCCAGAATCTGCCAGGGTGCTGCGACACCGTCTTTTGGTCCGTTGGACCGTGTATCGTGTTTGAGCCCATTAGGGGGGCACGTCCAGGGGGTGACGTCCGGGGCTCTATAATTAGCAGCCGTCGCTCTCCTTAGGGTTTGGGGTTTTGTTTAGTTCTTGATTTCCTCGTGAAACAGACGTCGTTTTGCTGCAACTGTGCCGCCAAGGCTGCTTGCTGTGAACCAGGGCTTCAGTTCTTGATCTTGTTCGCCTGTGGCGATTAGTCCTTTCGAATAAAGACCTGAACTCCTTTTCGTTATCATAAGCCTCATATTTATTTGCAATTTCAGATTGCGTTCATCCCGTTCTTGCTTGTGTTCTCGATTCGCTTGCAGGAAAGTCTTCTCGGCGAGGTCAATCGCGTTCGCGTGGTTGATAATCAACGGAGTAGTGGTGTAACGATTGCGAGGGTCCGAATCAGTCTTGGTTCGAAGCCTAGATCGTGAACGTCGAGTTTCCACCAATCGACACTATCGTCCCTATCGGAAGATCGGGCCTTGTCTACATCAATCAAGGGGCGACAAGCTTCTGGCATTCTCTGTGACAAGAGGGTACCACAAAAGCTAAAAGGCAAGTTCTATAGAACGACGATTAGACCGGCTATGTTGTATGGAGCAAAATGTTGGCCTACAAAGATTCGACGTGTTCAGAGTGTTGCAGAAATGCGTATGTTGCGATCGATTTGCGGTCACACAAGAATGGACCGAGTTCGGAACGATGATATACGTGATCGCCTAGAGATAGCACTAATTGAAGAAAAGCTTGTCCAACATCAGTTGAGGTGGTTTGGCCATGTCCAAAGGAGACCTCCAGAGGCACCAGTGCATTGTGGAGTCCTAAGCCAAGCTAATAATATGAGGAGAGATAGAGGAAGACCGAAATTGATATGGGGGGAGACAATAAAAAGATATTTGAAAGCTTGGGATATACCTAGAGATCTATGTTTGAATAGGAGTAATTGGAAAGCAGTTATTGAAGTGCCTGAACCGTGACTTGGGGCTCTTGGTGGGTTTCAACTCTAGCTTACTCCAACTTGCTTGGGACTGAAAGGCTATGTTGTTATTGTTGTTGTTGTTGTATAAAGCCCATTGTGTACAGGAGTTCATATTTTCATTTTGTATTGATCTTTGAATATTTCACAGTATTCACGTGGCAGTGTTGCAGACTGATTTGCCTGCTGATAGGATTTTCCCTAATGTAGTGTAGGAATATTTCATAGTTCAAAGATAGTCAGTCGCAGTGTGAAACAGACCTACTCAGTTTATATTATCGTGTGTCATCATTCCTAAGTTTGCTAGTTCGATTCCATGGATGATTGAGTGTCCATGTGACAGTTTTTTTCCTTTTTCTTTGCTTAGCTACTGACTTTCTCCATAGTATTGTTTGTTGATGTTTTTCTTTTAATACTGCAAAACTGGTTGACAAATAAGATGCAACCAGCAGAGTCTGTTGAAACCCTGTCAATCAGCCTATCTCAATACTTTTCACTGAACAGTAGAATACATAACTTCTTTAGAAAATTACAGACATTACTACCTGATTGGACTATTGACACTCGCACACACGAAGAAAAATATCAATTTATAGTGCAATAAATGCTATTAGTTGACTATTGTATGAAATTGTTTTTTTGTCACTGCAGAGTTTTAATTCAAGTGACAGCATCTTTTGTGGTGTGTTTGATGGCCATGGGCCATACGGTCATTTTGTTGCCAAGAAAGTTAGAGATTCACTTCCTGTCAAGTTGCGCACACAATGGCAAACTAGTGCTAATGGGGGCTCTAGTCCTCATCAAAATGGAAGCATCTCTGGAAGTATCAACTCTGAAGAAACAGGTTCTATTGTTGATGATGAATGGGGTGATGGTGATGACACTGAAAAGCTTCCTGAGATGTTTCTTCCACTTAAACAATCTTACCTGAAAGCTTTCAAATTGATGGACAAGGAACTCAAGCTGCATCCCACAGTTGACTGTTTCTGCAGTGGATCTACGGCAGTAACATTGGTGAAACAGGTGATTGATACTTCAAAACTTGCCTTGGTGTTTGCACATACTGAAGCTTTTGAGAAAAGTGGTAGAAGTACAACTAAATTACTGAATGAGCTGGACATGTTTTTGTTAGGGATTGGACCTTGTAATCGGAAATCTTGGGGATTCAAGAGCAATTATGGGGACAAGAGATGCCTCTAACAATCTAACTGCTCTGCAACTCACAGTTGATTTGAAGCCTAACCTTCCCAGTACATTCAATTCTCACTTTGATCATTTCATTGACCCTGAAGACCGTCTTAATCTGCATATTTGATCTTTCTTTCCTTTCTGTCCTCTAGATGCCTTTGATCTAACTATGATGCGAATAAGATTTTGTCCAGATTGATGTTTCCTTTGGGTTCTCGAAATATTTAATCTTTGTTTCTTCTTTTCTAGGGGAAGCTGCGAGGATACAACAATGTAAAGGACGAGTTTTTGCTCTTCAGGATGAGCCAGAAGTTGCCAGAGTATGGTTGCCAAATAACTACTCTCCTGGATTGGCAATGGCAAGAGCTTTCGGAGACTTCTGCCTTAAAGATTATGGTTTAATATCTGTTCCAGAGATATCGTATCGCCGTCTTACCGAAAAGGATGAATTTATAATACTAGCCACCGATGGGGTATGCTAATCATCTTAGATTCTTACTCAAAATGCTGCTCGATCTAGGAACTCACCAGTCAATACATCATGTCTTTGTTTTCCAGTCCCTGCTTGGAGTAGCTATCTTTTTAGCACCTTCACAGGGAAAAGTTTTATAAAGTATATCTGCATCAACTTTCTCATAATCGTAAAGCTCAATGCATGTAGGTATGGGACGTTCTCTCAAATAAGGAGGCTGTTGACATAGTAGCATCAGCCCCATCTCGGGCAACGGCAGCCAGGGCTCTTGTTGACTGTGCTGTCAGATCGTGGAGGTTGAAGTTCCCAACATCCAAGAGTGATGACTGTGCTGTCGTCTGCTTATTCTTGGATCACGAGAAGCC
Source organism: Miscanthus lutarioriparius (assembly GCA_904845875.1). Classification (NCBI taxonomy): domain Eukaryota; kingdom Viridiplantae; phylum Streptophyta; class Magnoliopsida; order Poales; family Poaceae; genus Miscanthus; species Miscanthus lutarioriparius. The sequence continues at coordinate 2,833,859 of CAJGYO010000013.1, read as the reverse complement.
AGCTGACTCGGCTCAAGAGACTGAACCCAGTGTGGAGACAGCAGAACCCACCGGAGAGGAGGTTTCCACACAGGATGCCAGTGCAAAGGTTGACGAGGACATTGCAGACGCTACTGTACATGTATCCAGTGCAGAGCACATGTCCGAGGCCACATTGCAACACTCCACCACATTAAGGGAGGTCGACGAGATTGTACCGGTCGATGAACCTCCCATCCTGAAGGAGCCTGAAAGGTGTGGGTCTGCTCGCAGCCTGGCAGATTGCATATCGACAAGCGAGGAAGAGGAATGGTCCGCGCTCGAAGGCGTGACCCGGGTAAACTCCCTCCTGAACCTCCCTAGGATACTGTCCGGTGACAAGAGATCGACCAGCTGGAGGAAACGGCGGTGAGGAAGCTCCCCTAGAATTCTTCACCGAGTTCAGGTGGGGGTTCTTGCAGAGGCGCAGCTCAACCCAGTACTGGCATTTTCAGTCAGGCGTGTAAAATCCTTCAGTCTCTGGGAATTTGTTCTAGCTGATTTTTAGGCTTCCCCAGATTCAGATTGTTTTTGTTTTGACGGCAGGCGTGGGCATTCCAGATTGTTTTTTCATTCTTGTTCCTTTTGCCGGGAGGTGTTCCATCCTTGGGCTTCTCTGCGTCCGTTTGTGCATAAAAAAGTTTTTGTTCTGTGAGAAGCTTCGTTTTGTAAAACATGCTGTGCCTCCTGACGTTAATGATGGATGCTCGCCTGCTGCCCGAGACTGTATTAAAACAAAGACGATTCCAGTACTATATGTGTATTATTAGGTCATCGTTTTGTTCATCGTACTTGGTTTGTAGTTTGCCTGTGAAGGACTGTTCTCATGCCTTCGTTTTTGCTATCTTGAATGTTGTATCATCGTCTCCGAATTTAAGGGTGTATATATCACATAAAAGAAATGGGCTTTACCTCTCAAATGTTCCTAGAGAAAAAGCCAAATTACAGATGGGCCCATAGAAAGATGGGTGTGCTTGCTCGGCCCAATAACCATAGCAGCCGTCCGAAAACAACCAGGCATGTAACCACAACCAACCCCAAAACAAGTGCTCTAGAGCAACTCCAGCAAGACCCTCTTTAAGCCCCCAAACTAAAATTTAAGGGCTTAACTAAAACACGGCTTCAAAGCAGAGCCCTTACTCTCAGACCCTCAAATTTGGGTGGCCTCAAACCAGGCCCCTCGGCCCTCAACCCCTACAGGCATCCACCCCTGCCCCTATCCAAATGGGTTGCTCGCTTTTTTCTTCGACACGTGCCTTCTCTTTGCTCCTTGTCATGCCCTTGCTGCAGGCCCATCCACCGGCGCAAACTTCCTTGATCCGGTGAGGCTCCTCCCCAGCACGGGTAGGCAAGGCCTCCTGGTGTGGATCCAGCGAGGCCCCTCCTCGGCTCGGGCAGGCAAGGCCTCCCGATGCGGATCCGATGCCTGCTCCCTCCCCGACCAGTGGCTCTCCCGGCGAGCAGTGCCCTCGGCCAGCGCCCTACCCCCATGAGGCCCCTCCCTCGACTAGTAGATCCCGCGGCGAGCCCGCTCCTTAGGGTAATGACTCCCTCGCCGAGGCGAGGACGTGACGAGCGGCTCCGGGCTACCTCTTCCCTTCCTCTCGCATTGAAATACCTCATATAGGTAGAGCATTGACAAAGTGGCCCTAGATGTGAGGACTCTGATTTGAGGGCTACTGTTGGAGCAGAAGCAAAAAAAACAGGCCCCTAGATATGAGGGGTGTCGGTGTTTCAGAACCGGGGGTCCTTAACCGACTAGTGAATTTGTGCTGCGTGCTCCCAAATTCGGATGGTGATGCAAAGAGACACAAGGTTTTTATCTTGGTTCGGGCAATGGATGCCCTACGCCCACCGAGAAGATGTTCTTGTATTCCTTGCACCGGGTGCTCGTAGTAGGGGTTACAAGCTAGGCGAGAGAGGGAGTTCGCCCCTGTGTCTCTCGTGAGGGGAGGTGATATGAATTCTGAGAATGAGGCGTGTTGTTCGTGCGAGTATTCGTGACTCTATCCGCCGCCCCTAGAAACGGTCCTGGCCGCCTCCTTTTATAGCCGCAGGGAGGAAACCAGGAGTACATAAGAGAGCTACACGTGGAGCAAGGACTATTCGATGACGATTTACTCCTCGGAGCAGCATGGCGTTGTCGTGGGAGTTTCCGTGAGATGTCTAATCGGTATGGTCTCCATCGCAGTAACATGTCGCGCATTCGTTGACTTGGTGGATTGCAGAGGCTCGGGCGGCCATCGTAGCCGGTCGTGCCGAGGCCTGTCGTGCCGAGGCTGTTGTGCAGCCGAGGCTCGCCGTGTCGAGGCTCGAGAAGTGACCTGTGCGTATGCGGGTCTCAGCCGCCATCGCGGAATGTCTGCGAGACGTGGCGCCTACAGGGGACTGGCACTGTGTTGTCGATGAGGGATGGTAAAAAGGTGATCTCGACCCGTTGTCCCGTCGCTCCTGTTGCAGCCAAGACCGCCCGATCATGGCTTACGAAGCGGTGTGGTGAAGCGCATTAATCGGATGCGATACCTGCCAGAGAGACCTTTGAGGCGGAGGCGACGAGGTTTGCGGGAGAAGCCCGCCCCCGGGGGAGGGGCGCGGAGCCCAATTCGTCCGAAGGCCCTACCGGGGTCTCGGGTGAGGCGGACGGGCGAGGCGGAGAAAGATCAGTGAATCCGAGGCCCCGTCGAGGGGGCTCGGGCGAGACGGAGCGGTCGGTCCGCTGATTCCGAGGCTACAGGAACCCGTTCTGACTCCCCACGTTGCGATGTCTTTGGTGCAGGAGTTAGGCAGCATAGTGGTCGGTAACCCCTGCTCTGTGCCATCGCAGATGGCAGGAGGTTGACGCGACTGGCGTGTAGTCGGTCACTTTACTGCATCGTGCCATCGTAAGGCCTCTGCCGGAGTGGTTGGGCGCTTGAATGCGATATTTGGTCAGAGCAGTTCGGTCGAAGAGGCGGTCACGGGGCTGGTCCCGAGCCGGCCTCGCGCGAATCGGAGAATCGGCACTTCTTCCGAGGCCCCGGGCGAGGGGGGCTCGACGAACGGGCCTCGACGAGGGGGCCTCGGCGAGGCGGTCTCGGGCGAGTCGGAGAATCGTTTGCTTCCGCTGGGGCTCGGCGATGGGGTCTCGGGCGAATCGGAGATTTCGGCCGAGACCTCGTTTGTTTATTCCGTTGGTTCTGTTTTTAGGGTCTAAGTAGTTTTTTGATCTTTGCTTGGGGTACCCCATTTTCTAGTATCCGACAGTAGCCCCCGAGCCTCGGGCGGGAGTGTGGGATACTCTCCCCGAGGTTTTGTCGAGACTTTTGTTTCTCAGTGGCTCTTGTCGGGTTTGTTTTTTATACTTACGATTCCGGTGGGTGCGTGCATGAAAGGCACTCCGGCCGGTGTAGCTCCCGAGGCCCTAGAGGAGTGAGCTTACTCCTTTAGGGGCTTTTTTTCTTCGTTGAGTGAGGCGCTCTATCGCATTTGCTAGATCCATGAGAGCGAGCTCGGGTCGCTTGTTTTCGTTTGGGGTGCAGGAGGAGCCCCCGAGCCTGCCGAGCCCTCCTCGCGCTTCCTTTTCGCTCGGAAGGAGGGGTGGAACATGCTAGGCTACCCTCGGTGGGCGCGAGCGGTGACATTTTCGGTGAGCTTTTATCGGGTAAGTCCGAGTGGAGGCCCGTGCCCCATTCGATAGGGGTCGGCTAGTGGTCCGGAGACGCGCTCCAAAAAAGTACCAGAAGGCTTCCCTAGCAGGTGCTACGGCCGTTCGATTGGCCCTAGGGGCTCGGTGCCTCCCTACGGTGGGATCCCCTTTAGAGAACTCCTGCTGGTCTCGGACACGACTTAGGGCATCCCAAGCAATCGCTGTTCGGGCCTCGGCCGTAACGGGCTCGCCCATAGTTGTCCTCGACTCTGTTGTCCTGGGGTGGGTTGCCGAGGCCCCTGGATGGCCAAACCTTTCGTACCCTGGACCGTGAATGGGCTTGGTGCCCTTTTTCGTCGTGTTTTTCGACCCTCGGGGTGTGAGAGGTTGCAAGAAGAGCCCCGAGCCTCCTTGACGTAGCGTAGAGAGGGCGATCGGGGAGTTCCCCGGCTTTTGTACGACCCTCGCACATCCTTTTCGGCCGGAAGGAGGGGTTGTTTGCCAAGCCCTTCAGCGGCGCGAGCCTAGGTCGCTAGGTCTCGGCAAGGTTGCAGGAAGAGCCCCGAGCCTCCGCGAGGAGCGAGAGAGAGCGATCAGGAGTTCCCCGGCTTTTTGTGCGACCCTCGCGCATCCTTTTCGCTTCGGAAGGAGGGGTTGTTTGCCGAGCCCTTCTGCGTGCGAGCTTAGGTCACTGGGTCTCGGCAAGGTTGCAGAAGAGCCCCTGAGCCCTCCATGGAGCGAGAGGGCTATCAAGAGTTCCCCTAGCTTTTTGTGCGACCCTCGCGCATCCTTTTCGCTCGGAAGGAAGGGGTGGAACATGCCAGAGCTACCCTTGGTGGCGCGAAGCGGTGACATTTCCGATCGAGCTGGTTTTTATCGAGCTTTTTAGATCTGTAAAGTCCGAGTGGAGGCCCATGCCCGTTCGATAGGGGTCGGTTAGTGGCCCATGAGACGCGCTCCAAAAAGTACGCCAAAAAGGCTTCCTAGCGGGTGCCAAGGCTGTTCGATTGGCCCTAGGGGCTCGGTGCCTCCCACGGTGGGATCCCTTTAGAGAACTCCTCTTTGGTCTCGGACACGACTTAGGGCATCCCAAGCAATCGCTACCTAGGCCTCGGCCATGTCTGGGCTCGCCCATAGTTGTCCCTCGACTGCTGCGTCTTGAGGCGGTGTCGAGACCATAAATGGCCCACCTTCAACCTCGATCAGTAGCGGGCTCAAGGCCTTGCCTTAGCTCGGAAGGAATTGGACTAGGGGGTATTTCCTTCCATCGGCCGACAACGGCGTGTCTTTTGAGGTGGTCTTCTCGGAGTCGCTGTTGCTCATGCGCGACGTGGTGTCGGTGGATGGGACATAACCGTCACTGCGTGATTAAATGTGGAGAAGGTGGGGCGCGTGGGCGAGAGATCGGATCTGGATTATATGCGCCGGATCCGAGGGAAACTTCCCGATTTTGTCGCCCAATGGTTTCGTCTTTACCTGCACAAAACACGTAAAGAGCCTCGCCCCTCCCTCCTTACCTTGCTCGCATTTGCTTTTCGCCGCCTCCAAGCCGCTCTTCGAGAGCATAAAGCGCCGGGGAGAAGAAGGGCAAGAGAGATCGATTGAGAGAGAGAGAGAGATTTACCGCCATAGTAGACATCCTCCACCGCAAGCAATGGGTGGCGGTCCTGTCATCCTCCCGATGGATCCTCGAGTGGTCCGACATCACCGTGGAGAAGCTGCAGTCATTGGTGGACGCCGGTCTCCTCCGCCCGATCACCGATCCTGACGAGCCGGAGTGGATTGCTCCGGGGAATGAGTCGGAACCGAGGCCACGTGATGGCTACGTGGTGAGCTTCGTCGTCTTCCACGAGCGAGAGGCCTGGCTTGCCGGCGACCAGCTTCATGCAAGGCGCCCAAGACTACTACGGCGTGGAGCTCCACAACTTCATCCCCAACTCCATCGCACAGCGGCCATCTTCACCGCCGCTTATGCGAGGTACTGGGATCGCTTCCCCACCGGGAGCCGTGGCTCCATTTGTTTCGGGCGGTTTTACCACCAAGCCGGCGAGAGCGAAGGGGGCTCGGAAGGCGTTGAGGGTCGCGGTGCGTTGCACCCTTCAGTGCGCCAAGACCGGCAGAAGACCTCTACATCCTAGCCTCACCGGCATCATCCAACCGTCGTTGGTAGGCGATAATGGTTCTACCTTCAGAACGGCGACGACGGGCTTCCCCTTATACCGGCGGGTTGTGGAGAGTCAGCCGAGAAGTGGGGGTATGACGTCATCAAGCCCGATCAATCCCAAAGCTAGAACCGCCCCTAAGGGCCCTAGGGAAGCTGCGGATCGCGGCCTTTACGGCCGTGGGTGGTCGTGGCGGCTTTTCACCGCCGGAGGGTGTTGTCGCCGATGGCTCAAGGACGGCGCCTTTTTGAGATGACCCCGAGCGATCCGATCGGAAGGCATCAAGATATCGCGCCGCCTTCATCGATGAGGAGATCCTATGCCGGGTAAGGGAGGCGGTGGATGGGAAACCAAAGATTGATGGCTTGATGCCGTTCCCGGCGCGCGTCGCCGTGGGGTACATTTTTCAGTAAGTTGGTGTTGCCGAGGCCTTCGCGCCTTCTTGCTCATTGCTTTTTTCGCTGCTGCCTTATTTCGCTGCTTCGCAGGGATAAGGGACGGGCGAAGCCCCGCCGCCTGTTCCTCGAGGACGCCCTTGGCGAGCCGTGAATAGGGCGACGCCGAGGAGCAAGAAGAAGAAAGACGCCAAGGTGGCAAGGCGCACGAAGAGGACCCTTGAGCGTGAAAAGTCGGACGACGCCGCCGCAAGCAAACAGAGGCTCGACGGTCTCCGTTAGAGTCATCTCCCTCATTATCGGTGTTGGATTCCTCGGGCGATGATGGCGAGGTCGAGGAAGGGAAGGGTACCCTGGACCACCTCCTCGACATTGGAGAGGTGGCGCCCGGGGTGTCTCTGGTAGACGTCCATCTCATTGTCGAGGGCGACACGCCCGAGACGCATGCTGTCAATCCGGTGGGATCGGCGGAGGAGGTGGAGCAAGCGACGCCGGGCGGCTCAACTGCCTCTCCATGACGGCCGAGGGGGTGCCGGGTCCGGCGGAGACCAGCCGATACCGACGGATACTGTGCGTTGCCACCGCCGCCACCACCGCAAGTTGCAGGAGGAGGACGCCCAAAAGCGGTTGTGTCCTCATTCGCGGTAAGTGTATTTTTTGGCGAGTTTGTAGTATTTCGCTTGCCCCTCGGTCGACGCTACGACCTTTTAGGCGTCTTCATTTCAGCCGAAGCGCGGGTGGAGGAACCCGCCTTGGCGCCCATAAAGCGCTCAAGGTGAGCACTAGCTCCACCGCTCATCATCGGGTGGCGGAGGCGCAGCCGTCAGGCAAAGATGGCGTGTGTCGGGCGGGCCGGCCCGGAGGAGCCGGTGCTCAAGCTCAAGGAAAGGGCGCCGAGGTGGCTCATGAACGAGCGGGGAGGACGAGTCCACGCCCATGCGAGGTCGTGGGTCTTGGGGCGAATGAGGCCGAGGCGCCCACCACCGCCGAGGCCATCGGGGTGAGGCTAGAGACCCCAAGCCTTCCGAGCGTGAGAGCCCCAAGCCTTCCGAGGCTGTGGGCGGTGGGGCCACCGAGGTAGAGATGGCAGAGGCAGAGCCCCGGGTCCGTTGAGGCCGAGGCGGTCGGACAGACGGAGGCGGGCGGGCTTCGACATCGCTCTCGGTTCAGACGATCTCGCTCGAGGATTCTTCCTGTGGGAAGAAGGCGGCGGACACCGAGGCGGCCAAAGACATGCAGAAGCGGCCGGTCCCGACTCGCCGAGGGGAGTTCGGTCCTTGTCCTGGTCCCACCTCGAGCCCCGGGGTGGGATAGCCTGCGTGTTGTATGGGGGAAACCGGGCACGACCGAGGGGTAGCTGTGTTTGCCCTTGAGGACGCCGCCGAGGGGGGGCTGGGACACCCTCGAGCAATACCGTGAACTGGCGGGGTGATGCGCTGACAATGATGTCTGTTATGCAAAGGACCGCCGGTGTTACCTAGGTACGATTTCCCTTTCTCGTGTCGCGTTGTTTTTTTCTCCGAGCCTCCTTGCGGTGTTTGGCGACGCCTTTGCTCGCTTTTCAGAGCTCGAGACCCGGTCCCTTGGGAAATCGTTGTTCCACGAAGGAGAGGGGCGTCTGGGAGCAGCTCCGTGGCAAAAGGGCCTCGCTGCCGATGCCTAGGAGCTCTTGTTGGTGCGGAGGTCAAGTGGAGGACCTCGCCTTGCTGTGTGTCGACCTAAAGGCCAAGGTGGCTATGGCTAAGGAGCACCGCCTTTGGTGGTGAAGATCAAGGAGCTGGAGGAGGAGCGGATTCCCTCAAGTCCCGGCCCAAGAAGCAACGACCTCTCGCCAAGGCCACCGCCGGCAGTTGGCAGCAGAGCAGAGTGAACATCGGTGACGAAAGTCGCTTTGGCAGAGGCTACCAAAGGCGGCCGAGGCCTCTCGAGTCGAGGCTTTAGCTGGAAGAACAAAGCCGAGGGTAAGTTCCACTGAACCGTGCTCCTTGTTCCGCTTTGCTCTGGTTTGCGTTCAACCCTCGACTCTTTTGTCGTGGTGTAGGTCTGGAGAAAGAGGCCTCCCAGCGGCCGAGGGCCTCCATCACAGCACAAGCGGGCGCTGGACGTTGAGGTCCAGGAGCACGAGGCTCGCGTGAACGCCGCCTGCACACGCATCACGAGGCTCGAGGTCATGGGGTCCAATCGGCCAGCCTCCCTTGGGAGCCGCCTGATTGTGCTGAGTGGCCGCGCCCACGAGAGGCTCCGGGGCGTTGCACATGGGTGTCAAGCGCGCGCACCGGCCGTCGCCTCCTCGCACTACACCATCAACCTCGAGGGCATCGGCCGACGGCTATGTCTTCTTGCCGGAAGATGACGAGGAGGCCGACGAGAGGTCGCGGGTCGATGGAGGCGGTGGAGTGCTCGCACAAATACCGCCGCCACTATTTGAAGAAGAGGTGGTCCCTCCCACGCCAACCGCCGATCCTCGAGGTTTGACTGGACCAACAGGGCCATGTAAACGGATTGGTTTAATTGTCACATCGTGACGCTTTTGTGGCCGCCGAGGCCTTTTAAAGTACTTGTGTATGTGTGTTTTTAACCGCTTATTTATTCCATTTTCGAGCCTCGTGCCTCTGCCTCGTTCTTGGATACCCGCAAAGAACTTCCTTGAGCCTAAGCCGTCCCTTGGCGAAGGGTGGCGAGGAGTTTCCATAGCCGGGGCGAGGTCATTCTCACTACTCGACGGGCCCTTTGGCCTCAGGACACGCTTTTGATCCTTAGGTTTCTTGCGATGGTCCTTCCAGAGCGTGAGAGAGTTTGGCGTGGAAATTTTCGAAAGACGGTTAAGAAACGGCGTCGGGACTTAGGGGTTCCCCTTTTTAGCCCCGAGGGAGGCTCGGCTCTGCAGAGGCAGAGCGAGAGTCTCTTGTAGCAATTATTGTGATGTCGAGCCCCTATCGATAGACAAGCTCTTTGCAAAGAACTTCCTCGAGCCTAAGCCATCTCTTGGGCGAAAAGGTGGCGAGGAGCCGCCAGAGCCTGCAGGCGTAGGGCGTTCTCATGGCTCACCCGGTCTTTTGCCTTTGAGACGAACTTTTGGTCCTTAGGTTCCATACAATCAAGTTGCCTATTAAGGGGGGTCCTCGAAAGATTGTAACAACTAAAGAACGCTTCTTTATTGTATTCGAGAAACAATGTAAACAACGTTTGGAAACTTAATGGTAGAAACGACGAGTTGTTATATGTTCCAAGCGTTGGTGAAGATATCGCCTTCTCGCTGGCGCCTTGTAGGTTCTAGGCTTGAAGATTTTTGGGCGACGATGTATGGCCCTTCCCATGGCGGGGGTCACCAGGCGGCCCTTGTCTGCTCTGCTTCTCACCTCAAAGCACTGTGTCGCCCACCTTCGTGTCTCGGCTCCGAATGTGCCGGGCTTGGTAGTGTCAGAGGGCTTGGCTGGTATTTGGCCGAGTGTAGCAGCAGGCAACGCCCCAAGGCTTCCTCAAGTTGGTCGAGGGCGTCCTCATGGGCAAAGCAAGGGTTGCTTTGCTCGTTGTAGGCCTGTAGTCTTGGGGAGCCATACTCTAAGTCAATGGGGAGGATGGCCTCGGCCCCATAGACCGGGAAGAATGGTGTGAATCCCGTGGCTCGGCTCGGTGTATTCCTCAGGCTCCAAATGACCGAGGGGAGTTCGGCAAGCCATTTCTTGCCAAACTTTTTCAACCGGTTGTAGATTCTTGGCTTGAGGCCTTGTAGGATCATGCCGCTGGCACGTTCTACTTGGCCGTTTGTCCTAGGGTGTCCTACGACCACTGCACCACATGGATGTGGTGGTTGTCGCAGAACGTCGTGGAACTTGTGGCGGTGAATTGCATCCCGTTGTCGGTGATGATGGTATTTGGGATTCAACTCGTGGATGATATCAGTAAAGAACAAAGACCGCTTGCTCGGATTTGATTTGGGTGATTGGACGAGCCTCGATTCATTTGGAGAATTTGTCGATGGCTACGAGCGAGATGGGTATAGCCCCGGGTGTTTTTCTCGCAGAGGCTCAACCATCGCCCAATTTCCCCACACACGGCGAATGGCCATGTGATTGGGATGGTTTGGAGGGCTTGGGCGGGGAGGTGCGTCTGTCGAGCGTAGTAATCTTGGCATCCTTCGTGAGGAGCGTATTAGCCCCGTGGCATCGACCACCATTGTTGGCCACAAGAGAAACCTTGGCTGGAAGGGCGTTTCCCACTAGCGCCCGAGGCGCTGTGGTGGTGCCCGAGGCTCCCGCATGCAAGTCCGGAGTAGTGATTGGCCAGCCCTCGGTGGTGATGCACCATTGGAGAATACCAGACGAGCTACGCCTATACAACTCGCCGCTGCAGAGGACGTAAGTCTTGGCTCGTCGCGCAGCCGTCGGCCTCGGTCCCGTCCACGGAAGCTCTCTCGCACGAGGCGATCAAGAAAGGGGCTCGCCCCCTTCCTCGTCGGCCTCGGAGGCTCTCGAGTCAATTGCCATGGCCTCGGGCTCGGGCGGCGAGGGTCTCGGTGGCGGGGGGCCTCGGGCCTGTGGTGGGCTCGGCCGATGGGCCCCTGTGGTAGAAGCGGGCGCGCATGGATGGCCTTTCGAAAACTCTAGGGCCAGCGGCCCGGGAGAAGAATCGCGGTCCTCCCCACTATCATAGCGACCGCCTCGGTGCACTTGGTAGCCCCGGCGGCCCCATAGTGGTCGTGGCGCCGTCGTCTCCGCTGTCCACGTGGAAGCGTTTTGGCGCCTCGCGTTGGTCGCCGAGGCGGTCGGCACCGAGGGGGCCCCGAGGCGTCGTGCACCAAGGGTTGTTTCGAGGATCGCCGCCGCCGAGACGCGCGAGCTTTCGGCTTTCCCGCCGCACCGCGTGGCGGCTCTCGAGAAGGCCCGGAGTTCGCCGTGGACTCGCCGCCCCTCCGTGGTAGAGGGGCTCGCATCGCCGACCGAACGAGATTGCCGCCGCAGCCGACGTTCGCTAGCGCGATTGAAGACAGGGGTTGCTCGCCTCATCATCATCGCACGCGGCGGTTGATGACATCGCGAGCCCCCAGCCGCCGTTCCGCCATCGCTGCGCCCCGCCGCTCTTGCTCGAGGGTGGCTCGAGCTGCCGCAGAGGAGTCGATCTTGCTCGACCTTGGCTTGAAGCTCACGGAGCCGCTCTAGGTCTATGCGCCGAAGTTGCTCGGGGGTGGGGACACCGCCGCTACTTGGCGGGACCCCGTGCGTGGTGGCGTGGCGTTGGCGCCCTTCCTCCATCGTTGCCCGTGCTCGGCATTCCGAGTCCGATGTGGAAACACTCACGAAGTCGGGTCGTAAGCATCCTCGGCCGCCGGAATCGAGTAGCCGGGCGAGAGTCGCCGCGATCATGAAGCGGCGACGCCTCGTGGTTGCGAATCCCGGAGAAGTTCGCTCCAACCCACGCCTCGCCCTCCTCCGAGGAGTCGAGTGGGGTGGATTGGAGTTGTGACTATGGGGTTATGGGCATGACGTTGATGAATGCGAGACGAGGGTGGTGGCATAGGAGGCGGCGACATTGGTTAGCCCGAAAGGGTACGGGATGGCGCTGCCGCCAGCTCGCCCGCCAGAGCTGGCTCCTCGGGAGGAGGTGGGATGAGCTTGATGATGGGGCGTCGCGCTGCACCACCGCCCTTTTCCCCTATCGAGGCTTAAGCCGGACAGTCCCCGTGCAGGACTCGTGCCGCCAATGGGTATGGGATTCCGGTGGAGCACAGCTCGGCGTTCAGACTTTGTGCGGTGTTAGGTGGTGGACTTCGCCGCCGGGCGCTTGGCGAAGCTTGACGGAGCGGCGGCTTCGCGCGCGTCCGTCGCTGCGTGGGCACGGTGCATGACGTCGTCGCCGGTTGATGGCGCTTCCGGATGAGAGGAGTACCATGTCGCACTTCGTGCCCTAGAGACATGAATTTAGGTTCCCGAACCGCACGATCGTCCCGAGACGCAACGATCGCAGGATCCGCCATCCGAATCTGGTGGGATGACTAAGTCGACACGCAGAGGCCCCTACCTACCGGCGCGCCAACCGCCGGTGTTTTGGAACCGGGGTCCTTAACCGACTAGTGAATTTATCTTTGCGTGCTCCCAATTCCGGATGGTGATGCAAAGAGACACAAGGTTTATACTGGTTCGGGCAATGGATGCCCTACGCCCGGTCGAGAAGATGTTCTTGTATTCCTTGCACCGGGGTGCTCGTAGTAGGGGTTACAAGCTAGGCGAGAGAGGGAGTTCGCCCCCAGGTCTCGTGAGGGGAGGTGATATGAATTATGTAATGAGGCGTGTTGTTCGTGTGAGTATTCGTGACTCTATGCCGCCGCCCCTAGAAACGGTCCCGGCCGCCTCCTTTTATAGCCGCAGGAGGAAACCAGAGTACATAAGAGAGCTACACGTGGAGCAAGGACTATTCGATGACGATTTACTCCTAGAGTCGCATGGCGTTATCGTGGGAGTTCCGTGAGATGTCTAATCGGTATGGTCTCCACTGCGGGTAACATCGCGCATTCGTTGACTTGGTGGATTGCAGAGGCTCGGTGCCATCATAGCCGGTCGTGCCGAGGTCGTGCGTGCAAGGCTGTTGTTGCAGCCGAGGCCTCGCCGTGCCGAGGCCTAAGAAGTGACCTAGGTGCAGATGCGGGTCTCAACGGCCATCAAAGTGAACGGTGCGAGACGTGCGCCTATAGGATACTGAGTACTGTGTTGTCGGTAGGGATGGTAAAAAGGTGATCTCGACCGTTGTCCCGTCGCCCTGCTGCAAAGCAAGACCGTCGATCGTGGCTTACGTGGGCAGGTGCCGTGGCGATTAATCGGATGCGACGTACTGCCAGAGAGACCTTTGAGGCGGAGGCGACGAGGTTATGGATGAGCCCGACCTCGGGCGAAGGCGGAAGCGCGCCCATTCGTCGAGCCCTCTACCGGGGTTCTCGAGCGAGGAGGACGGGCGAGGCGGAGAAAGATCATGAACCGAGGCCCCATCGAGGGGGCTCTCGGGCGAGACGGAGCGGTCGGTCCGCCGATTCCGAGGCTACAGGAACCCGCTCGACTCCCCACGTTATGGCGATGTCTTTGGTGCAGGAGTTAGCAAAGACAGCGGTGGTCAGTAACCTCTGCGCTGTCTTGCGCCGCCGCAGATGGCGGGGAGGTTGACGCGATTGGCGTGTAGTCATCACTTCATTTGCATCTTGTGCCATCGTGCGTCTGTCGGAGTGGTTGGGCGCTTGGATGCGACGTTCGGTCGAAAGCGATTCGGTCGAAGAGGCGGTCACGGGTGGTCCCGAGCCGGCCTACCCGCGAATCGGAGAATCGGCACTTCTTCCAAGGCCCCGGCGAGGGGGCTCGACGAATGGGCCTCGACGAGGGGGCCTCACGAGGCGGTCTCAAGTAGTCGGAGAATCGTTTGCTTCATTGGGGCTCGGCTGACGGGGTCTCGAAAGCGAATAAGAGATTCGGCCGAGACCTCGTTTGTTTATTCCGTTGGTTCTGTTTTTAGGGTCTAGCAGCTTTTTCGATCTTTGCTTGGGGTACCCCATTTTCTCGGTATCCCACAAGGGAAACCTCCAAATCAAAAGTAGGGCACCGATTTGAGAGCTTGTGCTAGAGATGCTATAATCACTTATCCTACTTATGAGGGTTCAGAGCTAAAAATTGCACTTTAAAGGAGGTCCCTCCTAGAGCCCTCAAATTTGAGAGGGCCTCAACCCTCCCTCCCACACCTTATTTCTAGAGTTTTCTGTGCGTGCGCTTCCTTCTTCAGTCCATGGCTGCCCAGGCAGACAAAAGCCAAAGAGGTCACACCCCCGACTTCTTCCCCTCCACGTCAACTTCCTAGGCGATGCCTCTCCATATCGGAGCCTCTCCCCGACTGTGCCCTTCCATTTGGAGCCACTTGGTCGCTGCGCGCTGCCCCTTCATGCCAGAGTTCTTCACCCTCCGTGTCTGAGAGCCCTTTCCACCCATGCACCAGTAGCATAGTCGTGTGTGTTTGTCAAGAGAGAGAATATAGAAGATATAAAAGAGGATGACAAGTGGATCTCTGTTAGAATGAATTTGAGGGCACTGTGTTTGAGGGCTATTGATGGAGTGCATCGAAGAAAACAGGAGCACAGGACACTCAAAAGTAGGGAGAGCCATCAAATAAAAAATAGGGTCTCTGTTTTGAGGGCTATTTCTAGAATTGCTTTTAAACCTCTTAAATATTCACAAAGGCATGTATCATGTTCGCTGCCGCTGCCGCTGCCGCTGCAAACTTATAAACTTAAAATATTGTAGAAGAAGGCTGTTGTAACGGTAGCCACTGCGGCTTCTAGCTGCATTGATCATGCTCTGTCTATTTTCTCTTTCTTATTCCTGCACTCTTCTACGATAGTTTTATAACGTAGCATCACATTAGTCACAATGAGATTGACATATACTCCTAGGTGTGAAAAACAAGTGGTTTTAAAAGTTTGGGGTGGGCAAAAATTCGGTTTTGGTGGGATTTTGTGAATATAGCTGTTGCGATCAAAAGAATTTTTGTCCCCCCAAAACCTTTCCACTTAGGATACGCTTTCTTTTGTGGAAGGCGTATGCTTCTATGAGGTGAGGTGGTGGGCCTGACCGATCCTACGCAAAAATAAGTCGTGGCTGAGGCGGTAGCTTTGGGTCCTATTTGGCTGGCTAAAAAAACGGCTAATGCTAATTTGGCTTTGGGCCTATTTGACTGGCTAGAAAAACGGCTAATGCTAATTTGTTATTATTTCGCTAAAAGGTACCATTAGTCGAAGGGAACAGCGCCTTGGCTTCCCGTCCCGATCTCACCCTCTCTTCTCGCTTCTCCCCCTCGCCCCCGTTGCGGTCGCCAGGGAAGAGGAGGGACGCCAGGCCGCCGCCGCTAGGGTTAGGGTTTCGAGTGGGAGGGGCAGAGGCGAGGCTCCAGCCATGGCGCTCAAGTTCCTGAACAAGAAGGGGTGGCACACGGGATCCCTCCGCAACATCGAGCGGGTATGGAAGGCGGAGCAGGCGGAGGAGGCGGAGCGCCGCAAGACGGAGGAGCTCAAGAAGCAGGTCGCCGCCGAGAAGGAGAAGGCCGAGTTCCGGGCCATGCAGGAGCGCGCCGGCCTCAGGCCGTAAGTGTTTTTTTCCTTTCATCCTTCTCTCTTTCGTTCGGTTGGATCTGATAGGGCGGTCTGTCCGTCCGGCTAGGGTTTCACTTTGATTCGATGGGTTTCGGGCCATTTCTGGCTTCGTCTGATGTGCTAATCGCGCGATGTCTGGTACAGGGCGCAGGAGAGGCTCGACTTCCTCTACGAGTCGGGGTTGGCCGTCGGCAAGAGCTCCGAAGGGTTCCAGGCGCTGCAGCAATCTGCACCGGGGGCAGCTGCTGCGTCCACTTCTGCACAGGCGAGTGCGGCTGATTCTTCCAAGGTACTTAATTCCTGCCTCAACATTGATTGTAGTTCATTTGCGTGTGCGGATCAGCTGAATTCAGTGTAATTCAAAGCGGGAACAGATAAAGTGTGTTCTTGCCAATGATATATTGAGTAAGAAACATCAAGATAAATAAGAGTAATGCCTGATTATTACTGTCGGGTGGTTGTTGTGGTAGAATATTGTTAGCTTATTTCATACTATATTGCATGTTATGCGCACTCAGAGCGATTTATTCTGCGTCTGTAGTATTTAAGTCTTTTAAGAAAATATCATGGAATATGTTGATGCTGACATATGTGCAGTTTTAGTAGTGTTTTTGTTGCATCGCATCACTTCTTTTATTAAACACATCTACAGAATTAAGTGATAGAGATGCAGCACAGATGTGGCCTCCTAGTAGTGAATCCTTGAACTGAACACTGGGTTACATTCACTAAACTTGCATGCTAACAACAGTTATTTGTGTTAAGCAACATGAACATGGTTTCAAGGTTTCACTCAGTTTCTTGTTTAAACTTGATTTTTACCTTGAGTTACACTTCTACTGATGTCCTGTTTTTGAATTGCTATCATGGTGAAAATATGATCTAATAGTCACATTTCTTCATTTTCCTTTGCACGTTTCAGGCAGCTACACCAGGAGCTTTATTTGAGGATAAACCCCAATCTGCAAATGATACATGGAGAAAGCTCCACTCTGATCCTCTACTCCTAATAAGGCAGCGGGAGCAGGATGCAATTGCAAGGATTAAAAACAATCCAATCAAGATGGCCGAGATAAAGAAATCTGTAAGTTCTCCTTTCCTTTTATAATGTGGAATCTAGGCTTTTGAGTAGCTTAACTAAAGTCAAACTTGTTGACAGATGGTTTGTAATTGTTGGTTTGGGATCACAAGTTCATAAATAAGTTTCCAGAAAACAATCGTAGTAACCTTTGATAGGTGAGATTTGTTGAATGCAAGGGAGGCGGAGGATACTATATTGGTTTGTCAAGAAGGTGGATACCCAAAGCCTTTTTTTGACAAGTAACTATGAGTAATCGTTTTTTTTTAAAGAAAACCCTCAAATTTCTAACTTTGCGAAAATAAATTAGTTATTCGCAAACTACTTGGCAGTAGACACAAGTTTGAGTGTAGGAGTCGGCCTTGGGTTCGGGTGCATGATTCAGCAAACTTGAAAATAGGACTAGAGGATTTCTAGCACATATGTATTTTTTTTAAAAAAAAATCTGTAAAGGCAATTTAAATCTTTTGGGGCAGAGCAAGCAACTAATTAACAACATAACACAGAACAAACAACTGATTCCATTTCTTCCCATTGCTCTCTTGGTGGGTGCAGCCTCTTTGCACCTCTGGTTAGCAAAATGAGTTGCCTGTGCCTGCCTCATCTCTCCAGTGCCCTTCTCCTATGCTGGCTCTTTCCTAGGCTCTCTGCTTGATCTCCCCTCCCTACTTAGCCACTTGGACTTGCCAGAGACAAATCTGGTGCATGTCCACGCTGGGATACGTAATGTTACAGCAAACAAATTTTGGACTCTGCAAGTCCATATAACACTGATCCAAGTAACATTTGTGTGGTTTGCTGAATTTGGTTTTAGGAATCTGCTTTTGTAAAGCTCAGCATCCATTCTTAAAGCATTTTCATTTTGAACACGCTCCCTGACACAATCTTGCTCTTGTGTAGGTTGAAGCTGAGAAAAAGCAAAAAGAAGAGAAGAAAGAGAAGAAAAAGCACAAGAAGCGTCGCCACCATAAGTCAAAGAGTAAGAGGCATCACTCAGATGAGAATTCGGATTCAGATGAAATAAGTGATGGCAAGGATGAGAGAAGGAAGAGGGCTCATTCTTCTCTTGACCATAAGAAAGAAGAGAACAGGTCCAGGCATAAGAAGCAGCACAGAGAAGATTCATCAGATTCAGACAATGATGAACCACAGAGAAGAAAGCACAATGTATCAGAAGACGATGAACCGAGGAGAAGACAGCGTGACGAGGATGAACCAAGGAGAAGACGGCCGGACGATGGTGAATCAAGGAGACTGCAGGACGACAATGAACAAAGGAGAAGACGGCAGGACGACAGTGAACCTAGGGGAAGACGGCAGGACGACGGTGAACCAAGGAGTAGACGGCAGGACAACGATGAACCAAGGAGAAGACGGCAGGACGACGATGAACCAAGGGGAAGACGGCAAGACGATGATGAACCAAGAGGAAGACGGCAGGATGATGAGAAACCAAGGGAAAGAAGCTACGTTGACCGTCCAAGATATGATCGCTCTGATGCTGATGATAGGAAAAGGAGGCATCATTCACCTCCAAACCGCCATCATGCAAACTCAAAGCATGATGGTCCAGACTCTAGGCCCAAAAGAGTGGATGATGGCCACAAAACTGGGAATTCCACTTCTGAACACCGTTCCCGCTCTGAACAAGGCTCTGGCGAGCTGATGAGGCAAGAAAGCGGACATGGCAGGAACAATGGTCCGTCATTCAACCGTCGACGGGGTGGTGTCCACCATATGTCAGAAGAGGAGAGGTTAGCTCGGCTGCGCCAGATGGAGGCTGATGCTGAGGTCCATGAGGAGCAGAGGTGGAAGAGGCTCAAGAAAGCTGTTGACGACGATGCTAAAGAGGCAGCAACTGTGAATGCGAACCAGTTCAAAGGGAAGAACTTCTTGGAAGATGAAAAGAAGAGCATATTTGGAACAGATAAGGGTGGCAGTGCCACAATTGAAGAGAGCATCAGGCGCCGCGCTTTTTACTCGCAGGGTGGCCGTGATGCCGAGGGCAATGCCTTCAGGCGGTGAATTTCCTGCTGTACTGTTTTGTTGTATGCTTGACTCGTCTTGCCGTCTAAGTATTGTACGTGAAAAGTTGAGAGCTATGTAAAACAGCTGTCTTCTTTCAGTAACAGCAATTTTATCTACGATTTTGATACAGAATTTGGCTTAAATCGCCCCTAAGAATGATTGCCTCAGATTTGATCTTGCTGACGTTCTTCAGGGTTGGCACTGTAAAAAAAAACTTATATATATGGGTCAATCCCTGCCTTTTCATTGACGGGCCAACATTCCGGGACCCCGTGACGTGGATCATGGAAATGAATTTTGGCTCGGCTCGTTGAACTCGGTTTGAAAGCTTAAAAACGTCCTTTTGGTTCAGTCCACTCCTATAGTCCTATATACATCCCTCTGTAATGGCCATCCCAATCTTTGCATTTCTCCCTTTTTCAGTTTTATATGTTTCATAGCGCCTATAATCTTTTAGTTCTAAAAAAAACTACTGCGTCTGTTCTAGTTGCAGATCATTTTGTCAAGTAGGCACAAAAGTTCCATCTTTTCTTTATAATCGTAGATCATTTCGTCAAGTAGCCACAAAAGTTCCATCTTCTTTTCTTAGACAGAACTGCTTTGCGCGTCTTCTTTTCTTAGACAGAATTGCTTTGCGCGTGCGCATTACATTTACACCATGAAACACTCAGTACATTTAAAACAGATAAAATGTTTGAGACATACGCTTGCAACATATGTGTGAAACATTACAACATTCAGATAAACAATTACAACATAAAAAACACTTACTACAACATAAGACACTGAAATAGCTGAAATATTTAGAACATACTGTTGCAACATGTGTGAAAACATATACAACATCAAATAGAAAACTATTGCAACGTACGCCTGAAAACAGATAAAATATTTTGAACAAATACCTACAACATACTTCTGAAACACTTACAACATATACAACACCCCCTAATCTACTTTTACAACAATCCATGAAAAACAACTACAACGTACCTTTGAAAAACGTTGGTTTTGTTTTTTAGGCGAGCGGCAGTGAGTGGAGCGAGTAGCATTACCGTGACGAAAAAGGTTGCAAAACGGGTTTTCATTCACGCAGTAGTTTTTGGTATTGCCCGTTCGTGCAAAACATGACATACCTGTAACAGCTCACTGGCGCACCACCAAGAAGCAAGAAGCACCAGCATTGCATTTCTTATTACTTCATTGAACAAGCAGGGGTTCGTCCCCAAAATAAACAATTTATTATTCAATCATTCTTTTTATTCCTGTCGTGCCTCCCGTAAGTGTGTACTTACAGATGTATAGTCTCTCCTTTGCCACTATTGCCTTTTGCCATGATACTTCACATCAACTGGATGCTGTTTCCCTACTCCCTATACATCCCCACACTTTGTAATAAAATAAATAGAAGAATCAACAGGCAAATACAAGATGCTACTGATTTCCAAGTCCATTTCCATGATCATGAGTGCAGCCAATGATACCATTATCATGTGTCTTGCTAGTGTGCTGCTTCCTCTCTGCTGGATAGCTAATGTCTTGGGAGGGAGGACTCACAGAGGAAACTCTTTCTGAAGAGCGTCAAGGTTGCGGGCGTCGCATGCAGCAATCATGTCAGCTCGTGAAGCATTGCTGGTTCAAAATGGGTGGGGCATATTAGTTAACTAAAATCAGTGCTGCCTGTTTCAAGGTCCACATGTAGGTAAATCAATCGCACAAGGAATACCTAAGAGAAATCCTCAAGTATTGCCAGGCGTTGTCAGCTTTAGGGTTCATTGCAACTGCCCTTACATAGTATCGAATGGAATCCTCGTACAAACCCTGCATAAGCAACATAGAAGAAGTTGCATCAATAGGGGTTATCAGGGCATGTGTTTGTTATACCTGTTGCCAGTTGCCATGCATGCAAAAGTACCAGTTCACAAAAATACATAGTTCCATCAAGATTGTATGCTAGTGTTGTACTGTTGAGAAACTAAGATGAGCAAAACCAAAATATTCTCTCTCATTTCACATCGCAGGAAGCGTGGTATTCTTAAAGAACCAATTGCACAGACGATAACATTCTATTAAAAAAGAATTACCTGGTTGGCATAGCTGATTCCCATATTTGCCCATGCACGCACATAGTTGGGTTTCAAGTCTAGAGCCTGAAAACAGAACATATTGTAATTAGTTCCAGATTTCAAATACACAAACAAGTCTTATTACACCAGCATGCTGAAATCTTGTTTACATTCCCTTCAAAATGAATAGTCAAAGACCAACAAAATACCGGATCAGCAGCCATTTAAGGCATCAGACACGACACAAACAGGAATATATACAAATTCAGCTAGTTATGTGGGCAAAAAGACCAATGTTAAAACATTAAACAAGTTTCTGAGCTAATTACCTGCTGATACGCCAATATTGCATCAGCACTCTGGATGCTGTTTGCTTGGGTAGCACCAAGCTTGTTCCAGAGTGAATAGTCCTGTGGTTTGAGCTGTAGTGCTGTCTTAAATGAAGCTATAGCTTTATCATACTCTCTTGATAGGTTGTATAAGACTCCCAGAACTATATGAACATCTGCATCTTCAGGTGACATCTGAGCAGCTTCATTAAACAATCTAACAACCTGATGAGACAAACATTTAGTATGGTAGAATGAAACTATTTAGAGAAATTAATATGTTGAAAGATATTAGAAATGGGCAAAAAGTACACGACTACAGCTAAAAACATCTAATCTTGATACCCATCTGAAATCTGAAGATGCCAGAGTGCAATAAGTTAATAGAGTAAACTGAAACATACACACTTAAAGTAGCATGCAGTCGTGTACTTACATCAGGACCATAAGGTGAATCAGTTGACTGCGGAGGGACAAGGCCACCATATTTTGGATGATTCTGAAGCCACCTATAAAGATACCTTAACGCTTCTCCCTGCTCCAATTCTGCATCAATTGCTAGAAGAATTAAACCCTTTCAAGATAACAAATAATTTGGTATTTTGATTAATCTTCTACTTGAACTAAATTTCAGAAGGTTATATTGCATAATTGCTATTCCATTATTTGACATAAAGCTTGGAGGAGCATAGAAAAGTTTTCTTTTCTTTGAACATAGAAAAGGAAATAGACATGTTTTCCCTTAAACATGAATCATTTTAATAAGTTTTGTTTAGTTGTTCACTGTTCCTAGTGAAATAGCTCCACATCAGTGCAGAAATAAGATTACTTCCAAATCACGTGTCACTAGATTATCTCAAAGAGTGCTAGAGCAGATTAGGCAGGGAGTCAAATTACTCCCACAATTCCAAGCACTAACCATTTGTGTGACTAACACCAAGAGAAAGAAGAACTTCAAGGTTTGTCGGATTAGCTTCCAACGCACGCATCATTGCTGCAATGGCCTGAATTCAAAGCAAAAAAAAAAAAAAGACAAAAATCAGCTTCATGAAAAGCTAAAGTTTAACAACAGAAGTACATTTTCCTGACAGATTATAAACTGAGCTACATGCATATCATGTGTGTAATTATTGCAATTTACACACAACTGCAATGAAGCATGGTTCACATATTCCTCATGAAAAGCATTCTGCAGACAACTATAAACAAACAAATTCAGTCTGTCTTTTGCCTCTCTGATTTGGTTAAACAATTCTTTAAAATTCAGCTGGTGGGTAAAGACCTCCCCATGTTTTTTTTTACTTTGAGAAGGAACCTCAGCCAATCCGACCGAGAAAATCCCCAAACCCCAGCTTGACCCCTACGCAACTACCCCGGACAACTATAAACAAACAAATTCAGTCTGTCTTTTGCCTCTCTGATTTGGTTAAACAGTTCTTTTTAAAACTCAGCTGGTGGGTAAAGACCACCCCATGTTTTTTTAACTCTGAGAAGGAACCTCAGCCAATCCGACGAGAAAATCCCCAAACCCCAGCTTCACACCCTGGTACAAGGGCCCAAAAACAAACAAAAGGCGCCACAGGCTGGCGCCCTGCTACTACTTTTTGGGTCGCTAACAGAGTTTTTGGTGCCACCAACCCTGGCCAGTGTCTCCCTCAACTAGGGAGCTTACCGCTACGCTACAAGAATACTGGCTGGTTAAACAATTCTTAGAAATTGATCTATTCAAAATTCAAAACTCATCGAATAAAAAGATACAAAAAAGACAGTGCATAAATCTCTCAAGTGCAGGGTTGCCTATCGTGTATTTTAATATGATCCCAATTAATATCAAAAGTTTAAACATTTAAAGGAGATATATCACCTGTTGGTCATCATCATTTTCTGCATGTGTTACACCTAACAACCTCCAACCTTCAGCATTATCAGGATTCTTCAAAACTTCAGCCTCTAAAGCAAGAACAGCTTCACTTAAGAGGCCCTTGCGGAAGAGCTCCTGTCCTTCCTGCATTGGATTAGGGTGACCAACATACGGGTTGTTCTCAGAAAAAACATAAACCCCTCGAGAGGTGCCTGAACTTTGTTTGAAAGATGACAAGTGTTCTTGGAACCTACAAAGAAAGAATGAAAAAGGATTACTGGTACAATAGTTATACCAAAGGGTTTTCTATAAAATCAACATAATTGACCAACGTCAATATAAACTAATTAGATAATTGTATTAACAATTTACCAAACAAGATGGATGTTGGAACAAATAACTCAATTTTTTATAAGAATTACAAAGTTCTTTCAGTATCTGATACAAAGATAGGTTTGACAAAACTCAAGAGGTACGAAATTTAACTCAATTATAATGCTATTCCATGACAAAGCAGATGTCCAGAAGTACACGAAATTTCTACTTACTCATCTACCCAGGGATCAGCAGAGCTTTCGCCAAAACCACCTCCACTGAATTCCTCTGCCCATTCATCAGTGACATTTAATTTTGAGAACTCATCAACCCAGTTCTCATTTAGCGCACCTTGATTATGTTGACTAGAGAACTCGCTAACCCACTTATCCGCCCCTTGTGAAAGCTGGAGAATAAACAATAGTGGGGAAATATCATCAGAGCACGGCTGATTTGTGTGAACGAAACAAGAAGTGTGAGGCTGCCAACACCAACACCAACACCAAGCATGCCAGAATGCTAGACGATTTGTATAAAGGATGCTCATTTCATCAGTGTCCTAGAGAGAATGATATCCAGCCACCATGGTCTGGAGATATCTAATCAGAAGCTTCAGCAGTCCTGCTAGTCTATACGGAATGAAATCATCCTGACACTTTCTAGTTTCTCGCACGTTCCTAGGTACAAAAGCTAATTGTTGCATGTCATAAAGTGCCATGAAGTACCAACGATGTATGAATTTTAATTTCTGATGATGATCAGAGAAAACTGATCCCCATTAAGCATGCCATGCATATATCCAACCGTCTAGTATTACCTCTTCATGCGCAAACTGATCCGCCCATGAGTTTGCATTAGCATTGTACTGTGTTTGAAATTCATCAGCCCAGCCACTGGATTGGGATGCTGAACCTTCTTTTACTTGATTATCTTCTATAATAAGTTCACCCCGGCTCATCTTTGAAACAAACTGGAAGAACTTAGAATTCTTCCCAAAAAGAAAAAAAATGGTATTGTCAGGTCCTTAAACAGGATGATCCAGATGACCTATGGTTAACATAAGGCTGGTTGACATTGAGTCTTAAAAAATACTGAAGTCCTTACTGAACAACAATGGTTCGGATATGGCACAATATACTAGCTATAGCGCGGCATACAATGTGAACAATCAAAGAAGTAAGGCGCGCCATACCCTCTCTGCATATATAATGAGTTACCCTGTGGCACTCCAGAAAGCAATACCATATTTTGATAACTAAGGATGTTAACTTTAAAGAAATCAAACATCCCTCCACAAAGCGACGTCCAATGGAATTTGCAAAAAGTTACTAAACTGGTGAATATGTGTCATCTATTGAAGTTAACAAGTTATCTATAAGAATAAAATGCAACAAAGCCCTCTATCACAAAATTTCACCGGATATGATAGGAAAAACACTCAACTTAGCTTGAATATCCAATGATATAAATGAACTGCATTCACATGTAGCAAAACGATATATCAAGATGTGCACATTGCCATGGGTTTTAATTATTAACGCATCACATCCAGCCAATCAAGTGTGTGCAACAAACATAGTAAAATACGACAAGTTATGATTCAATCAAAGTTTAACTCAAGTTGAAAAGGTAGATACAAATTATCTAGCAAATCATAGTGCACATATAAAATGGAGCTTTATATTGTTGTCGCATTTCGGAAAACTAGTGCTAATAACTAAACTAATGGGGTTCGGTGGAGACCCTTAGGGGCAGCAATTTGCATCCCTAATATTTATCAAATCAGGTCATCACTTATACCTGAAACTTGGGATCATTATTACTTGCTAAAGTTTGTGCAAGCATTTGGGATTGCTCCATAGCAGCCAGGTTCGCCATGTTCGCTCCTCCCATCTGGCCCATGGCCATCTGAGACTGATGCTGCCACAATATAAAGAATTCATGAGAATTTGATGCAACAACAACAACAACAACATAGCCTTTCAGTCCCACAGATACTAAAATGAACTTTGTCAGGCACAAGGATAATCAAAGAAGGGGCAACTCAATTTCAAGAATCCAGACTAGATATGGAATTGGATTAGGTGTAAATAATACTGAGAAGGAAAATCCATAGCCATTCCACATCCTACGGTCCTAAATATTTCTAAGAGGCCTTGTCTAGTGAACTTGTTAATATAGAGGACAAAAGAGCATCTTTCAGGATTTATACTTTAGGTTTCGCGAATGCCAAACAAGAATCCTGAAGGATCTAACCTGTTCAAACTCAGAGGCCCAGCCATTGGGGCCATATTGTTGTTCGAAAGAGTTTGCCCAATTTTCCGGGTTATTATTTTGCTTGCCAAACTCAGTAATCCATTTATCAGCTGCATTATGCATCGGGGCGGGACCCATAGAACTTTGGGACTGATTCCAGTACTGCTCTAGTTCTGGGTATTGTCCATGCATAGGTCCTCTCATACGGTTGTCAATATCAAGCGAATGCAGCAAAGTATTGACCTGCCAAACATAAAAGAGTGAGATCATCAATAGACAATAAGCGAAATACATGCAAAATTGAAGGACGTAGCTAATTTTGAGTTTGAGTGTGTCATTGTTAGAGATAGCGCTCCTGAGGTTGTACTGGTGATGGACTGGAGGCCTGGGCTTGAACACGCGACGACGAACGGGCGGCGCCGTGCTCGGCGCCTAGGGTTGCGGCTAACGACAACAAGATGACGGTGAACAGGAAGTAAGGGCCAGGTGCCCAAGGGAGACGTAAGTCTCAATCCCAGGCTGAATCGTATTAGAAGCAAACTGTTTAACTTATACAAGACTCAATAACCAACTTCCTAATCTTTAGGGAATAAATCAACTGACTAACTGACTCTAGATATGCTTAACAACTTAACGACAATAGACTCATATGCCTAACTCCTTCTGCCAAAGGGTGGTGACCGCGGCCCAGCCGGCTCCTTGGCGTGGCCTTAGCCACTTGCCTTGTCGCCTGGCTTATCCCGCCGATGGTACACCTTGCCCACCATAACAGTCATACAATGCTAGTCAAACGCGTGAATGGAAGACAAACATTTTGAGTGAACCTCAAATGGTCTTAGGTAATTTTGAGTTTTGAGATTCACATGGGTAGAAATTATAAGCTACCTGAGCCTGTATATATTCTTCCGGTTGGTCAGAAAAAATATGCCGTGCCATTATGCAGCTACGATCACGTATGCACTGTTTGTCGCTTTCAGATAAACCAAGAGCAGCTGGTACTGGAAGAGGTTGAAACGGTACACCAGCTGGGCCACTTGTGAGAAAGGAATGCAAGACACCAGACAACACTCTTTGTGGTGGACCTGAAATTAATTATGTTGACAGTCACTATAGTGTTTTTGTATTTCAGCATCATTGTAAACGGTAAAACTAGGAAAATACGTGGACCCTGAGGTAATTCTCCATTTTCATATAGTAAGGTAGCAGAAAAATGCATCTATTTATCAAAGCATTAAGGCTTGTTCTCAATATATTAAACTTCAATCCTCGTAATCCAACATAATTTGGCATAAGAAAAAACCTCCAATGCATTAGAATATTCTGGAGTATGTGAGCACTGTGTATTAAAGCAGGAACTAGTGCACTATCGATGCAACCAAATCATTTGTCCTGAGCAAGATGGAGTAGGAAGTATCAAGTATACCACAGGTGAAATGAAACCCAACATGGGCCAACAATAATAACTACTCCCTCTATCCATAAAAGAACGCAATTATGGGAAGCGTGTCGGTCAAATTAGTTCAAATTTGACTAAATTTATAGAAAATAATATTAGCATTTATATCTCCGAATAAATTTATTATGAAAATATATTCTATAACTAATCTAATGATACTTATTTTGTTTCATGAGTGTTAGTACTTTTTTTATATAATTCTAGTCAAAGTTTGAATTGTTTGACTCCTCGGGATGTGAGAATTGCATTCTTTTGTGGACGGAGGGAGTATTAAGTTGTACATCATTACATCATTTATTCAGCAAGTTAGGAATATTGCCAAGAAAAAAAACTGGTGTGGCGCAACGAACTCATGGATTTATAATACTGTCAAATTTACATATGTGCCATGTGGTACACAGGCCAACATCTGGTCAAAGGAAATGCTAAAATCTAGAAATTTACCATCCAATGGCGGTTGAAAGGTTGTCCCTGTATTCTCATAAATTCGGTCAAATTCTGCTTCTAATCCTCCGAGTTCAGGAACCCTTGGAGGCCGAAAAGATCCAATCCAATCATTAGCAGGACCACCATGAAGAAATTCGGCGCCCTGCAGGTGCTCAATTACAGTTAGGACTTAGGAGCGTCTGGAAGGAACAAAAAGGAATGTTCAGAATAACCCTTACCTGTACAATAGGTCGCTGCTCTTGTTTGAACTCATTTTCTGAACCAGGGATGTTTGACAAGGGAGCAGGCGCGCTAAAGTCAGATGTAGATGGAACACTAACAGAACCAGGAAGTTCCTTTATTGACTGCACAAAGAAAATGTGTTGTTATAGAAAGATCTGCGTTGATGTTTACTACAACATATAAAAGCATTTGGATATCAACCACTGCAGAAATCTATAGATTCACTCCTGTTCATGTATCGCTGAAACATATGGTAGGATTAGTAGGTGAACCAGAAATTCTTACTTAGGATCGCTAATTACTGAGCACTTGAACGGGGGGTAACTAAACATGCTGCCAAATGAAGCAAAATTGGAAAAAAAAAATATCTCACTACTACTCTTCCACAGCAGAGAATGTCACGGGAGGGAACTACCTCGTGTTTGATAGATGAACTAACTGGAATTGGAAGCTTGGAACTAAGCAAGGCACTCGAGTATCAGGAACAGTCACTGAGACTGTACATTAAAAACGATCTTCAACAACGTAAACTGGGCAATTTCAGTTCCAGCTAAACGGACACACCACAGTCAGAGCAAAATGGCAGCGCAGTACAGAGACCAGTAATTCTCTTGGGCGCATCTAGTAGACTGGCGGTGGTGATATACTAGGCATATACAGTAACGCCGCGAAACAACACACACGTGACACCGATACCAACCTAAACATCACGGGGCGATCAAACTACCAACTTTAGAACAGAAGGATCGGCTCCGGTTCTGCTTCCGTAACAATCAGCGCAATTGTTCCGTCCATCCACGACAGCTATCCAACCTAAGCGGCACGATCCAAGTCCCCGCGGCATCGACTAAGCCTCTACGCTCGAGACTGTGCCGGCGGCACTAGGGCGGCTACGGAGGCTCACCTGCGCCTTGGAGGACTGGCCGAGGAAGGCGTTGGCGAGGGCGTTGAGGGGGTTGGACGACGAGGCGCCGTCCGGGGCGCAGTTGTTCTGGCCCGTGACGAGGTGCCGCAGCGCCATCTCCCCCGCCGGGTGGGCGCGCTCGCCGAAGCCGGAGGCGCGTGGCTACGGCCGCCGCTTCGGTCGCCGGCGACGTGGTGAGGTCCGCCTCGAGGGGATGGTGAGCTGAGCCGTGGAGGAGTCGGAGTCGCCGTGCGGCGGTGGCTTTGCGGGTGTGACCCTGACCCGATATGGCCACAGCCCACAGAGGGCACAGGTAATGAGGTAAGCGCGCCGGACACGTGACAGATTGGCCCGCGTACCTATGGGTAGTTGTGGAAACGTTTTTTTTCGTCTTTTATTTAAGTTTCGTGGTTAGGTTTTTTTTTTAATCTAATCTAGTTTCGTGGTTAGTTGAGGGAACGAGACAACGAGTAACAACTTTATCGTATTCTTGTGCTTCCACATTGTGTGAAGGCATTGAAATTTTGTGAGTTTTCATGAAATTCCCACAGAATTGGAGAGAAAATTGTCGGGTCCAAGTCAATTGTGTTCATGCTAAATAGAATCACGTATGAGGTAGCTACGTAACACTTATGTTGTCGATGGACAAAAGGCTTGTTAAGCTAGCTCAGTTGCTTGTTTCAAAATTATTTCGATTCAACTCATCTCTATAAGATACTCGTCCTTTCTAAAATAAATGCACATCTTATATTTAGAGGAGTCAACCAATCTCAAATTTAACTATATTTATAGAAAATGGTATTAACATTTCTACATCTTAAGTAGGTTTGCTAAAAAAATATATAATATGATTAATCTAATGATATTTATTTGATATCATAAATTTGATACTTTTTATATATATTCAGTCAAAACTTAAGCTTGATTGATTCCTCGAAGTATGAGATGTGCACTTATTTTAACACGTAGGGAATATAAAAAGTTGATTTATAATGACTTTAGATTTCGAATAGGCTCATTAATCTTGTTTGAAGTTGGCTCTCAAATAAATAAGATTATGTTAATTTAAAAAACTCAAAAAAATGCCCAGGCCGGTCTACAATTGAGCTCTAGTGACCTGGCTCACCTAGAGTGGAAACTGAGCCCAATGCGATGCTAAAATCGTCCTCCCTTTAACAGGTCGGCCAATAAAGCCCATTAAGTCCACATGCGTCGTGCACCCCCTCTTGACTTCTCACGAGTTACGACTCATGGACGCAGGCATCGTAACAACGCACGTTGCCATGCCCCCAAACCCCATTGTCGGATACTATAGAAAGGGGTATCCTAAGCAATAACCGAAAAAATTGCTTAGACCTTGTAAATATCGAAGCCAAGAGACAACCACGAGGCCTCGGCCGATTCTCCGATTCGCCCGAGGCCCACGCCACAAGGCCTCGGACGAGGTACCAACTCTCCGCCTCGCCCGAGGCCCCGCCCCGCAAGGCCTCGAACGAGGTGCCGATTCTCCGATTCGCTCGAGGCCCCGCGCCACGAGGCCTCGGACGAACTCTCAGTTACCGACTCACTCAAAGCCGACTCGGCATCAGCCCCGCCGCAGCTTTGACCGACCGCCCTGACGGAGCGTCACATCCAACTGAAGCACTCAACCACTTCCACAACGTCAGCCGCACGACAGCACAGTACAGCAGAGTAACCGACGAGACGGAAGTCGCATCAGTGCCCTGCCATCCGGGACAGGATGGGGCCGGGGTCACCGGCCGCTGTGCTCGGCACTATGCCCACGACTGACACCCATGCGGCGCTGTGCTACCTAACCCCACCTGCTCCGACGACAGTGTGGCGTGGAGAGTCATGTCCAGGTCCCTATAGCCTCGGAATCAACAAATAAGATCAACTGCTCCCTCCAAACCTCGGCTATCCGCTTCCGGGCTCCTGTAGCCTCGGGACTTGTGCCTGCCGAGCCCCCCATGATGGTTCAGCCTCTGCATCGACTAGGCCTCGGATCTCTACGTTGTCAACACTCTGGCATCGGCACGTCGCCCGTAGACGCGCCATACCCTGCGTCAGGCTGCAGAATCCCCCCACGTCGCGCATAAGGCCTAGCTATTGTAGCCTCGGAATCAGCGCGCTCGCGCCATCGCATCAACCCGGCCTCGGCGCTCTGCGCCAGTCAAACATACAGCAACCATCACGCTTCCAACGCGCCTGCCACCATAGGAGCTCCCACGTCGCACAGAACCAGGCGTGACCGGCACGTCGCTCCAGAGTACCAAGGACAAGACCGCTCCATCGACCATACCGCCATAGTAATGAGCTGCAGGGCTCGGACATACCGTCTCCGCTCACAAAACACCACGTAGCGAACGCATGTACCGCCCCTGTCCTCTCCTTCTACTATAAAAGGGGGTGACCGGGGCCGTTTCTACGAGGACGAACGGACACACTCACGGAGACATCGCTCAGATAGACACACACGCAAGCAACGAGCAACACTCTGTAACACGCACGCTCCCTCACTGCAAGAGATCAACATCTCAAGCTACCCACGCCGCTCCACGCAGAGACCTAGGACTAGCTCCCTCTCTCGCCCTGCTTGTAAACCCCTACTACGAGCACCTCGGTGCAAGGAATACAAGATCGCTCTCCCAGACTAGACGTAGGGCACCTATTGCCTGAACCAGTATAAACCTTGTGTCTCTTTGCATCACCATCCGAGATTAGGAATACGCGGTACATTTTCACTCGTTGGTTGAGGACCCACCGGTCCAAAACACCGATAGTTGGAGCGCCAGGTAGGGGGATACTGCGTGTTAGCTTAATCATCCCAACAAGTCCCGGATGGCAGACCCCGTACGACCACTGCGTCTTGGCACGGTGATTTAGTTCAGGAGCCTAGAGTTCATATCTCTAGGATACGAGTACGACCTAGTACTCCTCCCATCCAGAGCCCCGTTGGCCGACGACGGCATCACGCACCAGCAGCCCAGGCGCAGGCGGCGCCCGGGCCGCCGCTCTCGTCGCGCTCGCCAGGCACGACGCGAGCGGAACCACCCCAACACCGCACAAGTTCAGGGCAACGCTCCGCGCCCCACCAGTTTCCCACACCCGGCTGTTGGCGCAGAGTCCCTGGCTGGGACCTATCTAGCTTAAGCCTGGGCAAGGGAAATACGCCGGTGGCGCGCAGCGACACCCTGCCATCAAGCTCTGCCCCGCCACCTCCTGAGGAATCGACTCCGGTGGAGCGGAACCCGGCGATGGCACCATCCCCGTACCCCTTCGGGTTGAGCAATGTCGCCGCCTATGCTTTCGCCTATGCTTCCGCTCACGCGGAGCCCTCAGGACGCCACCAACGCTTCGCCCTCAACCTCTTCGCCACAACCTCGACCCACACCCACGCTGACTCCTCGGAGGAGGATGAGGCATGGGCCGGAGCGGACTTCTCTAGGCTTTGCGACCCTGAAGCCATGCACCGCTTCATGGCCACGAGCGACTACTGCTTCGGCTACTCCAACTCTGATGACGAAGGCACTTACGACCCCACTCGTGAGTGCTTCGTCGTCGAGCTCGGGATGCCAAGAGCGGGCGATGAAGACGAAGGGGCAGGCAGTCGCTCCTCGTCCCGCGAGGGGGTTGGCGACGCCACACCTCCGCGCGTCGAACCCCCGACAGCGCGGAACGAGAACCCCGCCCATGAGGAACTTCAAGGCCATGACTTGGAGCAGCTCCGTGAGCTTCAAGCCAAGGTCGAACAAGACCGACTCCTTCTGCAGCAGCTCCGAGACACTCTCGAGCGAGAGCAGAGGGGTCGCGGTGATGGCGGAGCAGCCCGGTGGAGGGCTCGCTACGTCTACCACCGCATCAACAATGCTGAAGGGGGCGAGCAACCCCCTATCTTCAATCGCGCTAGCCAGAACATTGCGGCAGCGGTGATGCTACTCCGAACGATGCCCGAGCCATCTACCTCAGAGGGGCGATGGGTCCATGGTGAACTTTGAGACCTTCTCAAGATTGCCGCGGTACAGCAGGCCGAAAGCTCCGCGTCTCGACGGCGCGGGGATGCCTCGACATGGCCCTCGGTGCCACCTTGACAAGATAGAAACCCCTCGGTGCACGACCGCCTCAAGGCCCCCTCGGTGCACGACCACCTCAGGGCCCCCTCGGTGCACAACCGCCTCAGCGACCGACGCGAGGCGCAAGACGACCATGATGTGGTCAGCAGGTGATGGCGCCACGACAACGATGGGCCCGCCCGAGGTTACCACCCGCACCGAGGTGGTCGCTACGATGGCGGGGAAGACCGCAGTCCTTCTCCTGGGCCGCCTGGCCCTCGAGTCTTCAGCAAGGACATCCGCAGCGCCCACTTCCCTACCCGGTTTCGGCAACCGGCCAACCTCGCAAAGTACAGCGGTGAGACCAACCCCGAGCTGTGGCTAGCCGATTATCGCCTGGCTTGTCAGCTAGGCGATGCGAATAATGGCCTGCTCATCATCCGCAACCTCCCCTTGTTCCTGTCAGACTCGGTGCGAGCCTGGCTCAAACACCTCCATCCTTTGCAGATCCACAACTGGCGCGACTTGGTAAAGGTCTTCGTCGGGAATTTCCAGGGCACATACGTGCGCCCCGGGAACTCCTGGGACCTCAAGAGTTGTCGCCAGAAGTCGGACGAGTCTCTCCGAGACTTCATCCGACGCTTCTCCAAGCAATGTACCGAGTTGCCCCGCATCGGCGACTCGGAAATTGTCCAAGCATTCCTCTCCGGCACCTCTTGCCAAAACCTGGTCCGAGAGTTAGGCTAGAACGTACCGACCTCGGTGGCCACGCTCCTCGACATCGCCACCAACTTCGGATCGGGCGAAGAGGCTGTCGGGGCCATCTTCCCCGACAACGCCGCCAAGGGGAAGCGGAAGGACGAGGCCCCCGGGGCCTCGACCCCCCGTTTCTCCAAGAAAAAGAAAAAGGGGCACCAGGGGAAGCAAGAGGCCCTCGAGGCCGATCTCATCGCAGCCGCGGATCGCAAGAATCCCCGAGGCCCCGCCAGGGGCCTCGGGCTCTTCGACGACATGCTTAAGAAGCCATGCCCTTACCACCAGGGCCCGGTGAAGCATACCCTCGAAGAATGCACCATGCTCCGACATTACTATGCCAAGCTCGGGCTCCCCAATGATGATGCCAAGAAGAAGGGCGCCGGCGACGGAGACAACAACAAGGACGATGGGTTCCCCGAGGTGCACAATGCCTTCATGATCTTCAGCGGGCCTTCAGCGTGCCTCACGGCGTGTCAGTGGAAGAGGGAACGCCAGGAGGTCTTCTCGGTTGAGGTAGCCACTCCCCAGTACCTCGACTAGTCTCAGGAGGCGATCACCTTCGATCGGGAAGACCACCCCAATTATGTCCCAAACCCCGGGCAGTACCTGCTCATCGTTGACCCGATCATCGGCAACACCCGGCTCACCAAGGTACTGATGGACGGAGGCAGCGGCCTCAACATCCTCTACGCCAACACCCTAGAGCTCCTGGAGCTCGACCAGTCACAGCTCCGAGGCGGTGCTGCACCCTTCCACGGCGTCGTGACGGGGAAGCGCACGCGACCCCTCAGGCGCATCGACTTACCCGTCTGCTTCGGCACTCCCTCCAACTACCGCAAGGAGACCCTTACCTTCGAGGTGGTTGGGTTCAAGGGGACTTATCACGCTATCCTAGGGCGCCCGTGCTACGCCAAGTTCATGGCGATCCCGAACTACACCTATCTCAAGCTCAAGATGCCGGGCCCCAACGACGTCATCACTGTCGAGTCCACGTACGAGCATGCATACGACTGTGACGTCGAATGCATCAAGTATGCCGAGGCTATCGTGGAGGCCGAGGCCCTTATCATCAACCTTGACCAACTCGGTAGCGAAGCGCCCGACTCCAAGCGTCGTGCCAGGACTTTCGAGCCCATAGAGGCCGTCAAGCTCGTCCCGGTCGACCCCACCTGCTCCAACGGTCGAGCACTGAGGGTCAGCGCCACCCTTGACAGCAAATAGGAAGTCGTGCTCATTGACTTTCTCCGCGCGAATGCCGATATATTTGCATGGAGTCCCTCGGACATGCCGGACATACCGAGGGAGGTCGCCGAGCACGCCTTGGACATTCGGGCCGGCTCCAGACCGATGAAGCAGCGCCTACGCCGATTCGACGAGGAGAAGTGCAGGGCCATCGGTGAGGAGGTGCAGAAGCTTTTGGTGGCCGGATTCATCAAGGAAGTGTCCCATCCAGAGTGGTTAGCTAATCCTGTATTAGTTGAGAAGAAAAATGGAAAGTGGAGGATGTGGGTGGACTACACCGGTTTAAATAAAGCATGTCCAAAGGTTCCATTTCCATTGCCTCGAATTGACCAAATCGTTGACTCCACTGCAGGATGCGAGACCCTATCTTTCCTTGATGTGTATTTCGATTACCATCAAATCAAGATGAAAGAGTCCGACCAGCTCGCGACTTCTTTCATCACCCCATTCGGCATGTACTGCTATGTGACTATGCCATTCGGTCTTAGAAACACAGGGGCCACGTACTAGCGGTGCATGACCCAGGTCTTTGCCGAGCACATCGGGCGAACCGCCGAGGCCTACGTGGACGACATCATGGTCAAGTCCAGGAAGATCGGTGACCTCGTCGATGACTTGGAAGTAGCCTTGAAATGCCTCAGGGAGAAGGGCAACAAGCTTAAACCCGAGAAGTGTGTCTTCGGGGTCCCCCGAGGCATGCTCTTGGGGTTCATAGTCTCAGAACACGGCATCGAGGCCAACCCAGAGAAGGTCTCGGCCGTGACCAACATGGGGCCAATCCGAGACCTCAAGGGAGTGCAGAGGGTTATGGGATGCCTCACGGCCCTGAGCCTCTTCATCTCGCGCCTTGGCGAAAAAGGCTTACCTCTGTACCGTCTCTTGAGAAAATCCGAACGCTTTTCTTGGACCCCCGAGGCCGAAGAAGCCCTCACCAAGCTCAAGGCACTGCTCACCAACCCTCCCGTCCTGGTACCGCCAACCAAGGATGAAGCCCTCTTACTCTACGTCACCGCAACGACCCAAGTAGTTAGCGCGGCCATTGTAGTCGAGAGGCAGGAAGAGGGGCATGCTCTACCCATCCAATGACCTATTTACTTCATCAGTGAGGTGCTCTCCGAGACTAAGACACGCTACCCCCACATCCAGAAGCTGATCTACGCCATAGTCTTGGCTCGACGCAAGCTACGTCACTACTTCGAGTCCCACCCGGTGACCGTGGTGTCGTCTTTCCCTCTGGGAGAGATAGTCCAGAACCGGGAGGTCTCGGGTAGAATAGCCAAGTGGGCCGTCGAGCTCATGGGGGAAGCCCTGTCTTTTTCGCCTCGAAAAGCAATCAAATCCTAGGTCTTGGCCGATTTTATAGATGAGTGGACCGACACCCAGCTGCCCCCTGCTCAAATCTAGGCGGAATGCTGGACCATGTACTTCGACGGGTCTCTGATGAAGACCGAAGCGTGCGTGGGTCTGCTCTTCATCTCACCCCTCGGAGTGCACATGCGCTACATGATCCGGCTTCACTTCGCCGCCTCCAACAACGTGGCCGAGTACGAGGCCCTCGTCAACGGCTTGCAGATCGCCATCGAACTTGGAGTACGACGTCT
Source organism: Miscanthus lutarioriparius (assembly GCA_904845875.1). Classification (NCBI taxonomy): domain Eukaryota; kingdom Viridiplantae; phylum Streptophyta; class Magnoliopsida; order Poales; family Poaceae; genus Miscanthus; species Miscanthus lutarioriparius. The sequence goes on along the minus strand of CAJGYO010000013.1, from coordinate 2,797,928 downwards.
AGACGTACGGGGCGATTTGCAGCTCATCGTCGATCAAGTGATGAAGGAGTCAAGCTGCCATGACCCCAAAATGGAGGCATACTACGAGCTGGTACGCCGCCTAGAAAACAAATTCGATGGCCTCAAGCTCAACCACATTGCGCAAAGATTCAACGAGGACGCGGACGAACTGGCAAAGATGGTGTCGGCGTGGGCTCCGGTCCCCCCCGAACATCTTTGCCAGAGACCTCCACAAGCCCTCGGTCAGGTACGCCTCGGCAACAGAAGAGGGCCCACCGATCGAGCCCACCACAGGGCCCGAGGCCCCCTCTGCCACTGAGACCCCAATGGCCGAGCCTGAGGCCATGGAAATTGACGCAGGGCCTCCCGAGGCCGACCAGGGTATGGACTGGCGAGTCCCGCTCCTTGATTGCCTCGTTCGGGGAGTGCTTCCTGCGGACAGGACTGAGGCCCGATGGCTTGCGCGACGAGCCAAAGCTTATGTCCTCTATAACGGCGAGTTGTACAGGCGAAGCCCATCTGGTGTCCTCCAGCGGTGCATCACCGTCGAGGCAGGCCAAGCCCTACTTTGGGACTTGCACGCGGGAGCCTATGGGCACCATGCTGCGCCTCGGACGCTCATCGAAAACGCCTTCCGCTAAGGATTCTACTGGCCAACGGCGGTTGCTGACGCCACGAAGCTGGTATGCTCCTGCAAGGGATGCCAGTACTATGCATGACAGATGCACCTCCCGGCCCAAGCCCTCCAAACCATCCCCATCACGTGGCTGTTCGCCGTGTGGGGGCTGGACATGGTTGGGCCTCTGCAGAAAGCCCCCGGGGGCTACACCCACTTGTTGGTAGCTATTGACAAGTTCTCCAAGTGGACCGAGGCTCGTCCGATCACCCAAATCAAATCCAAGCAAGCAGTGCTATTCTTCACTGATATCATCCACAGGTTCGGGGTTCCAAACACCATCATCACCGACAATGGGACACAATTCACCGGCCACAAGTTCCTGACGTTCTGCGATGACCACCACATCCATGTGGTCTGGTCAGCCGTAGGACACCCTAGGATAAACGGCCAAGTAGAACGTGCCAACGACATGATCCTACGGGGCCTCAAGCCAAGGATATACAACCGATTGAAGAAATTCGGCAAGAAATGGCTGGCCGAACTCCCGTCAGTCATCTGGAGCCTGAGGAACACCCTGAGCCGAGCCACGGGGTTCACACCGTTCTTCCTGGTCTATGGAGCCGAGGCCATCCTCCCTAATGACTTGGAGTACGGTTCCCCGAGGCTACAAGCCTACAACGAGTAAAGCAACCGCACTACCCGCGAGGACGCCCTCGACCAACTGGAGGAAGCCCAGGAAGTTGCGCTGCTACATTCGGCCAAGTACCAGCAAGCCCTACGATGCTATCAAGCCCGGCACATTCGAAGCCGAGACCTGAAGGTAGACGACCTAGTGCTCAAACTGAGGCAGAACAACAAGGGCCGCCACAAGCTGACCCCACCATGGGAAGGGCCGTACATCGTCGCCCAAGTGCTAAAGCCCGGGACCTATAAGCTAGCCAATGAGAAGGACAAAATCCTCACCAACGCTTGAAACATAGAACAACTACGTCGTTTCTACCCTTGAATTTCCAAGCATTGTATACATTGTTTCTCGAAATACATTAAAGAAGCGTTCTTTAGTTGTTCTAATTTTTCGAGAAACCCCCCGAGCCCATCGATGGGGGATCGGCGTTACGATAACGCTACGAAGGAGACTCGGCTCTGCCTCTGTAGAACCGAGCCTCTCTCGGGGGCTAAAAGGGGGGACCCCCTAAGTCCCAGGCACCATTTTTTAGTCGTTTTTCGAAAAAAATTCTACGCCAAACTCTCTCGCGTACTCTGACAAATCGATTGTAAAAAACCTAAGGATCGAAAGTGTGCCTCGAGGCCAAAAGGCCGACCGAGCCGCGAGATTGCCTATGCCTCTAGGCTACGGCAACTCCCTCACCACCTTTCGCCGGAGGGGCAGCTTAGGCTCCGAGAAATTTTTTTGCAAGTGATATGTTCAGAAACGAGACAGAGGACAGAGGCTCGGAAATACAATAAAAACGATTAAAAAGCGTATACACACGAGTACTTTAAAAGGCCTCGACAGCCACAAGCGTTATGATATGGTAACATAAGTCCTAATCTGTTTACGTGACCCCTTTGGCCTAGGTCAAAACTCAGGGTCGCCAGCGTCGGGAGACGGCGTGGGAGGAACCACCTCCTCTTCGAACAAACTGGCCAGCATCGTGCCAGTGGCCTCAGCTGCCTCCTCCAGCTTCATGACCTCCTCCTTGACCTCCTCGTCATCCTCAGCCATGACGTAACCGTCACTGACGGCCGCGAGGTCGATGCCAGAGTAGTGCGAGGAGACGACGGCCAGGGTGCGCTTGACGCCCGTATGCAGCGCCCCCCGAAGCTGCTCGTGGACTCGGCTGCTTAGCGCGGTTAGGCGGCTCCCGAGGGAGCTACCTGGATCGACCCCCCGACCTCTAGGGCCTTGCAGGCAGTACGGGCGGTGCTCTGCAGCGTGTTGTGCTCCCGAATCTTAGCCTCGAGCACCGACTGCACTTCAACGGAGGCCTTGGCTACCCGGGAGACCTCCTTCTCCAGCTCTACGCCCAGATAGGCTGGATGGGGTTAAGAACGAAAGAAAAACAAATAAAACAAGGGGCACGGTTTAATAGGACTCACCCTTGGACTTTTTCTTCTAGGATAAGGCCTCGACCCGGGAGGCCTCGGCCACCTTGAGGGCCTCTACCAGGGCACCCTTCGTCAGCAGATGCGCGCCTTGCTCCGCACCCAGCTACCCAGCGGTGGCCTTGGCGGAGGCCGTCGCTTCTTCAGCCCGAGACATGAAGGTGTCCCGCTCGCCGACCACCCAGGTCAGCTCCTCCTCTAGCTCCTCGATCCACGCCGACAAAGGGGTGGCCTCCTCCCGAGCCGTGGCCGCCTCGACCTTCATATCAACACAGTGAAGGCGGAGGTCCTCCACCTCTGTGCTCCGCGCCGACAGAAGCACATTAGCATTGGTGAGCAGGTCCTTCTGCTGTCGCAGCTGGTCCTAGATGTCCCACTCCTACCGCAGGAACATCGACTTCCTGAGGGACCAGGCCTCGAGCTCTTGGGTAGGCAAAACAGGGGTCAAGTACTGCGAGAAAACTCGGAAAAAGATGACACAGCACTGGGAAAGAAAGCGCGCACCTGGGCAACCCCGGGCAGATCGTCAGCCACTATGGACAGCGCTGTCTGCAGCGACCGCTCCGCTAGCTGGCGAAATTGCTTGAAGGAGCCCCAGCGCCCCCCTTGGTCGTGTCCTCAAGGGCGAACAGAGGCTCCCCCTCAGGGTCGTCCCGGCTCCGCCACAAGACACGCGGGTGGTCCCACCCGTGGGACTCGGGTTGTACCCACACAAGGGCTGAGCTCCCCTCGACAGGAGTCGGGACCGGCTGCTCCATGGTGCTGGCTGCCTCGGCGTCTGCCACCTCCTTCCCCCGGGAAGTATCGTTGGAGGAGATTGTCTGAACCACCTGGGCGCTCTCCTGCGACGGCGGTAGGTCTTGGACCGGAGGTAGTACCGAAACTTGCTCCGCATCCACCGCCGCATCCTGGGCCGCCGGCTCCGCCGCGCCCGCCTCCACCACCTCAGCCTCGGTGGTCTCAGGAGCCCCGACGCTCACCACCTCGACTTCAGGAGCCCTGGCCTCGGCCACCTCGGCCTCGGAGGTCCTGGGCGCCTCATCCCCCGTCTGTTTCGCGGCCACCTCAGTGGCCTCTTCTTGGGCGACCGGCTCCTTCGGGTCAGCCCTCGCCGACACCGCGCCACGCTGTATGGCGGCCTGTGCCTCCACCATCCATTGAGCGGGGGAGCTGGTGCTCACCTTGAGCTCCTTACATGGCGCCAGGGCGGGCGTCTCCGCCTGACGCTTCCGGCTGAAAGCAAAGGCACTCGCAAGGTCAGCATACGACCAAGGGGCGAGCGAGGGATGCTACAAACTCCACTAACAAAACACTCACCTCGAACAGGGACACAACTGCTTCGGCACTGCACCCCTCGTCCTCTGTAATGGCGGTGGCAGTGGCTGTGGTACGACCTCCGTGTCTGCTGGTGCCGGCCGGCCCTCGCTCGACTCCGATGCTCCCTCCTTCCTCTCCGGAGGCGGTTGAATCGCCCCCGTCGTCGCCCGCTCCACCTCCGCCATCGGGTCCCTCAGGCTGACGACGCGCTTCCCCAACGCCCGTGCCTCGGGCGTATCGGTCTCGGCCCTAGGGCGGGCAGTCGCTAGCCCCGAGACACTCTCTCCTCCTCCTCCTGGAGATGTCAGGCCGCTTGCCGACGCCCTAGGCACCGCTCCCCTGACGTCGGGGAGGTGGTCCAGGGGACCCCACCCCACCTCGACCTCGTCGTCGTCGTCACTCGAAGGGTCCAGTGACGACGATGATGGAGACAGCTCTTCCAGGAGACCGTCGCACCTCTATTGCCGACGGCGTTTCTCCAGCTCCTCGCGCTCAAGGATCTTCTTGTTGTGCCTTGCCTCCTTGGGTGTCCTTCCGCTTCTTGCACGCCTCGGCATATGCCCTGTTCTTGGCTCACCGCCCTGCGTCCTCGGGAACGGGCGGCGGGGAGGCTCACACATCCCTCATCCCCTGTAGGGATGGCAAACGCAATAAGGAAATAGGAAAATGCAAGGAACAAGAAGGCCTTGGAGGTCACAGCGGCGCGTGACTCACCAGAGAGATGTACCCCCGCGACGGGCGCATCAAGAACAGGGATAGACCACCGCTCTTCATCCACCCATCCACCGTCTCTTTCACCCGACGTAGAATCTCCTCGTCGAAGAGGGCGACGGCGGACAACCGGATGCCATCGATCGGCTCGTCCATGTGTCATCTCGAACAGGTGCCATCGTCGAGCCATCAACGGCAGCACCCTCTGGTGATGGAAGGCTACCACGACCATAGCCGCTGTAAGGCTGTGGCCGCGCAGCCTCTCCAACGCCTCCAGAAGCGGCCGCCGCTTGGGCTGATCATCCCTCGCGACGCCATACCTCCACTTCTCCGGTTGGCTCTCCACGATTCGCTCGGTATAGGGGGGAAACCCGCCGTCATCATTGCGGAGGTAGAACCAGCTGTTGTACCAGCCGCGGTTGGACGACGCGAGCTAAGCCGGGATGTAGAGGAGTTGCCGGTCTTAGCGCACTTGGAGAGTGCAGCCGTCGGCCCTCATCGCCTTTCTCGTGCCCGTCGGCTTGGTGGTGAGCCCCGCCCGGAAGAGGTGGAGCCACAGCTCCCAGTGGGGGGCAATGCCCAGGTATCCCTCACAGACGGCGACGAAGATGGCTGCCTGCGCAATGGAGTTGGGGTTGAAGTTGTGAAGCTCCACGCCGTAGTAATGCGGGAGCGCTCGCATGAATCGGTCTGACGGTACACCGAGGCCACGCTCGTGGAAAGATACGATGCTCACGATGTAGCCATCGCGTGGCCTTGGCTCCGGCTCGCTCCCTGGAGCAATCCACTCTGGCCTGTTAGGGTCGGTGACCGGGCGGAGGAGACCATCGTCGACGAGCGACTGCAGCGTCTCCACAGACACGTCGGACGGACCCCAAGGATCTGCCTGGAGGACAACAGCGCTGCTAGCCATGAGTGTGGTGGAGAACGCGACTACGGCGGTAACACGTGGTCTCGCTTACTCCCCCTCTCTCTCTTCTCCTCCCCCTTCTCCCTTCTTCTCCCCAGCGCTCTCTTCCGCTGTTCTTGACAACCGCTCGAGTGCAGAAAGTGCGAGTGTAGGCGGAAAAGGTAAGGAGGGGCAGGGGTGTGGCTTGTCACATATTTATGAGGGAGGGAAGGGGGTGTAATGGTCGGGCGATGAAGCTGCGGAAATTTCCCTCATATCTAGCGCAGTTAATCCGGATCTGGCTAAACCGCCCACACGTCCACCTTTTCCTTATTAACCACGCACGCACAGTAACGTCCCATCCACAGACATCGCGTCGCATCCAACCGCAGCGACAGCAGGCGCCGTTCCATCCCCCCGAGAAACCGCCTCAAAAGGCACGCCCGCAGTTGTCAGCCGATGGGAGGGGAATATCCCCCAGCCGATTCCTTTCAGGCTAAGGAACTGGGCACCGAGCCTGTTACGGTCTAGGGGTTCGAAGGCTGGGCCCCTGAGGGTCTCGACAATCGCCCCAGGATAAATAGAGTTAGGGATGACTATGGGCGAGCCCGTACATGGCCGAGGCCCAAGCAAGCAATTGCTTGGGATGCCCTAAAGTCATGTCCGAGACCGACAGGGAGGTCTCTAAATGGGATCCCACCGAAGAGAGGCGTCGAGCCCCCAGGGCCAATCGAACGGCCCTAGGACCCACTAGAGAAGCCCTCTGGTACTTTTGGAGTGTGTCTCTGGACCACAAGCCGACCCCTATCGAATGGGGCACGGGCCTCCACTTAGACTTACCCGATAATAGCTCACCAGAGGTGTCACTGCTCACGCCCACTGAGGGTAGCCTAGCATATTCCACCCCTCATTCTGAATGAAAAGGATGCGCGAGGGCCACACAAAAAAGACAGGGAAACTCCTGATCGCCCTCTTGCTCCACGCAGAGGCTCGGGGGCTCCTCCTGCAACCAAAACCGATGCCTTTCAGGCTAAGGAACCGGGCACCGAGCCTGTTACGGTCCAGGGGTTCGAAGGCTGGGCCCCCGAGGGTCTCGACAGCTGCCCCAGGACAAATAGAGTTAGGGATGACTATGGGCGAGCCCGTACATGGCTGAGGCCCAAACAAGCAATTGATTGGGATGCCCTAAAGTCATGTCTGAGACCGGCAGGGAGGTCTCTGAATGGGATCCCACCGAAGAGAGGCGTCGAGCCCCCAGGGCCAATCGAACGGCCCTGGGACCCACTAGAGAAGCCCTCTGGTACTTTTGGAGTGTGTCTCTGGACCACAAGCCGACCCCTATCGAATGAGGCATGGGCCTCCACTTAGACTTACCCGATAACAGCTCACCAGAGGTGTCACTGCTCGCGCCCACCGAGGGTAGCCTGGCATACTCCACCCCTCCTTTCGAACGAAAAGGATGTGCGAGGGACGCCCTAAAAAGACAGGGAAACTTCTGATCGCCCTCTTGCTCAGCGCAGAGGCTCAGGGGCTCTTCCTACAACCAAGCCGAGACCCAGCGACCCGAACTCGCACTCAGGGGCTCGGCAAATGCGATAAAACCCTCACTCAACAGGGAAAAAGCCCTTGGAGGAGTAAATTCCACTCCTCTAGGACCTCGGGGGCTACACCCGGTGGGTGCGCTCGCGCGCAACCACCAAGGCCTCGAACACAAAACACAATCCCGACGGGAGACACTGCAAGCCAAGTCTCATCAAAACCTCAGGGGGAGTGCCCGCACTCCCCTCAAGGCTTGGGGGCTACTGTCGGATACCATAGAAAGGGGTACCCTAAGCAAGAACCGAAAAAATTGCTTAGACCTTGTAAATATCGAAGCCAAGAGACAACCACGAGGCCTCGGCCGATTCTCCGATTCACCCGAGGCCCACGCCACAAGGCCTCGGATGAGGTACCAACTCTCCGCCTCGCTCGAGGCCCCGCCCCGTAAGGCCTCGGACGAGGTGCCGATTCTCCGATTCGCTCGAGGCCCCGCGCCATGAGGCCTCGGACGAACTCTCAGTTACCGACTCACTCGAGGCCGGCTCGGCATCAGCCCCGCCGTAGCTTTGACCGATCGCCCTGATGGAGCATCACATCCAACTGAAGCACTCAACCACTCCCACAACGTCAGCCGCACGACAGCACAGTACAGCAGAGTAACCGACGAGACGGAAGTCATATCAGCGCCCTGCCATCCGGGATAGGACGGGGCGGGGGTTACCGGCCGCTGTGCTCGGCACTATGCCCACGACCGACACCCATGCGGCGCTGTGCTACCTAACCCCACCTGCTCCGATGACAGTGCGGCGTGGAGAGTCATGTCTAGGTCCCTGTAGCCTCGGAATCAACAAACAAGACCAACTGCTCCCTCTGAGCCTCGGCTATCCGCTTCCGGGCTCCTGTAGCCTCGGGACTTGTGCCTACCGAGCCCCCCACGATGGTTCAGCCTCTGCATCGACTGGGCCTCGGATCTCTACGTTGTAAACACTCTGGCATCGGCACGTCGCCCGCAGAACGCGCCATACCCTGTGTCAGGCTGTAGGATCCCCCCACGTCGCGCACAAGGCCTAGCTATTGTAGCCTCGGAATCAGCGCGCCCGCGCCATCGCATCAACCTAGCCTCGGCGCTCCACGGCCGATCAAACATCTGACAACCAAAGACGCTTCCAATGCGCGCCGCCACCCTGAGAGCTCCCACGCCGCATGAACCAGCGTGACCGGCACATCGCTCCAGAGTACCAAGGACAAGACCGCTCCATCGACCATACCGCCACAGTAATGAGCTACAGGGCTCGGACATACCGTCTCCGCTCACAAAACACCACGTAGCGAACGCATGTACCGCCCCTGTCCTCTCCTTCTACTATAAAAGGGGGTGACCAGGGCCGTTTCTAGGAGGACGAATGGACACACTCATGGAGACATCGCTCAGATAGACACACACGCAAGCAACGAGCAACACTCTGTAACACGCATGCTCCCTCACTGCAAGAGATCAACATCTCAAGCTACCCACGCCGCTCCACGCAGAGACCTGGGACTAGCTCTCTCTCTCTCGCCCTGCTTGTAAACCCCTACTACGAGCACCTCGGTGCAAGGAATACAAGATCGCTCTCCCAGATTGGACGTAGGGCACCTATTGCCTGAATCAGTATAAACCTTGTGTCTCTTTGCATCGCCATTCGGGATTAGGAACACGCAGTACATTTTCACTCGTTGGTTAAGGACCCGCCGGTCCGAAACACCGACACCCATCTGTCCCTAAACCCTATTACCCGATGGCGACCGGTGAGGCTCCTAGCATACGACCGGCGGTGGGCCTCCTAGGCGGCTCGGGAGTACTAGTCGGGCTCCTAGGCGCAGGAGGTTGCCCGGCTAGGGCTGAAGCCAGAGGGGGTTGGCAAAAGAATTATTCACAAGCATCAGCCATGAGGGGTTGCGTGGAGCGCATTAGAGAAGCAATCCTCTCGAAGACAAAAGCTTTGCCTGGCGCTCATGAGTGAAAGCTTGAAGACATGTCATGATCATCTACAACTACTTCACCTGCGTCGACTGCTTCGCCTGCCTCTACTACATCAAATGTCTTTGGCGAAGGCGGAATTACGAAAACAAGGTACCAAGGGCTCAAGGTCAAAGGAGCAAGCTATCAAGGACAGGTCACAGAGGATAGAGCGAAAGGTTGCCACCAAAGACTAGTCGAATACATGTCGAAGACTAGCCGAGCCAAAGTAGTCCTCAGGCTATCAATGTAAAGACGAAAAGTTGTGTACCGAGACCGAGTCGTAATTGGGCCACAATTTGTTTGCATTCAGCTATTGGGTTTTGAACTTTCGACTAAAACCGAATAGCTAATGGCTACTGTTGGGGGTGTGTTATGTGTTGGAGACCCCTATTATCATATTCAGGACCCAATTACATAGCCTAGTGCTCATAAAACAATATTTGAGGGCCATTTGTAGCCTTTAATGGCATTTTTTTATAAATATAAATCCCACCAGAGAGCATTGTAGCCCCTAGTGGTGTTTCTGTAAATACAAACTCTACCAGAGGGTATAAAGAGAACATCCTCTCCCACCTCCCCTATAAAAAGGGAGAGGGGGAGGGAGAGAGACCTTTTGACTAGCTGATCACTTGCTTGCTTCCCTCTCTTCTCTCCTTCGCTATCTCTTGCTGCCAACATAGTTTGCATCACACTTCTCTGTTAGCAATTTATCAGCCTAAAATTCAAAAGACTATATCAGTTCAACACACAGAAAAAATTCATAAAAGAGGTCAATTACTTCTGGTTATCAATATTATGGTCATATCTTACCCTATGGATAACTGATTAATGTCTCTAAGTCCTTGTAAAATATGGAAGATTTTTTAGAGAGTGCCTATTATCAATAGATAAATACAGTACCGGAACATGCAGGAATGCAAGCAACTGAAGAGATAACATATGTTACCTTTTTTTATCATAGTGCACAGATCATACTTGGCCTCATTTGTGCGATGTTTTGTCAAACACTTAACCATAGATGTTTTCTCGACATTGTGAAGATCCAGCACCAGAAAAGATTTGCCACTAAAGACCTTATCCAAATCATAAATACCCAAGTGATTATGCAAGCTTACAAACGAACAGGATAGCCATCCCAACTTAGCAAGCGTGATTCCCATTGAGAGATGACTTGAACATAAAATGAATTTGATATATAGCAATAAACAATTTTAAACTCCATAAATAACAAAATTATTGTTAATCCACGCTCTCTAAAACTACAAAGAATTGTATTGAAAACAACGAAAACAAGTCTAAATCCAAACCTTGGCTTTCATGAGATCTATTTTGTTAAGATGACGTGAAAGTGTAATCCACCATCTAGAACTCATGAAGAAGGAACTTAGGATATCCGCAATCGTATATTTTAGTTGTAGAAGATAGAAGATATGATAGGATTATGTTAATTTAATAAAAAAACTAAAAAGAATGTAATTGGCTCGTTATCCACATGGTTAAGTATGCAATTGAGCTCTAGTGACATGCCCACCTAGAATCGAGTTTTGCCCAGTGAAATTGATGGCCTCTTTGGATTCTTTGGTCTAAAGTTGAGTGGCTAAAGTTAAGGACTAAAACTTTAGACTACTTTAGCTCATTTATGCGGTCTAAATTTTTTTTTGAGGCAATCTAAACTTTCGACCTTTTGTTTTTAGTCTTAAGAGTTAGAGTGGTCTAAAGTTTAGACCATGAAATCCATTTAGTGGCTAAACTTTAGACTATGAAATTCAAACAGTGCCTGAGCCCACGGCGATGCCAAACCCGTCCTCCCTTTAATAGGCTGGCCAACAAGCCCACTGGAATGTTTGGTTTGGGCGCCAGGCAGCGCTGCCTGCCAGGCAACTTTCTCAGGGCGTTGATTTCGGTGGCCTGGTGGCTAGGATCGCTGCCTGGTCGGCACCCGCCAGGCCAGGTATGTGTCCAAACAACGCGTAAGTCCACGTGCCGGCGCACCCTCTAGGTGCCTTTTATTTTGGGGGAAATGGGCACTGGATAGGGAAATAGCTGGTGGGATAGTTTTTATCCCTTGTTTGGATGGTGGGAAAAGGAAATGAAGCTAGATTTGGATTGGGAAATCTCAACATGATGGGAGGGGTGGGTTTCGACAGGAAAAGAGATCCGCTCAACACCGCGAAACGGAGCAGGCCGTCGTCGCGCCACGAGCACGAGCAGCAGCAGCTCACGGATGACACAATGCGAGCAGGAGCAGTGGTGGCAGCACTCGCGGTAGCTCATCTACATCCGCTCTCTCTCTCCTCTCCCTTCGCCCCCCTCTCTTCTGCGGCTGCTCTCCCGTGGAGGCGTGACACCGGGGGAGCCTCACCGGCGGACGGCCGCCGCCGCAACCGACCCGGCCGACTTCGCCGCCCTGGCTTGTTGCGAGCCGTCGGTGAGCGCGCGAGGGAGGCATGAGCACGGCCCCACATGGCTTGGCCCGGCTAGCCGCCCTGCCACCACGGGCGCACAGGCAGTCACGTTCCTCACCAGCCAGCCTGCCATTGCGGGCGCGGGCCACGGGCGAGCTGGCTCACTTGAGGATGAATGTTTTTTTAATCACATTAAACTTGTGGGTCCCACTCAACCCAAACTCAAACCCAGCTCCATCCGAACAAAGGATTGGACTACAATATGGTATCCATGACCCTAACTCAAGGCTGGGGGGTCCCACTCAACCCAAACTCAAAACCAGCTCCATCCGAACAAAGGATTGGACTACAATATAGTCCCCCCCCCCCCCCCCGAAATATTGGTCCTCGGTTCCTATCTCTCGGTTCTCGTTTTGCAAAGACCGATGATGTGCAGTCAGCTAGGTTCGGTAGTGCTTACAGTTATCTATACTAGCTACTTCCATGCGTTTTTCAATTCTTGATTTTCTAGCATAATTTCGGTTTCCATTTTTCAAAGACCGATCTTTTTAAAAACCGAAATACCCGACTCGAATCTCGGCCTGGACCGAACGCCCACGGCCCACCCTGAAGGTCCCTAGCCCACTCCAGCCCATTTCCTTTTCCCTTACCCAGCGTGCATCCAAACGCCACCCTAGAGTTCTCACCGCTCACGGACGCACGCCGCCACGCGCCCACGGCCCCCAAACCCCATCCGTCCCTAAACCCTACTACCCGTGGCGACTGGTGAGGCTCCTGGCGGCGGCGGGGCGTCAGGGCTCCTGGGCGGCGCGGGAGTACTAGCCGAGCTCCTAGGCGCAGGTGGCTGTCCGGCTGTGGCTGAAGCCCGAGGGGCGAGGGCAGTCGTCCGGCGGCGGCCAGGTCACCAGACCAGGGGAGGCTGGAGTGGCCGACGGACGGCGGCAGCCAGCAGCCAGGACATCGGGCGGCCAGCGGGCAGGGGCAGTGGCACTGGCAGCGGACTGCAGCCAGCACAGCAAAGGTGAGGATTCACTGATTCAGGAACGTGAATTTGTGAGCCGTGATGTCTGATTCATAGCATTATTATTGCATACTATTGATTTTTAGTCAGTAGCGTGCATATATTTTTTTCCCGTAGATTTCTTTTGGTTTGCAAAAATGTAGAACAAAACAGTTTATTTGTGAATTTAAAGCAAAATGTGGTTATTTTGTAATTTCCCTAATTCGTTAGTTTCATGTATATATCTTAGAGTTGAACAATTTGTGTCAGTAATCAGCAATATACCACTATGAACTATATTTTGGACATTTGCATTGAACCTGTTTTTTTATTAGGATTAGGAAATAGCCTAGCATGGGGAAGAGGCAGAGGAAGACTCCTGGGCGTGCGCCGGCACGGGGCCTTCCAAAGTCCAAGCGGACCGATGAGCTAGCGGCAATGTCTGATTCTGACAATGACGAAATTGATGCCTGTAAGATGGAGGAGCTGTGAGGCCTCATTTCTTTGTTTCTGAAGAGCATGCATTTGGTTGTTCCTGTTGGCTGATGCGTGCTTTGTCGTTGTTTTGTCTCTGATTTCTGTTTCGCAGTCCACAAGCAGCGGGACATGATCCCTTTCGACGCCGATGATGGTTAGTGCTCTAGTTTTGGTGCTATTGGGGATTTCAATTTGCTTTGTCCATCTGCGAGCAACTTACTAAGACATTTTGATTCTCTTTCTTTTTGCTGGGTTTTTCGTTGTGTTTCAGTAAGGGAGTCGGAGGATGATGATGTGGAGCAGCCTGTGTTTGACCTCGAGGTATTTTTAACGCCTTATTACTGACTGAGTTCTCCATGAGTTCACATTATACGTAGAAAGCTACAAATTATATAGGTGGTAACTTTCAAGGGTTTTGGATGATTAAATACAAGTATTGATGTTTGGATGGATAGCTCAGCTCCATTACCTTGTTTTCAGTCATTTATTTTGCTCATTTAGCCTAGACTAGTGCTGCAACAGTGGATTGGTTGTGCTGCTGGATCATATGATTTGTTGCTGATGTTTTTTTTCCCATTTTTATTTGATGATAGCTTATTTTGGGGTAACATGTTGCCACCGTATTTCTGGGTTCTGGGTTCTGGGTTGACATTGGTATACACTATATAGAGCGCTGCCTTCTCCCTTGTAAGGGGTACTGTGGGTCAAATGGCTAGTATCGAACACGATATTTGCTCAATTTCTCATCATTGTGTTGCTAATGTGAATGGAATGTGATATGATGATACAACTACAACACTGTCAAGGGCCTCGTACCCCTGACTAGCCGGACCTCGGCTACGTAGCTCGTAGCCGCCGTCCGTCACGCCGGCGAGGTTATGCCCCTCTGCCGTCGGCTTGTAGAGAAATAGGGAGCTTAGGGATAACTTTCTGCTTAATCTCAATTGGTTCCAGCGTACAGAATATATAGCCCTTCGCCTAACAGATGGAGAAGGCTCTCCTTAATTCTAGGATCAGCCTAACAAGGAAACAACTAACTATCTTTCCTCCTAGCCACTCGCCTGCCCCTCCTGGGTCCTGACCGCGCGCTCGGCGTCCCTGCGGACGTCGCGGGCCCTCCTGCGCCGGGCGTATGTGCGCCCGCACATGACAAACACATTACTGGCTTTACATTGTGCTGTACTGCTGGCATCCTATGTTCCTATGTAATGTAAATGAACCTGATATGTTAAATGCCAAATGATTAAAAATCAGTGTTCCAAAAAAAGGTACTAAACGTGCACCTAGGCACGATTAGCTGGTAATTGGAGCCATGCTGGGTCGATTAGGCACTGTGTGGCCAATAAGCTCTGGACACGCCTAGGCTCTTCGCCTACGCGTGAGCGCAGACACAGGAAAAGCAGTGGCAAAGCGATCTTGCACTAGTGCGGTCGGGCAGGCAGAAAAAGTAGAGCGTGGGCGGGCACGGCACAAAAGAGAGGTCAGGAGTGTGGAACAGGGGGTGGGCGTGGATGGGCAGATAAATACCTAGCGGCTATGTTACAACTTACAAGAGAAGCAAAGTGCCATTGCTCCTCGCATCGCTGCCAGCTGCCAAGCTGCGAGACCTCCTCACCACTTCGTGTTGCCGCCAATGTAGCCTCGTCCCAGTTCCCTTCTCCCTCATCCTGTTAGTTCTCAGCTTCCCATCGACTGTGTACGGGTGCGCGTGTGTGTCAGCTAAGCGTGGTGGGGCTGTTGAGCCTTGGGGAGTCAGTGATTACAGTTCATGTGCCCCCTCGTGTGGAAACTGGTGGATGGAGCACGTCTTTGCAGTGTGTTTGTGTGTCGTGCATGTCCTGCAGCGCCCGAGCTGTCTCTGTGAGATACATTTCTATTGTTTTCTCTTGAACTTGCTATTTGCAAAACTCGTTACTTCCCTGTTGTCGTAATTTTCTTCTGATACTCTGTTCTCAAATGCTAATAACTTGATAAATGTGCCTTGTTTGTGCTGCCTTGTGCCTTGTTTGCCCTGAAATTGTCTCTGTTAATACTCTGCTTTTTCTTCATCTGTGCTGGTGCCTCCTGATCTTGCTCCCAGCATCAAATAATCTAATAAATTATAAAAAAGCAGAAACACTTAATCACGTTTAATCTACACTTAGGCGCTCTAGGTACTAGGCTGTGGCCACTGCCTAGCACCTTTTGGAACCTTGGTAAAAACCTGTACTTCTGTACTAGTTGATGTTATTCTTATCTTCTTTCTGTTTGACTTATTCTATGATCTTATTTATTTAGGGTGTTTCTGATAGCGAAAGTGAGGACAGCAAAGGAGAAGAGTCTGGTGACATGGCTGAAGCTGATTATGAAGAATGGGACAAAGGGTATATTTCAAAATGTAAGTTCGTGAATAGCTCTTACACAATATCTATGGGCATAGTACTATCCTGTTAGTGTATTTCTTTGTTTCTGTTTAGCAATATGTTTCTGTGGCTTAAATAATTAGGTCCACATATTGATATAGGTGAACTATTACAAATATATACTTAGCCGCCAACAAAGGTGATGCTATTTTTAAGTACAATTGCACAAATTATATAAATATACGATGCTTTGCAACTGTAAAGGGTATGGGTGATAAATCCGTTGGTACATAAAATGCTAGTGCTGATTTCTTATACTTTCAGAATTTATGTAGTGCTTCAATGCAAGCTTTGGCTCAATTGTTATGATTTGCATTACCGTTAATGAAATAAATAAGAAAATTACTGATCCTCTTATTTAGCTGTTCCTGTTTCTTCTGATATGTGGTGTTTG
Organism: Miscanthus lutarioriparius; assembly: GCA_904845875.1. NCBI lineage: Eukaryota > Viridiplantae > Streptophyta > Magnoliopsida > Poales > Poaceae > Miscanthus > Miscanthus lutarioriparius. The sequence continues at coordinate 2,782,067 of CAJGYO010000013.1, read as the reverse complement.
CATATACATAACTTACTAGTGTGTTTGAACAGTGAAAAGAGCACAGAGGGCTGTCAAACAAATTGCTGGAGGTGATGATAGCATGGATGAGCAGGAGGATGAAACGAAAGAAAATGTTTGGGGCAGAGGTAAAAATGCATACTATGCTGCTGGTGAACAGTCTGGTGATGATGAGGTGGATTATGAGGAGGCACAAAGGATAAAAAAAAATCAGGAAAAAAAGCTGTCTTTGAAAGATTTTGGACTAGAAGATGGTGAAAGTGATGAAGAGAATAATGTCACAAAGGTGATCGTCTTTTTTCTTTTCTTTTTTTCTTACTGTCTTGTTTGCTTCAACCATGGGATGGCTTTGAGAATCGTCTAAACTTACATCAGGACATCTTCTTATCACATAATAAGTTATTCTCCATTATACAACTATACAATTTTAATCTATTTTAGGAAACGGTCCATGTTTCCAACCCTCAACTCTGAGACTTTTCTGTTTTCAATCCTCAACTATTGAAACTTGATTTTAGGTGATGTGTTGTTGATGTGCAAAGTGACCTAAGGTCAAAATAGTTTTTTATTTCTAAAATTAGTAAATATTTTTGAATAGTTCTGGAATTATTCTCACTTGCATTATGGGGTATTGCCAACCTGCATATGCAAGACAATCAGGCTAGCACGTCGGGCCATGGTGGCAGAACAGGCCTGCAATACAATCCCAAGGGTCATTTATGTTGGGAGGTTATGTAGACCTTTTACTATTGTTTGCTTACTCATCCATTTCATCATTCACGTAATATGCTATGCCAGAAAAACTGTCTTCAAAACCATCATAAGGCATTATTTAGGCGGTTTTCAATACTTTAAGGGGTAAAATACTTGGTTATTTAGGGGGTGTGTACTCCCTCCGTCCCTATTTAAGTGTCATTATTGGGAGCATGTCGGTCGATTTTTTTTAAAGTTTGACTAGGGTTTGTAGAAAATATTAGCAACATTTGTATCTCCAAAGGAAAAAGTCTACTTAACCCCCCACCTTTCATACTTGGTCTACTTCACCCCCCAAACTATGAAACCGTCTGTTTTACCCCCTGAACTTTCTAAAACCGTCTATTTTGCCTCCGGGCGGGTTTTAGCGGCGGGTTGCTACAGTAACATCGGTTTTGATTTTTTTTTATTTTTGGTGAATTTTTGAAAAATTATAGTAAATCATAGAAAAATCATAAAATGAAAAATCTAATTTTGTTGGACTCCACATGAGTAGATCTACACAGTGAATATATAATACGGTATGCTTTAGTACAATTTTTTTTTTTTGTAGCTTTAGATTAATTGGAAAATTCAATTTTGTCTGTAATTAATTAGAATTTATCTATAACTAAGTTATACATAGTCCAATGAGTACGAATTTTTTACTATAGTTCAAGCATACAATAATTAGCGTACCATAAAAATTTCACCACAATTGGACCATAGAAGCTGCAGCTATGAATTATTCCAATTAATTACAGACAAAATTAGATTTTCCAATTAATCTAAGGCTATAGTAAAAATTTTGTACTAAAGCATACCGTATTATATATTCACTATGTAGATCTACTCATGTGGAGTCCAACAAATTAGATTTTTCATTTTATGATTTTTCAAAAATTCACCGAAAATAAAAAAAGAAAATTCAAAACCACTGTTACTGTAGCAACCCCCCGCTGTTACTGTAGCAACCCGCCGCTGGAAACCGCCCAGGGGGTAAAATAGACGGTTTTAGAAAGTTCAGGGGGTAAAACAGACGGTTTCATAGTTTGGGGGGGGTGAAGTAGACCAAGTATGAAAGGTGGGGGGTTAAGTAGACTTTTTCCTATCTCCAAATAAAGATGCAACGATATATCCAACGATACTATTTATGTATCATATATATTAATATTTTTTAATATATTTGGTCAAAGTTGAGGACCTTTGACTTCTCGGGAAGTGAGAACGACAGTTTAAAAGGGATGGAGGGAGTAGAAGTTTTCCTTTATTTTATTCACTGTCTTTGCCTTGTTCAGCAATGAGGATTTGAATTTCCATTGTCTTCTACCTGCTCATTTGGCTAATACTTTATCTGAGTAGATATGTTTGTTGATGCATACATCGGATAATATCCTTCTGCAATTATTTACCCATTGACTAGCAGGTATCCAACCAAGAAACCAAAATGAAAGAAGACTTTGCTGTCTTATCAGGCGATGACAAAATGGATGTGGTATACAGGTCTGTTGTTTGACTTCTGTACTAGTCTAGTTCCTTCACAAAGTCTATCCTCATAGCATAATGTATCTACTGTTCACCAGTGCATGAAGAAACTTTTTTACCTTTGAAAATGATCATTGTAATGGTTAGTTCCACTCAAGTCAAGCTTAAATAGGCATGTCCATTAATGAAATTTTGAGATTTGTAATGCTTATAGCATCTAAATTGTGTACTACTTGAAGTGACATTGTCATTATGTGTTTAAGTGCAATGGATGGTGACATCTATATATTAATTTTGTGCACTTCTACTTCTGAACTCATCAGTTCTGCCCCTGAACTCGTTAGCTTGTTGTCTGAGTTGAAGGATGCCCATGAAGAACTTAGGGCTATAGGACAGCTTACCAGTGAGGTAAATTACTGCTGCACTCACAATTGAAACAATATTCTTGTTTCTTATTTTAATAGTATTTGCTGAATAATTGTGTAGCCTGAAGACTTTAACTTGCATGTGTGGAAGAACTATGGAACTTGAAAGTTGAAACATCAGTGTTTGTTAGCTTACCAATCTTGTTTGCCTTCAGAGTAACCCTTTATTGCATACTATTCATGAAGCTTAGATGTTATGTGCTATTGAACAAAAGTTCAAATATGGTGGTTCAAACTGGACCATATCTTGTCCCTACAATGAAGCTCAAGAGTGTTGCGAATAGCCTAAAGGGTGAAAGTACTCATACTTTCGATTTATTTTTCATCTACTACGCCATCCTTGGCACTATTCTCCATGCCATTATGATGCTTTCTTGCTTAGTGACTGCCACACACAAGCTTGAGCTCTCTCTAGTATGGTTTTGGTTCGTGATTACCATTTGTTCCTGGTTCATGTTGGTGATTCGTGGAATTTTGTGACTTGCGTTATATCACATTAGTTGAATTGGCTTGTTTCACTACTGTGATTCACTGCTAAATTTAGTGGAATTTTGTGGTTCGTGATCTTAGTGCCTATAGCCTGTTTGGTCTTCCTTCTCCATATCTTTCTGCCTTTGATAATAATTGATGAATATTTTTGCAGGTCACGTCTTGTCTAGGCAAAGATAAAATGCAACCTTTTGAAGTGAAGAAAGCTTGTTTGCTTGCTCATTGTCAAGCTATTACCTTCTATCTCCTTATGAAATCTGAGGGGTTGTCCGTACAGGATCATCCTGTAATTTCTCGCTTGATAGAGACCAAGAATATGGTAGAGAAGGTTTGTTTTTAGTAAACCTTATTCCTATACGTACTGAATTCAGAAGGCATGCCCATGCTGCTCTTTATCTGCCGGATGACATCCCCCCCCCCCCTTTCTTATCTTTTTGTTGATGGTTATTGGGTTGGTATTCTAATCAGTCTTACTAGACCAAAAATAAGTTTAGTAGAATCGGTAGCATGGAAGAATTTGTTCTGTTATGGAATATTATTTTAGGGCTTGTTAGATAATTTCTCTTCCTGAGTCGTTTGGAAAGTTATTTGGACTGTGAGATATGTGAAAGATTCAATGTCCTCTCTATTGCAGATAAAGCAAGTCACCATGAATCCAGTGAGGCAAAAAGGGAGCACTGATGACCATGGTATGCATAGCAGCACCATCCAAACAGATAAGATTGTCACATTGGACAAACAGGAGGGCAAATTTAGCAATGTACTAGCACTGGATAAAGTGATCCAAGTACTGTTTCTGCTCTGTTGTGTCTATTACTTTATTACCTTGGTGTTCCAAATAACACATGATTGATAATTTAGGGTGCCGAAGTCTCTGAATCAAGAAAGAGTGAGCCTTCTAATAATGATTACCATGAAGTCAACGAACAGAAGAACAAGGTTAATCTGATATGAACATGCAGTGTTCGTTGTTTTCCTGTTAAATAAGAGCGTATTTGCCTGAAATCTACAAATGACAGGATGAACATATGGGCTTGCAAAGCCTGGAAATGTTGAAGGTAAGAGCAAACCTTGAGGAAAGATTAAAGAAAAAAGGGCTCTATAATTTGACAAAGTCGAAGTCAGAGAAGTTGTCAAAAACCAGGACAACTAGTAATAAGTGAGTTATTAGTTATGTATTTCTTCTGTAGTTCTGTTACATAATAATGTTTTTGTTTCTTTGTGGTTTTAGTAATATTTATCTTTGATGTGTAGAAGAGGCCTGCAGACATTGGATGACTTTGATGATGAAGTGCTGAAGAATAATCAAATGATGAAACCTAGCAAGCTTGTTGCAGCTGCTGCTAAATCAAATAAAAGCATGGTATGCTACACTGTTCAGTTACAGGCTGTTTGTTTTTGTTGTATTAGTTTATATCTAATTGTTTCCTGTGGTCCTAGGTTTTTGTAATGGGATAATATGTAAATTTCCCAAGCATCAATGGTCTTAGTCATCTTAGGTTGGAAATGATTTCATGTGGCTATATCTTGAACATTATAGTATCCAGGATATTTGTAGTTCCAAAGTAATTTGTATAGTGAGTTTGAAAGTGATGGCGAATTTCACATTCTGATTTCGGGTTCTTGTAAGTTTGTTTCAGTTTTAAGCATCTCACCTAAAAAAAGTATAAGAAAAGGGTGTGTTTTCATGTGATGGTTTACTTTTGGGATACATCTAGGTTTTGGCCCCCTTCCCTCTGGAAACATGCCCTTAGTATGATATGTATATTTTGAAAAGGAGAAAAAGGAATTTCAATGAGCTGCATATATGCTCAGTATAAGCTATGATGTGTCTTGAGCCTTATTCGGAGTTACAAGCTTTTGGTTGTCTGATTGTGTCTGACCCCCTGTTTTCTATCTTCAAGTTTGTTTCTGGTGATGATGACCTTCCGAAGAGAGATAATATTGGAGAAAGACGGAGGAAGCACGAGCTTCGCGTTCTATCAAGAGTAGGAGCTAACTCAGTGGAAGATCATGAGTTGCCAGATGGTGACGCTTCTGAAGATGACCATGAGTTGCCAGAAGGTGGTGATGCTTCTCCAGATGGCTTCTATGAGGATGTTAAAAGACAGAGGACTGAAAAACTGTCAATCAAGAATGCTCTGTACTCGAGGTAAGTTTCACTGATATACCAGGTAATAAATATGGGGTTTCTGGTGAAATGCTATACTGCTGCTTACTTTTTCCTGTATGACAGAACTCCGGCTGTTGAACCTCTGGAGGAAGAAACTGAAGGCGATGGCAAGAGGACGATTTCATATCAGGTTAATCTTTACCTAATGCATCATGTAAAGTATTATAGATTTTGATTTCCTGTTACGTGCTTCTAAGTAAATCCAAACCCTTGCAGATCTTGAAGAACAGGGGGTTGACACGTTCCAGGAACAAGAAAAAGAAGAATCCACGAAAGAACTACAGGGTAAGTAACACAACATTATTGTATATAGGTGACTTGTGAGTCATCGAAACTGCTAGGGCGACAACACATTAGCTCAATTTTTTTTTACTCTTTTCAGGAGAAGCATAAAAACAAGCTTGTCAAGCGGAAAGGCCAAGTGCGCGATATCAAGAAGCCCTCTGGTCCATATGGAGGTGAAATGTCTGGCATCAACCCGAATGTCAGCCGCAGTGTTCGGTTCAAGAGTTGATGCCAGTAGTAGTATATCCAGGTTGGACATGAAAGGGTTGTTTCTGGTCGTAACTTGGCATTTTTTTTGCATGTTATTAAAATGGTTTAATTCCTTAGTTTTTGTTTCGATATTAGATGAGTAAAATTTTGCCTGCGAGAAATACACCACTGCCTGTGTGCCTGTGTCTGAAAACGTGCTTATGCTGAAACTAAGTATAATTATTAGAGGTTTGTTAGTGCTTGGGAAGAACCAGTGGTTCCTCCCTGTGATTTTTTTTCGTTAATTAAAAGTAATTAGGTCATTCGAGTGTATTCTAAGTTGCCCCGACGTCTTCTTTCTTTCTCCCTCTCCTGGACGAACTGAAAGCCTCATGGATATGGGGAAGGGCTCGCCGCCGCCTAAAAGGCTCACAGGGGATCTCCACCGGTTATCTGGAGGAGCTAGCCACCGACGACTGTTCTTACGAGCCACCATTTGGGATCACTGCCGGCCACCTTCACGAGCTCTGCACCAACCATCTCTGCTGTGGCTTGGCAGTCTGCAGGTCATCCGCTTGGCCAGGAGGAGCTCGGCAGCCTGCCTCCTCCCATCGCCGATCTGCTGACTGCTGCTGCTTCCGATCTATCACCTGCCTGCACTTATTTGGCCTCCACGGTTCATACATTTGCGGCTAAGGGCCAGTTTGGATGCCAAAATTTTTGGCAAAACGCTACTGTGGTGTTTCGTTATTATTTAACAATTAGTGTCCAATCATAGTCTAATTAGGCTTAAAAGATTCGTCTCATGGATTTCGTCTAAACTGTGTAATTAGTTTTATTTTTTATTTATATTTAATGCTTCATGCATGCGTCTAAATATTCGATGTGACGGAAAATCTTGAAAAATTTGGCATTTTGGGTTCCACTAAACAGGGCCTAGGTGTAACAAATCAACAAATTAACAGATTGATTTTTTTTCATGAACTTTGTACTCCTTTGTAACTGAGAAAGCAATTGTGTTACCTGTGCCCGTGCTCGTCGGGGTCGGCCCCTCAGCCGGAGATGGGGTTGCTGCGCCTGCATCCTCCCCTCCCCTTCCTCTTACTCTACCACCCTCAGCTCCTTTGGCATGCCCGCGTCCCATCACCGCTGCCACCACAGCCACGGCCACGCCCAGACCCAACGGTGCCACCATGCCTCTCTAACTGAGCCCTGGCCTGCGGCCAAACCGACGAGGTAGCGGCCAGCGTTTGCGTCCGCACGTAAGCTCGTGGGTGGCAAGCCAATGCAGTCCGACATGGCCGGCGTGTACCGTCGGGAAGACAGCTTTTCCCATCCATGGCCAGCTAATTCACGCAAAAGTATCATTCTACCCTTCACAATTTAATTGGAGCTGATTTCGAGTCCACTAGATTTTGGTTCTGGCCCACGTCTTAAGGTTCCTCCTATTTTTTAACCATCAGATTTAGCCAAACGGATGGTTCTCATTATTTCCGAGCATCGTAAAATTTCTCTAATTATTAAGGGAAATTCCTTTATTATTTTTGAATCATATATAGAAGTACTCATTGTCAAATCTTTTTTAAGATAAAGGTCCTTATTGTAAGATAAGTTATTTTGTTTGTTACACACAGGGAGCTAGTAGCATGACAGTATATATATTATATACGTACATGGTCATCGTCAAGGTGCCATAATTATTCCAACCGAGTACGTGATCGTGTAACGACTAACGAGTAGTGGATCGTAACATGCAAGGAGTGTGTAGAACAGGCACTACACCGCGGATGGCTGGTCCGGCCGGTGATCACACGAGGCGGCGGCAGATGGTGCATCTGCCGCCGCCGGCGATGGTGAGCTGGCACATGTCCACACGCTCGTCGGCGACGAGCATGGCGTTGAGGTCTCGCATAACAGCCGAGGTGCGGCGGTCAAAGTCTGACAGGGGCGCGTCGGGCGGCAGCACCACCATGCCCGCCCACAGCGTGTCGTCGTACACGATGACGCCGCCGACCCGCACCAGGCGGAGCAGCTGCTCGTGGTACCGCACGTAGTTGGGCTTGTCGGCGTCGACGAAGGCGAAGTCGAAGGTGCCGTGGGCATGTTCGGCAGGACTGAAAAATAAACCAAAATATTGTTCCAGCTGATTGTTGTGAATATAAACAGTGTTTATGTGAGTGCGCTGGCCAGCCGGCCCAGCCCAGCCAGCCAGCCGAACGCACCCGTGGTGGTTGCCCTCGTCGGCCAGCAGCGCATCCAAGCGCTCCAGCGTGGGGCCCTCGCGGAAGTCGACCTTGCCCGCGACGCCGGCGCGCTCGATGAAGGGGCGGCCGATGTCGTAGTACTCGCGGCTCACGTCGACGGCGATGACCTTCCCGTCGTCGGGGAGCGCCAGCGCCGTGGCCAGCCCGTTAACACGCCGACCTCGAGGGTGCGGCGCGCGCCGGTGAGCTTGATCAGCATCTGCAGCAGCCGCGCCTCGTCCGGGGAGGACTGCATGAAAAACCGCTCGTGCTTGTCGGTGACGAGGCGCAGGTCGCGCATGCAGTCCAGCTCGCGCGGCAGCACCGACGTGTCGATGACGTACTGCATGCGCGTGCAGTGCATAGTGATTAGTTAAGGCGATCCACAACGAGTAGCTAGCTGGTTATTATTATTCTATTTTAGCAGGCTCAGGCTGTATGGTCTCGTTTGCTGGTCTGAAACTTGGCTGAAAAACACAGTTTCGGCTGATTTGTTGTGAGAGAAAAACACTGTTCAGCTAGTTTGATGAACAGTAAATTGTGAGGGTATTCAGCCGGCCGGCTTGTTGGTTCCAGACCAGCGAACGGCCTTACGTTACCTTGTACAGCGCCTCGCTCTTGAGAATCGTCTTGCTGGTTTCGCTGCTGGCCGCCGCCATCTCTCTGGTTCGTTCGCTTGCAGGTGGGTGATACGTAGCTAGCAGCTCACAGTCACTGAGTCACAGCTGGTGACCCCCAGCTCGAACCGGCCTTGCAAACCACGTTTTTATAATACGTGTTTGCAAGAAGCCGACCGTCAATCCGCCGCGTTGAATGGTTTAGATTAGTCCTTGCCCTGCTCAAGAATTCGTCGCATCGCGTCAGCCATGAATGTGGGAGTCAAGAGAGTATACGAGCAGGCACAGTGGATCGACTGACTTTGTGTGGCAGATTTTGAGGGCATGTTTGAAATGAAGAATCCAAAACGTAGGAATAGGAAAAAACGCAGGAATAAGGTACGATGAAAAGTGAAAAACTACGGGATTTCAAAACACAGGAACAGAAAATTTAGGCTGTTTGGAACACAGAAATTTATAACATAGGAATTGTAACATGTTAGACAAATATGGGTACTAATTACTATATCTAACCTCCACGGTTCCTACTGTACAGGCTACAAATAACTAATCTACTCCACTCAGATGAGTTGAATGGCATGGCTGCCTCGGGCTTCAGCGCAGGAAACAAAAACCAGAGGTGGGAGCAAATCTTTATTTTCCTGTGAAATCTGGTTGCCGCTACAGTATTTCAGAGGAAAGGGTCTGTCCGATTCCTTTGTTTCAAACACCATGCTCATCTTCCTTTCCTACGTTTTTATTTCCTTCATTTTTCCTATGGAAAACCTGTATTCCAAACAGGCCCTGAGAGTGAAATCACCGATGACAAATGCATGGTGGCCGGCCGGTCGTGGTCGTGGCGGCTTGCTCTCTGCTTGGTTGGTGCGGGTGTCAAAAGATGATGCAGCAGAGGGAAAGCGTGGAAGAAAGGAAGACCGATGATCCAAGGACAGGGTCGTCGTCGTTGGTCGTCTCAGCTTGTTGTTGTCGTCTATGAAGGTTGCCAGGGTTGATGGCCAGGGGCGATCTCCACTACGGTGTCGTCATTGTACTGCTGTCTCCATTCCGAGGCACACCCGTCCGCCGGCCCCCTGTGCCCCCGTCCATCGGCCCGCTAGCACGCCTCGTGCCCTGTCCACCGTCTCCGGTTCACCCCCAGCCGAACAACGTAAAACATTTGTAACTTAAATACAACGTAACACTGAAAATAGATGAAACATTTGGAAACATGCTTTTGCAACATGTATGTGAAATACGTGAAACATCCAAAATAAAAACACTTGCAACTTGCAGCATTAAACAACTTGCTGCAAACAACGGAAACATTTGAAAACATACTATTGCAACATATGCAACGTCCAGATAAAAAAACGATTGCAACATGTCTGGAAATAGATGAAACATTTTGAACAAACTCTTGCAACATGCCTCTGAAAATACTTGCAACATATATAACATCCCTCGATCTACTTTTGCAACAAGATGAAATAATTACAACATACATCTGAAACACTTGAACATGCATATGCAACATAGGAGAGTGGAAGACCGGGCTAGTCGATTTCAGCCGTCGAGGTCGGAGCCGGAAACGAGCACCACCAGCACTGCCCGCGCTCGTGGGTGCCCCAACGACCATAGCGAGGTCAACGGCGTGCATGACGGCGATGGGAGACGGATGGACGGACATACGGCAAGGGAGCGAGCGGCACAGGTGTGTGAGACGTGCGTGCGGCGCGGCCGACGATGGGGCGCGAGGCGGTGGGGCACGGTGCGGCAACGGACGAGCGCGCCGCGCGGCTGGCGATGTGGTGCGGGGCGGTGGGGCATGGCGCGGCAGCGAACGAGCGCGCGGTGAGAGAAGGGGTGCGGACAATGAGCGGTCACGCTGCTTCGGGGGCCTGGCGGATAAGCACGAAGGAGTTGGGGGTAAACGGGCAGATAAGCATGGGAGATTTTATTTTTATTTTTATTTAGGGCCACTTCTACGTCCGAACAGGAGTCACGGACGAACGTCCAAATTGAACCATTTTCCTTTATTTTGAAACCGATGGAAACCTCTTATGCTAAAATTTTGCTTCCTTGCGTCTGCAGGAAGCCGACCATCAATCCGTACGTCGCATCCGATCGTTTTGTGTGGCGGATTTTGAGAGTGAAATGCCCGAGAAATGCATGGTGCCCGGTCGCTGCAGCCAGCAGCTAGAGATTGAGAGAGGGAAAGCGCGGAAAGGAGTGGAGGACCAATAATGCAATGCAACTATGCAAGTGCAACAACAGGATCGATTTTGCTGCGACGCGCGCGCGTCGCACCAACTGTGGAATTTTAAAATCTAGATTCTAGATAAAAATAATCTCTGATGTTTCTTCAATTTTGTGTAAATGTGTTAAAATTCCGTAGAATCCTACTCTGTTTAGATGGGATTCTAGGATTCTGAGTTTTTTTTTATCCGGACTCTTTAAATTCCTTGGTAACCAAACGGCACCTTTAAGTCTGTGGATGGACTGACTTTGTGTAGCGAACCCGGTCAATGCATGGACGTGCTCGCCGGACACTCCGGCTGGCTCCGTTCAGTCCAACGAGCCATTCAACTGATTTCTGCTATCCCGATCATGCAACTTTTTGGCTTCTTGCATATTGCCGGACAAATTAATTAAATCATACAGTTTTATCAGAAACCCAGGGAGCAAAATGGGAATCACTGCAGAAACTCATGGTTCAAACTCAATAGAAAATTACAAAGGGGAAACACGGATGGAAGAGGATCAAAAGTTCAAACGACCAGGAAAGAAAAAGAATACTGGAACAGGTGCCCAAGCATTTATACCAACTTATGATGGAGTAGTAAAGCAAATGACGTACGTGTAACCCTCCCTTAATCATGGTGTGGTGATTGAGTTGACAATAGACATTATTGGTAGGCATCCTAGAGTGAATTTCTTATTTTAAATTTTAAATACTTTGATAACTTATATTTCAGGACGGGGGAGGGCATCACAAAGCTAATCAGTACATATCACCCTTATCCATCTTCTTAATCTTACAGGAAATATGAAAAGAAGAGAGCTGAAATTCCTCCGGCCTTTCACGAATGCAATTCTCTGCCGTGGCGTGCGGGAGGCGATTTTTTTTGGATATAAATAAATAAGCCAAACCAGGTACATATATATATAGGACTGAAAGTCGCACTCTCCATGTCCATGAATGCAATTCTCACGCCCTACTTTCTATCCACCCTGTGAACAACCAACCAGGAACACCAACAGCAGTGGTTTCAATCACTTGCATTGCTCGTCATAGAGCAGTGACTATGATGGTTGCTGTATTCTTCCTCCTACCACTAGTCCAAGTGCAATATTCACTTGGGTTTGGCATAAAGAACGCCACGACCACAAATCACGCCCCATTCCGATGCCTTGCACAAGAGGCTGCGGTGCTCCTCAAGATGAAGCTGTCCTCATCCTCGGTCGACTATGGTGAGCTACCGAAGCCGCTACCATCTTGGCAAGTCGGCACAGACTGCTGCCACAATTGGATGGGAGTCACTTGCGACCATGCTGGAAGAGCCATTGCCCTCAATTTATCTTTCCGCCTTGTTGGATTTCTTGCCAATGTCCCTATGGACATATCACGCCTCAACAATTTGGTGTCTCTGGATTTGTCTGGCCACTCGTCGTTGATGCTCCCAGAACCGAGTTTTCAGACCATCACCGCAAACCTTAGCAACCTGAAAGAGCTCCATCTTGATGGGGACATGGGATGCTCATCTCTAGCACAGCAGCAGAGTGCTCCAAAGCTCTGGCCAAGTCTGTTTCCCAGCTTCAGATTCTTACCATGTCCATTTGTGGGCTGTCTGGTCCCATTGACAGTGCTTTATCAGGTCTTGGCTCCCTAACTGTGATTGACTTCAGGGGCAACAATATAACTTTCCCTGATTTCTTTGCTCACTTCCCCTTATTACGAGTCCTGTCGCTTGATGAAAACCATCTCAGCACATTCCCTCTGGGGATCCTCCAACTCAGGTATCTTGAGATTCTGAGTCTCTCAGATACAAACCTATCTGGATACATCCCTTATGATATCGGTAATCTTACATCTTTGACACAGCTGTACCTCGGTTATGGTAACATATTCTCGGGAAGACTGCCTGCTACAGTAAGCAACCTGACATCCCTGAGGACATTAGACTGAAATTCCTGTGGTTTGTCTGGAGAAATAAATGTTATTGCAAACCTAACTCAGTTGGAATCTATAGACCTCTCGTGCAATAATTTTACCTGTAAGATCCCTTGAATAAATCATGTTCTTCCTTCCCAAGCACCGTAAAATTTTCTCTTGTATTAACCGGCAAACATGTGTTTTTTTTTCTGGTGCCTTGTGCTGGACCAATTCATTTTGGTGAGAAAGTAAAACTCATCAATCTGGAGTTCCTGGATCTGAGCTACAATTTACTCACTCAAACAATCCCTGGATGCTTGTTCACATATCCAGCATTGAAAGCACTAGACCTCAGAAGGAACCAATTTTCTGGAGTTCTGGAAGAAATTCCCAGTCCATCACGGACGCTGACCTATGTAGACCTAAGTGGCAACCATTTGAGCGGACCAGTTCCCAGATCATTTGCTCGTTTCATGGCTCTCGAAATCCTGAATATTGACTACAACAACTTCTCTGGTACCTTGCACCTGTCTTCCTATTTTAGGCTAAGGAACCTCACATTGTTGTCAGCCTCCAACAATAAGTTACTCTCTGCAGCCTGGAATGCATCAGGTGCGGATATCAGTAGCTCCAACAACATCAGTGCCTCATCCTCATGGTTATATATGGCTACCTCGCTGTCGCTGGTACTATCATCCTGCAATGTAACCATATTGCCCTTCACAGTGCAGCAAATACCTCAACTAGACACGCTAGACCTCTCATGCAATCACATTCAAGGGGAGATTCCTAGTTGGATATGGAAAAAGGTGGACAACCTGAATCTCTCACATAACATGTTCACAGAAATTGCACAGCCCCCGGCAAGCGTCGTACTCTCTAGTATCGATCTAAGTTACAACATGCTTAGTGGAGCTGTCCCTCTCCCTTCTACAGGCACCATCCAGGATTACTCACACAATAAGTTCACCTCCATCCCTTCTAGGGCTTTCGGTCGGCAGTTTAGGTTTGCTTACTCCATCAACCTAGCTAACAATGAGATAGCCGGGCCTGTACCTCATGCAAAAATGCCATCATGGCCAGAGAAAATAACCTTACTGGGGCATGGCCAGATAGTATTAAGAAGGGATGCACCTTACGATTAATCGATATGCACGGTAATCAGATAACAGGGCGAATGCCAAGATCCCTGACCAACTGCCAAGGATCAGAGTTCCTTGATGTTGGTAAAAACTCCATTGTTGATTCTTTTCCCTTTTGGCTGGGAGAGCTACATGACCTTTTCGTACTAGTCCTAAGAACAAATCTATTGCATGGTACATTTCTTAATCTGAAGGAGAAGGAGAACTTGACTACCAACCATTTTCAGAATCTGCAAATCATTGATCTTGCACAGAACAACTTTGATGGGGCTTTGCCTGAGAATCTGTTTAAGAACTCGAGGCCGATGACCAATCCCACAATAATAGGTGACTCCACATTAGCTGCTGACATACCAAGGACAGAGTCGGTTTACCAAGTTATGGTTGAAATTGCAATGAAAGAGGTGTACATCGACGTGCCTAAGGTCCTGCTCGACTTGGTGGTAATTGACCTATCAGAAAACCGATTCAGTGGCCTCATCCCTGAGAAATATGGCAACCTGACGGCACTGCATGTGCTCAACATGTCGCATAATGCCCTGACTGGAGAGATCCCACATGAACTCAGCTACCTCACTCGCCTTGAGTCGCTCGATCTGTCATGGAACATGCTCTCCGGGGAAATTCCACCAGAGCTGGCGATCTCTTTGACATCCCTTGAGTGGTTAAACCTATCATACAACAATCTGAGCGGGAGGATACCATCAGGTCCGCAATTCTCGACTTTTCCAAGTAGCACTTTTCAGGGCAACAAAAGACTGTATGGCTGTCCGCTCCCTGTGCAATGCAACCTGATGACAGGTCCACCGCCATCGAAGGCTCCAGCAACGACATCGGTGCCTCCTTCCTCGGTGTCCAAATCCAAGAGTGACAAGTTTGAGGTCATCGTGCTGTTTCTTTTCATTGGGTCAGGGGTTGGTGTGGGCTTTGCAGCGACCATTGTTGTACTGAGGCAGATCTCTAACCAGGGTAGATGGTGGCACAAAAGTAGCTTCTCATATCTGCAGTGAAATGGTATATATCTGTTGCGTAACAGGTGTGTATGTGTATTGATGTACTACTAGGGTACTGTACTTGAGACTCGGCTGATTACTGTGGTGTGATTTGTTTTTATCATGTACTACTGGTTTTCATCTTCATGCTGAGTTGGAAGAATTAATAAAATCACACCTTCAGCTTCAGGGATGCATCTTAATCTTTTCATATCAGAACATATGCGTAAGTTTTTGCCTGCCATTGTTCTTTTCTCTCTATAGCATCAAAGTCGCAGATACCAGTAGTTAAAACATCCAATGGTGACAGCACAGCATGGGCGGTTAAAATGGTCATATAACATCATATGGAATCATGGGACACAGTATGAATAAACAAAGCACGTCTTATTTGGAATCCCCAACAGTTTTTGAACATAAGTGTAGCACCCCAATTATTTACTTAACTGGAGGCTACCAAACAACTCCTAACAAACTGGCAAGACAGGGAATCATTGAAAATTTCAACAGAGTTTCCCCTGTAAACTTGAGAGCTGAAACAAGCATTGCATACGATAAAACAAAATATCAACAGATATAAGTAGGAAACAAAGCATCACAACCTATCCCAGCAACGAAAAAAAAACGTCCACAACACCATCTAAAAATAAAACAAGGTGAAAGCAACTAAAATTAAGTTCATACAATGTAAATTCTAGTTTAGTGAACTACACATCTGAAGGTTAAACAAGTGTGTGATCAAGATGAAGATGCTACTCCCACTTTCCATACATGTCGCGATCATTTGATACCTAAAAATCAAATAAACAAGACTCGGCAAGTACAATCAAAACCGGAAGAATAAATACAACACATGGATATATGAACAAAGGTTAATCCAATTGTCAATGAAGCAGTAGTTTCCTAAGCATTTACCGGTAAAGCCGAGCAAGTGGGGGCCAACACTTGCTCATAGGAACATTAATATGAGAACCAAATTGCACATTGGGATCCACCGGAACATGAATGGAGTATAAAGAAAATTTGAAACAGTAACTTGAATATAAAAAACAAACTGCATACCCGGATCCACCGGAGCATGAATTGAACATAAAGGCACACTTGAAGCATGAATCACATGGAACACGAACATAGAACAAAAAAACAATTGAACCAATTCACAACTCAAACGATAGGCACAAAGACTGCACACAAGTCCATCATGCACTTGTCTTAACCTTGCCGAAAACCCGGCATCACACCCTAACCTATGGAGCAAAACTACCTTAGGAACTAGTCCACATTGATCCCAATCTGTTCAATGAATAATCGAGTAAATCTCTCGCTCAAACCCTAAATCGTGGGATTGTCACATTTTCTAAAATCTGAACAAATTTTTGTCCAGTTTCATTGTTTTTGTTTGTTTTTACTCCTCTTAACCATATATAGCAAATAAATACACCTAGCATGTATACATAATTTTTCTACGACATTTGTTGAGGTGACTAGGACCAATTCTTGATCTAACCATGTCGAAAAAAGATGAACAGATTTCTGGGTACCTTTCCTATTACTGGATAGTGGCACCGTTTCAAGCATCTCTTACACCCTTTATCGGATTCGATTAAAATCAGCGCCATTGGAAAGATAGAAAAGAGGCAACAACTTTTGTTTCAGGGAGAAGTAGAAATTCTTCACCAATAATTCTAGAAATTGGTCAAATAAATCAACTTAATTCACGTGTACTCTAAAATCGATCTAGTTATTCTCCAATCAACTCTATTGGGAAATTTATGCATCTGGAAACAAATTAGTGATTACCTTAAGCAAAGATCAGAAATTTGTCAAGTAAATTTGGTGAATTTTGCAATGCACTACACCTTTCCCCTCCTCTGTTCTCTTCCCTTCGCCCAGCTAATCAACCGCACGTGGCAGGACACCTTCGGGCAGTGCGATGCGTTGTCTCCTTTCCCTGATCAGGAGCTTGAAGGTCACAGGAGGGAGGCGATAGAGGGGAAAGAAGCGGAGGCAATGGAGGACAAAGGACGGCCGGGACATCGTCTCTCGCGGTCGGATGAAGACACCGCAGTGTCGTAAATGCATGTTTCACATGTTTCAACCGTTTGACAACTATCTTGCAATTGTTTTCATTTTGATATTGTAAAAATAGATAAGAGATGTTGTACATATTACATATGTTGTAAGGGCTTGTTTAGTTTCAAAAACTTTTCCCAAAAAATGTTATAGTAGCCATTACATCGAATCTTGCGATACGTGCATGAAACATTAAATGTAGAGGAAAAAAAAACTAATTGCACAGTTTGGTTGGAAATTACGAGACGAACGTTTTAAGCCTAATTAGTCCATAATTGAACACTAGTTGCCAAATAAAAACGAAAATGCTACAGTAGCCCAATTTCCAAAATTTGGCCAACTAAACAAGGCCTAAGTGTTTCTAAGGTACGTTGCAGGCTTTTGTTTAAAATATTTCACCTATTTCTAGACGTATATTTGTAGACGTATGTTGCAATAGTTCTGATCTGGATGTTTCATATGCTTCGCACAAATATTGCAATAATATATTTTTAATGTTTCATCTGTTTCAGTTTTACGTTGCAGCATGTTGTTTCATGTTGCAAGTTATAAGTGTTTTATTCAAGGGTTTTATGTTGTTCTGCCGGGGCGAGTCGGGGGCCGGCAGACGGGGGGAACGTTTGGCACGGGTTGAATTGCACGCATCACTAATTTTTGTGCCACCGAAGTGGCCAAAACTTCGCTCTTTTAGACATTTTAACTGTGTGGCACGCCAAGTCAACCTTCCAGCATGGCTGGAGCATGCAAAAAGACCTCGTTGTCCCTTGTCTTATATCTTAAGCACGCTGGGCTCACTCCTCGTTTGGCGCCGCCGCCATTCTTCTTCTTCTCCACCCGTTCTTTCGCGGAGGAGGTGCGGCGTGAGGAGATCTGGCGGCACGGCCCGTGAGGTGAAAATAAGCCCGCAGAGCTTCGGCGAGACCTTGCCGCACTGTGGCGGGACGGTGGGCGGCAGCAGCGCGTCGGGAGGAGAAAGAAAGTGCGAAGAAAAAAATCAAGTGCTCACGGCGGGTAAAACACACGAGTGTTGTATAGACGGATTCAAATTATAAAAAGATCACTCCTCGTAAATTAAGATGTGCATTTATTTGAGGACCAAGGGACTTGAAGATTAAATAGATCCTTATTGGCCTCGTTCGCTTCGCTGAAAAAACAAACCAAAACACTGTTTCGGCTGATTTATTGTGAGAGAAAAATACTGTTCCAGTTGAAAAAATAAGTTGAAAAATAAGGATTATAAGAGAAGCGAACATGCCCATTTTTTTTTTTTTTTGTTGCGATGATGACGGAAAGGAAATAAGAGGCCCTGTGTTTCAAGCGCAGGCCAAAGTTTTAAGAAAACCATTCCCAAGAGATAAACTTGTAGCTTCTTGGCTACAAAGAACAACAGCGACTCAAGAAAGTGTGCTCAACAGAACAACAGAGCGAGATAAAGAAAATGTCTATGCAGCTGTCAAAGCAAACATATGTGATGCCTCCATGGGGGCTCCGGACCGAAGAGAAGTGGCCACAATACATACATACATACATACATAGACATCAAAGATCCTCACGTACGTGCGCGCTCTGATAATCAGTCGACGCACCTCTAGACTGGTTGTGGTTGGCATCGACCCGGCTGAGGCTGAGGCAGTGAGGTGGGCCTGACCCTGATGCAAAAATCCATCCCGTCCACTTTGGCTTGGCCCAGCCAGCGTCAGTCCAGTCGAGAGAGCTCTGGAACACAACACTGCACCGTACCACTCTCCAGAAACCACCACGTCCTTCTCGTCTTCCTCCCCTCCCTCGTGACCTCACCTCACCTGACCTGACCTTAATTTAAGCACGCGCCACCGCCACCATTCTCCTGCACTGACCACCGTCTCACCTCATCCCTGCTTTCTGTTTCGCTCATCATCATCATCATCAGCTACTCCGGCCGACTCGGGAGGGAGCGAGGCAACGAACACCAACAGCGATGCAGCACGCCGCGGCGGTCTCCAACAACCTTCACCCTGCCGTCGCCACCACGTCGTCCCCTGCCCCTCGTCGTGCGAGCTGGCCCAATGCTCGGACCTCGTCGTCGGTGAGGGTCCGGTCCTCCTCCTCCATGAGGAACGGCGGCGGCAATGGCTCTGCCTCCACCGATAGCCTGGACCACCTGCAGAGGGCGTCAATGGCCAGGCAGCGGCAGCAGCTGGGGAGCGCTCCAGGCCCGAGGCCTAGAAGGGTCATCCACACCACACCGTTCGGTGAGTGCGTCCGTGTCCTCGACTTCTGAGTTCTGATGATGACGATACTCCGATCCGGTAACAATTCATCACCAAATCGATTGAATTGTGTGCTTCATGGCTGATGACAGGGCTGTGGGACAGCTTCCCGGAAGCGAGGACGCTGGACCAGATGGTGCGGACCATGGAGCGCCTCATGGACGGCGACGGCGACGACGGCCGTTTCGGCATCGTCGTGCCGGCAGCAGAGGCGGCGGCGGCGGCGGCTCCCACCGCCGTGCCGCGCGCCAACAGCGGGCGGACGCCGTGGGAGGTCAGGGAGCGCGCGGGGGAGTACCTGGTCCGGTTCGACATGCCGGGGATGGCGCGGGACGACGTGCGGGTCAGCGTGCAGGACCGGACGCTCGTCGTGGTCGCCGAGAAGAAGCAGCAGCCTGCTGCTGGCAGTGGGGAGAAGCAGGGAGCGGCAGCAGGCGGATACGAGGAGGAGGAGGCGTGGCCGGCGGCGAGCTTCGGACGGTACAGGACGCGGGTGGAGCTGCCGGAGAACGTGGACGTGGAGAGGATCGCCGCGGAGGTGAGGGACGGCGTGCTGTACCTCATCATCCCCAAGCTGTCGGCGGGAGGCAAGGTCGTCAACATCCAGGTGCACTGAAGTGAAGTCACGAGCTCTGCCGCTTCTGAACTCTGAAACGGGCCAGATCAGAAATTCAGAATTCAGGACGGATGATGAGCACCTGCTGCGTGCTTCTCTCGGCTTCTGGATGGGACGAGAGCGATAGCGATCTACTACTCCACTCTTCCTCGTCTTTTCTATTTTGTTTTTGTTTGCTGGCTAGTGGCTACATATGGTGGCTTTTGGTACGTACTACAAGGTGTAGTTTCTGAGCTGTTTGGAACAAATTCCAGAATCAAAACAAGAGAATTTAATCAAAAGCTCTATCAAACGTGTGTGCACGAGAACAAGAGCCTTTTGATTCGTGATCAAAACTCACCGCGTCACACTTTGTTGAACTTTGGTTATGACGAAGCTAGACATCAATCAAACAGGCCCTAAAACCAAAAAAAAAAAAGGTGATGCCTAGTTTTATTGCTTCTAGGAAGTTCAAGTCCTATCAAAAAGGACAAACTGAGAGAAGGCAATCAAACTCCAGGCAATTCATAAGCACTTAAAGGGCAATTCATAAGCACTCAGACGGTGAAATTAGGTATTTCTTTAATGGATTTTCCAAGTCAGAGAGGCTATGTTCCATTTTTGTCTTAACAAAGCTCCGCTCTTGATCATCTCTCCCGCAGGACCCTAAACAAGATCCTTGTAAAAGTTCGTGGAACCAGATAACTCTTCCTGGGCTCTCGGCTTCCTGGTAAATAGAGTAGGGAACAGACCCCTACGTGGTTTGTACAACGAGATGGTGTTTACAACAAACTCAAACAAATTCTTGAAGAGATCTCTATCCACATTAGTTTCCGGTCACTAACAGTGACTTCTGTCTTTTCTGTATAGGGCGTCAGTGGCACCGTCGGACTGTCCGTACTCTATGGGCGGACACTCCGCCGGTGAAGTTTCCTACCCTTGCTCAAATGTGCCAACCACCAAGTGTATCATTTTATGCACATGTGTTAGCATATTTTCACAAACATTTTCAAGGGTGTTAGCACTCCACTAGATCGTAAATACATATGCAATGAGTTAGAGCATCTAGTGGCACTTTGATAACCGCATTTCGATACGAGTTTCACCCCTCTTAATAGTACGGCTGTCGATCCTAAATGCGATCACACTCACTAAGTGTCTCGTGGCTCATACAATTTATACCTTTGCATTGAGCCTTTTGTTTTTCTCTTTCTTCTTTTCAAGTCCAAGCACTTGTGCATCACCATGGCATCACCATCATCATGTCATGGTCTTCATTTGCTTCACCACTTGGAATGTGCTACATATCTCATGATTACTTGATAAACTAGGTTAGTACTTAGGGTTTCATCAATTCACCAAAACCAAACTAGAGCTTCACACGGCCACAGTAGTTGTTGTTGGGGTTGCCACCGCCACGACCGCCCTTTGCCACCTGTTGGCCGAGGATTGAGAACCCCCGCCATGCATTTCCATGCGCTGTTCGAAGCTAATCAACTAAGTGTAGAGCTCGGCGACGGTGATGGGTTCAACCCTTGCTATGACCGCATAGATGACCGGGTTGAACTCAAGATCAAGGCCGGTGAGGATGTACAAAATGAGCTCCTCGTTGTGGCAGAAACGCCCAAAATAACACGCTTTCAGAGGCGCTCATCTTCCACTAGACACTAAGCACCTCGAAAGTGACCTACATCGGTAGTTCGTCGAGCACACCCCAAGAAAGAACTCAAAAATCCATATTTTTACATCCAGAATCCAATAATGAGTACGAGCTTACAATACTTAATCCATTGAATACAACAAGAGTTGGAAATTATTTATTACAATACCAGAGTTCAGAGCACGATAATTAAACAGCGGAATGAAAATAAACATCTAGCGAAAATGATACAAGGATCCGTCTGTGCCCATCAGAAGAATCCTCCACACAAGAGCAACTCCTCAAGCTGCACCTGCAACAGGGGTAAAATAAACCCTGAGTACACAATATACTCCCAAGACTTACCTGACTAGTGAGAATAGTTTTCCAACTCTCAAGGAAATGATAGGTAATATGGGTTTGCTGTTTTCTTTTTGTTTTGCGGAAAGTATTACTAATAGTTCATCCTTACAGTCAAGTTTTATTAGCAGTCATGATTACTTCATTAGCTAACCATTCTAGATAAGCAAATGTTCTACTATCAGGCAAGAGTTGAGCAATCAGAACCATTTCATCATCTTTCATCTTTCAGTTCTTACTACAATACTAGACCATAGCCAAGTCGTACTGTCTCGTAGAAATGGCGATTCGCGAACCAATGTATCCCAGCTAGGTACCCCAAAACACATGCCCCGTTTGTACCCCAGGCACAAACAAGACCAACCCATTCCACTCCTATCATAGGGTTCAGGTCCTCGTCCTAACTTGGACTCCAAGCCCCCATACTTCAGACCCGGTCTCAATATGGTGCTTAGACCTTCACCTTTCCCCGCCTCCAATCAGTCAGTCCAGAAAGAGCCGGAACCCACGACAAGAGCATAACGAACCTTCCTGCTCCCATAAGCAAGTATATGCTCAGGATAATTAGTCTGTGACCTGATTACCATCCATAGCAACGGACGATCCTTAATCGACACGAACAGAGAAAATAGTGTAACCAAGCTAAGCCCCGTTGGCCGTGGAACACAACCTGTTACACCCACCAATACCCATACCATATATCTGCCATGTCTCCATTTTTCCTTTCATCATTTTATTATGAGAGTAATAATAATCCTCTATTATGAGCAACGGTAGGTTACTCATGCTACCGATAACCTAAGCATAGCATATACTCGAATTTGCACTAGTAAGACTCTTAGGACCGGTGTATCTATGCATGTGGTTTCTATAAAATCCCTGTAACATAAATGCACAATACATTTATATACGGTGAATTATAAAATAGAGGTTATGCACCAGGGCTTGCCTTGGGCAGGCGTGGTGTCAACTGAGTCAGTCAGTGGCGGCTCCGGGACCTCCTCCTACATGAGAAATCTCCTCCTCGTACTCCTCGACGATCTCCTCGAAGTTGTGATGGCTGATGGTCACGATCTCCGCCAACTCGTTCTCTATATGAATGCGATGATGATGCAACACTTAGTATTTAGGCAACAACAACTCTTAAACTAAAAATATGCATACTAAGCTACTAAGCTAGCTCTAATGACTAAGATACTAAGCCAACTATCATCTTTATCAAGCAAAGTGTTGGGTTCAACTAACAAACACCTAGCTTTACAAATGAAGGATATATCTTTATTTCTACTAATGATTTAATGCATATTGAAACAAAGAGTATTTAACTACCCTAATGCTTAGTCTATTCTAAAGCTACAAAAAATTACAGTGAGCACATAATAATACAATGAAGCTACCATAAAAATTTCAGGACTAAAGCTATCACCAATTTGCATGAAAATTCCTACAATGATTTATTTTAATAATATGAAGCACTTTCAAACGATTTAATAGCTCATGGTATCAATATGTATATATATGAACTAAATACACTAACAGATAGATCATAATTTTAGAAACTTAACAAAATTTGTTTCACAATTTTTGGACACCTACATGATTTTATATTAATTATCAAAGATCAGCTCAAAAATTAAATTAGAAAACCATTCACATATTCGTAGAAAAAGAAAAACCAATCTCCCGCGCGGCCCATGCGACGCGGCACGCGCGCACGTAGTGGCCCGCTTCCGCGGCCCACGCGAGGCCGGCCCACGGCGGAGAAGCCCGCACACGCTGGCGCTTTTGTAGAAACACCCCCACGCTATCCTCTATTGACACGACAACAATGCGCACTATTTCTACATACAACGTTTATGTAAGAAGGCCCTTGTATTAACCCGTCTTCGCATCGGGGAGGGTCCCCGACGCCTCTGCGCTCGTTGGTGCGGCATTGACCGGCACTGGGCCGCTACGTCAGCCAACTGGGGACTCACTCGACCCATCTAGAGGACCGATGCTCATCTACGGGCCAACGCGCAACAATGGGCAGCGATTTGGAGACCGGAAACGAAGTAGGGCGACTTCTCCAGGTCGACGGGCAACCTGCGGTGGCGACGACAACGTTCCAGTGTGCCACGGCACTAAGGGAGCAGTAGAGGTAGCGGCTGAGCATTAGCGACTCACAAAGGACCCGGCCGAGGCGATGGTTTGGTCGGAGACGCCTCGAGCAAGGCTAGCTACGTACGCACGGCGAGCTCGGTGATGAGCCATGGCGAACATGACCACGTCAGCAGCATTGGAATAGCAGTAGGGGTACGGCTCAGGTGCACATGGCGAGGAGGTGTTCGAGATGAGTCTAGCTGTGCAACCAATTTGGCCCGAGGTGGTTAGATGGAAGCTGCCCTCGATGATGGGAGGACTCGGCCTTATCGGTACGGTGGCAGGGAAAAGCTCCCAAATTGAAGCTCGACCGGACGCCATTCAAGGTGAGGTGGGGGCGGGTAGCTAGGCAGCTAGGTGACGGAGCCAGCGACGTGACGAATCGGACGATGGTGACTTCTCCCTGCTTGTTTTAATGGCGCGGCTTAGTCCACCATGGCAGCAGCGAAGAGAGAGGGGAGGGGGTAGGTCAGAGCTTAGCTCATCCTCGCCTTGGCGGGACACGAGCGGCGCGATTAGGACGCACACGCGCTAGCGCTACGGACAAGGTGTGCGCGCGTCCGCGACCGACATGGCACGAGCGACTGCCGTGCCTTTATGGGCGAGGTGACAGCAGGTACGGCCATGTGCCGATGCCACGGATATGCCAAGCGTGTGCAGCATCGCAGGGCCACCGGTAGGGGCGGACAGGGGTGCAGAGCCGCAGGGGGGTGCGTATGCGACAGTGAAGTGACGGCAGCGTAGCGCGGCCGTGGCGGCACCAATGGCGGCAGCGCGAGGCAGGGCAGCAGACGTGGGGCTAGCGGCTCGCTACGGCCGGCCTCGGCCAAGCCCAGGCGGGCTCGACCGACCCAGCGTGGTGGCATGGGGTGAACACGTGGGACGTGGCCATGTGCGCTGCGTGGGGTGGCCGCGCAGTGACCGCGCGCACGGCGCCAACCATCCTGAGGTTGTGTCATGCACGAATTTTAAAGCACCAGTAAAAACTAAACGAATGATCTTGGAACCAAGCCACCTTCACCATGCTCAAGAGAGCATATTAGGCTACCCCTAAGAACTAAAACATAGTACTAATCTTTAACTAGGTTTCTCAGAATAAATTCACAAACCCGTTGCGGTCAAACTGTTTTTAAACTTAAGAATTTTCTGTCTTTAAGCTAGTTTTGATTTCAAGTTCTATTTCTAAGCTACTGGAAACACTAGCTAGCAATGTTTTTTTTCTACAGCAAGTATTTTATTGTCATCTACAAAGTTTATACTCTAAACTTTAGTTAAGTGCCACATATATGTTCTATAGTATCTTTGTTCAATAAAAATTGGTTTTAAATCCTACTTGATATACATGAGTTGTATAATAGCTTCTCATTTAACATTTTTATTGATCATTTTAGGTTGCAATACTTCATCTATTTATTCCATCACATGCATTATCACGTAGTAATTTGTTTAGGACGTAACATCGAGGGTGTTACACTCGTCCTCTAGCTTGCGGCCTGCCGATGCCATCTCGTCGGCGAGGCCCTTCATCTTCGTGCAGTAGTCAGCGATGGACGACGTCCCCTTGGATGCTGTGGCGAGTGCCATGCGTGTGATGATGACGCGCGCACGAGACTGCGAAGCATGCAATCCTTGAATTGCAGCCCAAAGCTCGGCCGCAGTCTGCGCCGATGACACCTGGGCAAAGATCTCCTTAGAGAGCGATGAAAACAGGTAGCTAAGGATCTGCTGGTCCTGTGCCACCCATTTCTCGTAGTCAAGGTTGGGCAGCGGATCGACCTTCTTGTTCGTCTTGTCGCCAGTCGAAGCAGCATCGAGAAACTCTGATGGCGGCTTCACTGTGGGCTTAATGAACCCGATGAGTTGAGCTCCCTTCAAGGCAGAGTGAACTTGGGCATGCCACATCCCATAGTTCTCGCGGGTGAGCTTCTCCGTCATGACGAGGAGAAGACCGAAGGAGAGCGATGCAGCAGCAGCGGAGGATTGAGCCATGGATCAAATCCGTGAGGAAAGAGGCTCTAGATACCATGTAAAAGTATGTGGAACGAGATAACCCTTCCTGGGCACTCGGCTTCGTGTTAAATAGAGTAGGGAATAGCCCCCTACGTGGCTTGTACAACAAGATGATGTTTACAACAAACTCAAACAAACTCTTGAAGAGATCTCTATCCTATATGCATGTACACCGATGCCTCCTCAACAACCTAAAGTCGGCGCCTATACAATGAACCTAGACGGCTCTATCAGATGAACATATCATCTAACAATCCTTACTTTATTTTTGGTCCTAGAGAAAAAAAAACTTAATCCAACGATGCCTCAACTCAAGTTTCTATTTATGTAGACCTCCAAGTCTCCCCATCCACATCTCTTACAGGTGCGTAAGGAAGCCCTTACTATTTCTCGGAATTTTTTTCGCGTCAACTTAGTGTTGTAGGTCTTTTTTTCGTCCCAACTCTCTTTCGCGTCGCCGCCTTATTCCCCTCTCGGCGTGGCTTTGCGGCGATGCCCTCAGCCCGCCGCGAGTCTCCTCCAAGGCGCTTGTCTCGTCCCTAGTGAGGCCCCATTTAACTGTCTCTTCTTATCCTAGCCAGTCACTCAACCCTACCGTCCCATCTTCAATGCTCGTGCTTGGGCCCATCGCGCTCCCGCAGCCCAGTCCATTGCAATGATGGTGGACATGGCCGAATGACGAGCGGAGTGGGCCTCATGTGACAGTGCCATGGGCTATTGAAATGATGATTTTAAGGTTCGAGGGCTTCTATTGTAGTAGATAAAAAAAATAAACCCTTGAAAGCAAGAGGATAGAGGAAAGGGGTCATTTTTTCAAGCTTCTTGCATATCTGACGTTACAATTATGTCATCCTTCGTCTTCCAAATTTGTCATGCATATCATTCCTTTTTTCACGTATATAGTAAGTCACACAAAAGTCACTTAAGTGATTTTTTTGTATTTTAATTATTACGTTACAACAAAATAAAGTTACAATAAATTAATTTTAAGGATCACTTTTTTTTTCCTTTTCATGGTGTAGAAAGAAGTGTGTGTCTATATCTGGTTCATCTCCCACCTCCAACCTCCTCTTCTTCACTCTTCACGTGTCTCCTGCGATTCCTCTCTATTCATTGCGGAGAGAGCTTGAGACTCCCAACACCCACACTGGATCCACCCATAGTGACACTCTCCCAACCTTCCATGCCTCAAATACTTGCTCGTCCACATTCCATAGATCAACAAATACTGATCGGTCAGCAAGAACGGCTGTGTTCGCTGCAGCTACCCTACAACAGTCGTGACTGTTTGCATGGCAATAGCACTGGAAATTGTGAAAAGACTGCTGGGGAAATCACATAATCCTAGCTTGATTCTCGTTAGCACAGAGACTCAGCCACTACTGGATTATACTAGCAAGAGGATTTTAGGTATCGCGAGTGTGTCACCGAACCATACCGCACGATTCCAAACAGGACTAAAATTAAGAAGAGAACCAATAATGCAACACTTACCTTTATCTTGATTCAGCACCGGGGCGAAACCAGAAAGTTGATTTTTTGAATGTCACAGGGGCTAAGAGTGTTAAATTTTCAAAATATATTTGTCTCAGTTGGTTTCAGCTCACTACTCAAACTTATGATCAGTTGACTGACACTTTTTAGTTGGCTACTGTTTTTTTTTAGAAATTGTCTTTCACCGATCGGAAAAATCATTTGTATTTTTTGGTTTTGTTTGTTGTTCGTACTGATTGGTTCCATGTGCACGTGACCTGTTTTGATTGGTTGAAAAAAATGACTGAAACACAAACAGAAATCAGTCGAATCACTTTTGGTTCCATGTGCAACTGTCCTATTCTGACTGGTTGGAAAAAAAATCGGCCGTAACACAAACAAAAATCAGTCGATTGATGCCTAGTCACTGAGAATCAGTGAAATTTCCACATTCGTAGGGGTAAGGATGGCAACGGATCAGGTTTGGGGCGGATATCTGCGGGTTTTGGGTTCTGCGGATTCGGATTTAGGACTGATTTTTCACCTATGGTTTTTGGGTTCGGGGCCCCGAAACCATTCGGGTTCGGTTTCGGGTTTGGTTTTCCACCCGTGGATATCCAATGGATATCCGAAATAAATCATTTGGAATTAAAACTCATGTTTTATAATATACTAATAATAATTTGTTTACTTAGATTATTAAATTTATTTAAAGTTGACTCATGAAAATATTTATTATTTGTTGCCTCTTGTTTATACATGTGAATATGTGTATATATATCCGTAGGTTTCGGGTATCCATTCGGGTTTTGGGTATCCGTTCGGGTTTTGGGTATCCACGGGTTTGGTTTTGGTGATAAATTTCTATCCGAATCGGTTTTTGGGACGGATTCGGACTTCAATTTCGGATTTCAATTTTAGGTGCACACAGACTCCACCCGATCCGAATATCCGAGCCCAGCACGAGACGCAAGCAAAGCCCACATAGCATCTCTCTCTTTCTCGCACGCACGCCCCAGAGCGCAAAACCCCCAACCCCACCTTCCCGTCCCCGTCGCAATCGCAACCCCCGCCGGGCGCTACCTAGGTCACGCCACACGCCACCTCTCGCCCGGCTCCAACGATGTCGGCGCCCTCCGACGCCGCACCGGCAGTATCCGCGCCCGCGCCCACGACCACCGCCGCCGCCTCCAGTGGCGGGTTCACCTTCAAGCTCCACCCGCTCGTCATCGTGAACGTCTCCGACCACCACACCCGCGTCAAGGCGCAGGCCGCCTGCTCCGGTGACAGCTCCTCCTCCTCGTCCGCGGCGGGGGCGGGGGCGGGGGCCGGGCAGCCGCCGAGGGTGTTCGGGTGCGTGATCGGGGTGCAGCGCGGTCGGACCGTGGAGATCTTCAACAGCTTCGAGCTCGTGCTCGACCCCGTCTCAGGCACCCTCGACCGCGCCTTCCTCGAGAAGAAGCAGGAGCTCTGTAAGCTCCTACTCGAATCTGGGGATTTTTTTTAGGGTTTCACGACGCCTGGAATCGTAGGGAATGCTAGGGTTTTGTGGATGGTTTGATGAGTTCTTTGTTACGGCTGTGGCTGTGCAGATAAGAAGGTGTTCCCCGACTTCTACGTGCTCGGCTGGTACTCCACTGGAAGCGATGTGCACGACACCGACATGCAAATCCACAAAGCCGTGAGTTTTTACAACCTTTTCTTCAAGTCCTTGAATCTGTTATCTGTGTGACAATGTCACTTTGTGCTTGGGCATTGGTGTTTGCCCATGTTATGGAGAAAATGTGTCGGTTTCAGATTGTAATAATTCACTGTTCATTCACTTGATGATGCTAACCCTGACCTACGGTGGCACTTATGGATTCTTATTTCTACATGTTATTAGGCCTATTTAACATGCCTATTGGTTTAGTAAGTAAAACAAGCAAAAGAGACTGCTTCAATGTTTCTGGAATTTGGGAATTCTCACTGTACAAATGTAACTGGTGCTGAATCAGATGGCTAGTAATTATAGCTGCCAATAACCTCATAATGTAACACATTATGCTTCTAATAAGGTTTCTTTTGAAGTTTCATGCTTAAAAATACATAGTATACGGCAGCAAGATTAACAGCTGAAAATGTCATTGCAGTTGCATCTTTCAGAGCCTAACTTCAAGGCAGAATTAAGTAACAAGCAGTAGCTTTGGATGTTTGATAATTTTCACAATATTAAGTTTCCCTCTTCTATGCAAAAATTGCTTACCTTCTGTACAGAAAAACCATATGTTACTTACCTCTATAGAGCTTCACCTGAGTTCGTGTGACTGAATGGAACGATGGCTATACGATTTTGGCTTGAGAGGAGAGTTGAGGAATTGCCTGCCAGCATAGACATTTGTTTGATCTGTGATGTATATATTCATCTGACTCTGCATAACCTTCTTTTATTTGTATTATCCAGTTGATGGATGTTAACGAAAGCCCTGTTTATCTTCTATTAAATCCTACAATCAACCTCTCCCAGAAGGATCTCCCTGTGACTATCTATGAGAGTGGTAAGTCAATATGGATTTAAGTTTGGAATCATTAATGTATTGCAACTTGTTTCTCCTGTGTTTGGTTCTAACCTGAACCTGTTTATGCAACTTCAATGATTTATATGTGCTTTTGACTATTAGCGCTTGATTTTGTGTGTACATAGGTTTTGGTTATGCACGCATGTTGCTCTGAATCTTGATCAGTCTTAGATTGCCAAGTCGCATTGCCATACTAGTTATCATATTGCTCTTTAAATTCAGGGTTCAGAGCAAGAAAGGATATTTATGAATTTATGAAGTTTGGTGCTGCTGTATTAATAAGTTTAAACTTTTTTTTTTTTCGTGTCGACACATTTCCTTTTTATGTAAAAATGTAAATGCTCAATTTTTAATTTTGTATCAGGCAACCCCTAAAGTTTATTTCCAGGTGCCAATATTAACTACATAAGCCATTAGGTTCTACCATGTGTACAAGTATAACGTGAATAGCCCCTGAACTGTTCCACTTGTATACTTAACCAGAGAGTTTTATCAATGTTTTCTTGTCACGCTCTCACTTTGTTTTTCTGTCAAATTGTCTGCTAATTGCTTCTTTATTTTCTGTAATTTGAAGAGTTGCATGTCATCGATGGGAGTCCTCAGCTCATCTTTGTCAGATCAAATTATACAATTGAGGTAAGTGTTACCCCTTGTGCGTCTAGCTATATATGATTTTTTTTAACATTAGTATGCTTGATCAAAGACTGTAGAGGCTGAGAGGATTTCTGTGGACCATGTTGCCCATCTCAAACCTTCTGATGGTGGCTCAGCAGCAACTCAGTGTAAGGATTATACTTTGAAGACCTCTCATCAGACAAAGCCCTGGGGGGTGGCTTCCCTGTGGCTTTGCTTTCTCAACATTATTAGTCATACTATCTGAGGTATTTTTCTGGACAGAATTGTACTAATCGATGCTTTTGTGCAGTGGCTGCTCATCTTACAGGAATACACAGTGCCATCAAGATGCTCAATAGCAGGGTCCGTGTTATCCATCAGTATCTTGTTGCCATGCAAAAAGGTCCGTACATATATGAAGTGCTACATTGCATTATCTCTCGCTACTGAGATAATGCTCTATCGTGCTTGTTCTCCAAAACATGCTTCCATTCTTATTTAAACATAAAAACCTTTAGAACTTTAATTTCCCATATACTTGTTAATCACCCTGTTGGACTTTTTTGACTTGAGAAATTTAACTGCAAAGCCTTTTCTTCAACTGCAGGTGACATTCCAGTGGATAACTCGCTGCTTAGGCAAGTCTCAAGCCTCGTAAGAAGGCTACCAGCTATGGAGTCACAGAAATTCCAAGACGACTTCTTAATGGTATGCTAGTTTCATTCCTCATCTTAGGCAAAGTGCTTTCTCTTTTGATATGAAGAATACATTATTTGAATTGTCAGCTATGTTGCCAGTAAAGATCGCTTTTCTGTAATTTTCTCAACGTTGCATAGTTAATGTATGTGTAATAATGATGATGACATTCATTGTTTCCAGGAATACAACGACACTCTCCTCATGACTTACCTGGCAATGTTCACCAACTGTTCAAGGTTTGTACTCACCTCTTTCACAGATGAAGTTCCTTATTCTTCTATACCTTATATTGTTCTTTGTTGGAAATTTCACTTGTGTTGATTTCAACTTTATAATTTGCAGCACAATGAACGAGTTGGTCGAGAAGATCAACACAAGCTACGAGAGACCGACTACCAGGAGAGGAGGCCGAGGTGCTTTCATGTAGCTTACCTGCTGTGATCCTGCTGCGGCTTTCATCTGTGGAGATTTTTTGGAAAAAATAGCTTATGTTCCCGAGGCATTTTTTTTGGCATCTATTATGTGCAATCGGCTATACGGCAGCTCTCGAGTCACTACAAACTTTCTAGGCAAAAAATGATGATTTGCTCGAACTGTATCAAATCCCACTTGTGCTGAAGTTGGTCTGTAAAGTTTCTCTCCCTAGTTATTCTAGCCCCGTTCGCTTCGCTGAAAAAACAAGCTGAAATACTGTTCTGGCTGATTTGTTGTGAGAGGAAAACACTGTTTTGGCTGAAAAAACTCAAGCTGAAAAAGACGGAGTTTGCGTCACGCTCACGGTCAAAAAAACTTTGAAATCATTTGTTACGCTGCTTGATGTAACGTTATGATCGATGGGCACGGCAGAACGCAGCTGACCCGATCCTATTGGCAGGATTATATATTCTTTGAAGATTAGAAGATACATCTCAATATTCAGAACAAGACAAGAAATTAGCTGTGATGTAATCATCCACTCTTCCTACTGAGGGCTTACTTCATAAATCATCATCAAAATAAGAAAAGAAAAGGTACCATAGAATCCTGAAGAAATTGTCCAAAAGAAAACGCACCATAGAATAGTTCTTTGACACAAGGAACCATAGAGCACAAATGGTACATGTTTAATCAAAGGTAAAATAGGGCATTACAGTATCAACTCAAATGGCAATAACAATACATACTGAAGAAAACGAATGTTGGGTTGACACTTCTACTGCAACCCATGTCGCAGCCTCACAGGCGCTGCCACAGATGGGTTAATCCTGCACATCTACTGAAGAAAACGAATGTCTGTTGCCACACATGGGTTAATCCTGCACATCAACTGAAGAAAACGAATGGCTGGATGACACTTGTTCCTGCAGCCGATGTCGCAGGCATTGCAGCACATCTACTGAAGAAAACGAATGTCTGGATGGGACTTGTTCCTGCAGCCCATGTCGCAGGCGTTGCAGCAGATGGTTAATCCAGGCTTTCGCTCCAGAACCTCCGCAACTGTCGGGCTGCAGCCACGACGTTGTGCCACATTCTTACCGACGCCAAGCCACCGCAGCCCTCGGAACTGTGGTGGCTCAAAGTGTCTCAGGAAGTTTCGAGACAGCTTACTGCAGTAGGCAAGATCAAGCATTCTCAGGGAACATTTACTGGAGTCGCATCCCATAGAACCTAGCACTTCGAGAGACGAATCAGTTATGAGGAGGCAGTTCCGCAGACACAGGCTGCTTATCTGCTCACAGTTCCTGGCAATCACTGTCACAGCCCGACATGATATTCTTGGTACATTCCCGATGTCAAGCGAAATTAATGTTTTGTTGATGGTGCCAGTCCCGCACAACAGTGAAGCTATTCCATTACTGCCGATCCTTCTGCACCCTCTCAAGCACAAAGAAGATATCAGGCACCTCCCATTACCGAGTGCTGATAAACCCGCATCAGTAATGTCAGCTCCAGCAAGATCCAGTAGAGTTAGGTTGGGGAGCTTTGAGATGGAAACCAAGCCAGAGTCTGCAATGCTCTTGCAACCCGAGAGATCGAGAACCCTCAAGTTAGTGCAGGGTGCTAGAGATTTGGCGGTATCACTAGTTAGGAGAGCACAGTTAAGCAACCTCACTTCTGAAATGTTTG
Organism: Miscanthus lutarioriparius; assembly: GCA_904845875.1. Classification (NCBI taxonomy): domain Eukaryota; kingdom Viridiplantae; phylum Streptophyta; class Magnoliopsida; order Poales; family Poaceae; genus Miscanthus; species Miscanthus lutarioriparius. The sequence continues at coordinate 2,748,644 of CAJGYO010000013.1, read as the reverse complement.
GAGCTGCCTTTTCAAGATCTAGGCATGCCAAGTCTGACAAGCACGAGCCGTTGCTGACCTCAAACTTCTTCAGGTCCTTCCCAGAGTGGAGAAGGGCTGCATACCCTGCATCACTTACTTTAGAGAACCCACCAAATCTAATGGTTCTGAGTTGCTTGCATCCGTCAGCGAGCATCAGTATCCCAAAGTCGTTTACCCCGTCTGAAGTCGCAGCAACGACGTGTCAGAGACAAATGTCTCAAGTTGTGGCATAAGCCAAGTGCTTGAAGCCCAACATTGGTCAAATCTTCAGGCAAATTTGGTTGGGTAACAGGTTCATCTTCCAGGCACAGCTCAACCAACTTGTGGACATTACTGGTGATCAACATAACGAGTTCATCCGTTATTGTGTCGAGAACTAAAGAGAGTGATTCCAAACTGTCAGTGATGTGTTTGTTCAGAGATGTGGTTTTCAGGAAGACTGTCTTTGCCCTAGAATGAGATACAGGCTGTAGCAACAGGTCCTTGATGTTACTAGGAATGAGAGGCAATCCGGTTCCAGTCTCGTATTCAGCTGTGCGTGGATCTAGCAGAGGGAACTTCACCCAAAGAGTCTGTATTGAATATTGAAAAAAAGACTGCTCAGAGCAAGCAAGCAAATTAACTGAACTTTTTCTAAAAGCTCCATAACATTATTCAAAGGCTACGGTTAATCTTATGTAATTCTGTGCATGCTTGGAAATCGAAAGACAATGAAAGCAAACAAATCTTCGAATATGCAATATTGCTACAAAGTGGCATGTTTTTAGCGAGGAAGAATATCATATTCGTAAATTGTACCAGAAAAATCTCTCACCTCCAAGTAAACACATCCCGTGTAGATAGGTGCTAGGCAAGTACCGAATCCAGAATAACGAGAATATAGAATGTCCGGAGCAACCGCCATCTCCAGCTTCAACGATCTGAATTTTTCAAATTCAGGTTAAAGGATGATTGGACTTCTCAATCACTATGACTTGAAAGCAATCTCCCAAATTCCAGATCATTAATTGCATAATCCAATTTCATTTTGGCAAATGACGAGAATAAACAGGAATGTGCATAGTTCCAGACGCAATCTTCTGAAGCAATTTTACATTCGCGTGCATATACGAAGGCATGAACAATACAGTGCTGAAGAACCGCACCTTAAATTGCGGCATCCTGCGCCAACAGCCACAAAGAAGCTCATGGAGAAGGAGCACTTGAGCAGCGAGAGCTCGCGCAGGCTACCCCTGGCGATGACGGAGGCGGCGGAGTCGTCGAGGAGGCTGCAATTGACGGTGAGGATGCGGACCGCGCCGTTCCCCGCGAGAATCCTGCCTAGGATGGCGTTCGACGGGGCAAAGGCCTGCAGCGGGCGAGCGACCGAACCGAAGCCCCAGGGGGTTAGTGGAGGAAGGTAAGGAAGAAGGGGGAAACGGAGGGGAGGGGAGGGTGAAGCTCACGGAGAGGTCGATGGCGGTGACGGCGGAGAGGGCGGCGTTGGCGGCGGCGTGGAGCGAGCGGCAGGACGCGGCGGCGGAGCAGGCGTCGTCGAGGTCGAGACGGCCCAGCACCTCCACCAGGAGCGCCTCGGGGAGCCTCTCGACCAGGCCGCCACCCCCGCCGCCGCTGCTCTCTGCGGTGCCGGAGGGCTCGCCGTTGCAGCCGTCTCCGTCGCCGTCGCCGGCGGTCCGGGGCTTCTTCTCCGCTACTGTGTCCTCCATCCCCTTCGCTTCTGAGCCGGGCTGGCCCCGCCGCCTGCAGCAGAGAGCGTGGACTCTGGATTGAGAAGTGCACAGATTTGCAGGGGGGAGGAGGAGGAGGAGGAACGGGAGGATATGCCGCTGACACCCAGGGACCACACGAGCACGGTGTTTGGATGCCTGGTCTATGAGAAAACTGCGTCCATGACATGTGGGCCCCTTTTACAGTCACCGACGGTGGTTTATCAAGGATTTCGGTAGCGTATAAGGAATCGTTCCTTATCATATTTGACATTAATAGGAACGTCCAATCCGCGCGCCTTTTAGAATTTAAATTCTTTCAATTCTAGCCGTGCTAAGTTTTTGAGCCATCATGTGGTAGATATATAAGATAGGTTTCGTACTTGGTAGAGAAAGGATGCGCGTTAGGTACAAAAAAAAAAAATTACTGACAAATAAAAGTGCTTTTTATTATTGTCCTGTTCGCTTGGCTGATAAGCCATGACTGAAAGTATTGTTAGCTGATTTATTATGAGAGAAAAATACTGTTCGTTGGCTGAACAAGTACGGCTTATAAATCAAGCGAAATGCTCCGTTACTTCATCAGTACTCAACAGTTGCTATGTTTTGAAGCGTCTTATGTTTATTTCTTTTTAACACAAAAAATCTGTTCAATAGATTTTTTTTAAAAATAGTCCACATGATACAGGTATTTCTTCAGCTCTTAAAGTCTCTGTGATCATTTTTTGCTACACGGGAAGGTATCATGTAGAATTGTACCTTATAGTAGCATCTGTTAAGCAGATGAACAATTGCTATTTGAGGAGTCCAAAAAGATTATCAAGACAGTATTCAAGAACCCCCTCAATCTTGTTTATTTAAACTTGGCAGCAGAAAACAAAAGAATATCCACAACAGCTTTACACTACATATGGTGGAACTTACATCAGAACTTCCCTATCAAGCTGTCAACGCATCTTCCAGTAACCCCATGAAACATGCCCTTGAAGACCTCCATTTCATTATCTTCCCTATCAATATGAAGTTTTCTCCCGGTAACTAACTTCATTACCTCCTCAAATTCATATTCTTTTCAAATCTCTGTGAGGTCATTAACGGTTAGTTAATAGTCACCATGCTCGCTTGATCGTTTTTATGGCTTATAAGCCGGCTGATGCTGTTTTGTTGTGAAAGAAAAACACTGTATCATGGCTGATAAGCATGACTGATACGATCAAGTGAACAGGCTGAGTAACTACACTTGGAAAAGAAAAGGTGTTCTCCTGTTCTCCATGCTGTCCTTGCACAATCTGAATGCAAAACTAAAGTCCTTCACATTGTTCTCCAGCTTGCGTCGCCAAAAACCACCTTGGTCATCTCATGCTCACCCATAACCATAATGAAGAAACCCAAAACGTGTACTGGCAGTCAAAGTTCTGTTGCAGATGGAGATGAACAAGGAAGAGTATCAAAGTTTTATGAGCAGTGAGTGTAAATGTGACCAAATATGCTGAGAAGTGATGTTATGAAATACCTCAATTTCCACAAAGTATCAATTACACCAGTTTTCTTTTCTCATGCCTCAGGACATACATTAGTTCTGAATCCTGCTGCTAACATAGAAGTATTTGAAAACTAATGCAACTATCATAAAAGCTCACAAAAAAAATAATTCAAATGACCGTCTCATGCGCCTTCTTACTGGTATCAAAAGAATCATCAATCCTAAATTAAACTTTTATATCGCTGAGTTTGCAGAACTAAAAGGGAAAAGAGATAATAAGATGGAAAAAGCTGCATGAAATGCTTCTATTTAACTTGACTGAAAACAAAATTATAAAGGAAAGACAGTTACATGTGGCGGATTTACAGCTGAATTTCTTTCCAGACGTCAACTTATATTCCGGTCAATTTCTTTGAAGACCATCATTTTCATCATCTGAATACATAGGTTTTCTCCCAGTAACCAACTCCGTTATCTCTCCCAGTTAATAGTATCGACACTGGGAAACCAGTTCTTCTCCAAGCTATCCTTGCACAACCTGAATGCCAAATAACAGTCCCTTCCCAATTCCCATCGTTTCCAGGATCCATGTGTCTCATAATTGGTTTCAAGATCAGTGAAAAACATCTAGGATTTTAAGACTAGCACTATTGTAATGTTTTAAAAGTAGGATTTCATATAGATAGTCTAGGTTTATTCACTGATATTTCACATTTTTCACGGAATACAGGATTCTCTCTGAGATTACTCATGTGAAACCTTATTACAACAACAACAACAACAATAACAAAGACTTTAAGTCCCAAACAAGTTGGGGTAGGCTAGAGTTGAAACCCATCAGAAGCAATCAAGGTTCAGGCACGTGAATAGCTGTTTTCCAGGCACCCCTATCTAAGGCTAAGTCTTTGGGTATATTCCATCCTTTCAAGTCTCCTTTTATTGCCTCTACTCGTGTGAAACCCTCTAACAATATTTTAAAAATAATGTAGCAGACACTACAACTTAAAGCTACATGGTTATCAACAGGTGGAAGGGGGTAAAAGAGCTGTCCACATATTAGCAAAAGTATGATAAAATGTACAGTGAAGGGCGGGCCTGGTACAAGCGGTAGAGTCTTATCGCCTGTGACCGGAAGGTCCCGGGTTCGAGTCACGGTCTCCTCGCATTGCACAAGCGAGGGTAAGGCTTGCCACTTACACCATTCCCCAGACCCCGCACAGAGCGGGAGCTCTCTGCACTGGGTACGCCCTTTATGATAAAATGTACAGTGTAGATTTAAAATTATTGATGACTGAATGATAAGTGCTATGTGCCTATGTCGTATTTTAACCAACAAAAATAATCAGAAGAATAATCTTGATGTATAATTGTAAAGGTCATGTGCATCATTTCAATCATGTTAAGAATCACAACGTTTCAATCATATCGCATACCCTAGGTGCAAAATTTTCACAGATCTAAGAGATAATAAATTATCCTAGTCACATTAGTTTGTTTTACTTTTAGACATGCACATTATTAACTAATCATCCGAACTGATGCATCATAGAGGTGTATGCATCAAGTAGCATGCAATGTTAGTTACTTTTTAGTCAATCAGTGATGACTGATGAATAGCAAGTAGTAACTCTGGTAACTGAAAACTGTTATTGATCAGTCATAAATTTGAACATTGTTGTCAAGGAAGTTAGTATTTTTAACAAGAAACATGCAGCACAGATTTGAAAAGCTGTGTAACTATCATATGGCTCCTACAAAAAATGGAAATAAATCCAGTTGATTTTGTTTTGGTTTGTTTCCTATGCCTTTTCATCAATGTCAAAAGAATCATCAATCTTAGGGTAGGGAAACTTTGAGGCACAATTAAAATATTTCTTGTTCTTAACAAGTAGACAATACTATCTTGGTAATGGAAAAATAAAAAATGATAACAAGATCAAATTTTCCCAAACATAGGTTTGTATACTGCACAGAATACTTCATCAACACTGATACCAAAGATGAAGATGGCGTACCTGCCCTTATAAGGGGCTCCGAGCAACGACTTTATATGGAATCAAGTTTGTTTCTTCTTGATTACAACTGGAACGCCTCTCACGTTAAGTAGGTGCAGCTAAATATCAAACTCTTATTTTTCTCCAACTAAAAGTATAAAACAAAGTCTGGACCCTAACTGAATTGAACAAACCATGACTGAACTGATAATACTCCTGAACAAACTCTATCCTAAACACTTGTGGAGACCACTGATTCCTTCTTCCTGCCATGCTCATATGTTTTCCCGATGAATGCTCCAACAACACATTCTTATGTAGTTATGTTGAATTATTACGATCCCAACCTTTTTATAAAACTCCTGAACATTAGCTAACGAAAAGTACAAAACAGAACCTTCAGCTCTTAAAGTCCTTGTCATCCGTGATACTTGAATTTTTATCTTTCTATAACTTATACTAACTTTTAAGGACCTGAAAAATTGTTGTCTGAGGAGCTTGACAGGATGGTTCAATATTTGAAACCCTTTGATCAACCTCATTTCAACTTGCCTATGAAAACAAAGTGATGAAAGAATGTCAACAACAGCCTTACAGTTACAAGTGGTGGATTTACAGCAAAACTTCCTATCCAGACATCAACTTATCTTCCAGTCTTCCTATGAGATAATATGTCTTTGAAGACCTTCATTTCACCATCTGAATACGAAGGTTTTCTCCCAGTAACCAACTTCATTATCTCTCTCGCATTCCTATCCTTTGAGATAGCCATGAGGCCCTTCAACAGTTGGTTAATAGTATCGACACTCGGAAACCAATTTTTCTCCATGCTATCCTTGCACAACCTGAATGCGAAATCAAAGTCCCTTCTCTCACAGAGGTAATGGACCATTGTCTGGTAAACCTTACTGTTTGGCTTGCATCCCCTCCCATGCATCGCGCCAAAGACTGTCTTGGCCATCTCATGCTCACCCATTATGAAGAAACCCTTGATAATTAGATTGTATGTGATCTCATCTGGTTTGATCCCCGCTGCATACATTTTCCGCACCAACTCATTTGCCTGCCACCCCCTTCCCCTGTTAATCAGGAACTGGATCCTCACATTGTAGGTAGCAAGTGTCGGGTCACAACCCCTCAGCCTCATGAGGTTCCACAAACCATCTCCAACCTCGCGCCGGCCACACTTATAGAACGCAGCCATGAGCGTCGTGTACGTGACGACATCCGGTCGCACACCAGCCCCATCCATCTCCTGCATAACCCTGTAGGCCGCAAGCAAGTCCCCCATGTCACAGTACATCTTGATCACCGTATTACACGAGATGTCGTCCAGCTCAACGCCGTACTTCTCCGGCCCCTCCTCAAACAGACACAGAGCCTCATCAAACATCCGTGCTCGCAGCAGCACCTTCATGGTGGCATTGAGCGACTTGGCGGTGCGCGGGCACCCGTACATACCCATCTCCTGGAAAGTCCGCAGCGCGTGACCCGGCATCCCGGCCTTCCCGTACAGGCCGATGATCCTGACCACGAACCCCTCCCGCCTCCCCTGGGGCAGCGCCTTGTGCTGCTCGAGGATCTCCTCGACGAGGTCATTCCGCCGAGCACCCGCCAGGCGCCCCACCGCGTCCTCGAACACGAAGCGGTTCTCCACCAGGAGGCGGTTTTGCGCATTGGCCCTGAACAGCTGGTACAGCCGCTCCGGGTCCCGCTCATGCTTGATCCTGACCAGCACCGGCTGCTGCTGCTCCTCCTCCTCCGCCTTCTCCTCGGCTGCGGGGGCTGCGGGGGAGGGGGAGGGGGAGGGATGGCCGACGCCGGGGCGGCGGCGGCGGTCACCCTTGGAGGCGGAGACTGCGGCGCGGCAGGCAGCGATGGTGGGGAAGTCGGCGGGGTGAGCGGAGTGCGCGTGCGCGGAGGAGAAGGGGTGGCGGCCCGAGGGCGGGCGCGAGAGCCCCGCGGCGATGACGGTGAGCGCGACGGCGTCGAAGGCTGCGCAGAGCTTGCGGAGGGCGCCCAGGGAGAGCATCTGGCCTCGCTCGATCCCGGGGCGAGAGCCTAGGGTGCGGGGGCGGCTGCGGCGGCCATGGGCGTGGTGGGCGGCGAAGCGAGGAGGGGACAAGAGCGGGGTAGAGGAGTGCGCGGCGGCGGCGGCGGCGGCGTGGAGGCGCAACGCACCGCTCCGTCCAGCGGACTCGCGAGCGGTGGGCGAGAGCCCACGGTTTCCCCAACCAAAAGCCTGGAACTGGGCTCGTTGGGCTTTGAGGGCATGGCGTAGTTAGGCCTTTTATGGGCCTTGAGCCCAGCAATACATATGGGCTCGGCCTGAGAGTTTACGTGGACAGGCTCGTGCGCATTGTCTAGGCCACAATCTTTCTGGGCGGGTCTTCCACTCTACAGTTTCTCACTCTCTTCACTTCATGCACCGGTAAAAACTAGAGATTCTAGATTCAAAAAAAAAACTAGAAATTCTGTTCCATAAAAAAGAGATTATACACACTAAGAATGACTAGTACAGTGCCCGTGCTAAGGCCACGTTTTTATTTCCAGGATGCACACGAAAACAACCAAACAATGATATTTTTTCATAGTTTAAGTCTCATGCAATTGTATATGACTATGTATATAATCCGAAAAACACTCAAGCATAACAAGGCGCTTGCTTGCACGAAGCCTTGCCTCCTTGAGCTCCGGCTTGACAGTGAGGCAATGCTCCTCGACGGCAATCTCGGGCATCTTTGGAACGTAACAATGTAACAGATTTCACGGGAAATCCCATGGGGTCACTCTGAACCTAATGTCCAAAGAGCAGAAAGAAAAAACTTGGTTGGACTAACACTCTAAGAGAGCTCAATATTTGCATGAGGTAGCCTAGCAAAGCAACATTACCACACAACTGCAGAAAAAATGTTGAATGAAGTTGTCGTGTGCCAGTTAACACATATAAATGTTTTCGGCATACCTTGTCTATTTTTGAAGATGAAGACTGAAGTTCCCATGTAGCATGTTCGTAATCTAGATCCTTCCATTTCAGTAGCCATTTGACACTACAGTATATAAATTTAGCACCTAGTGAATTAAAAAAGAACTTTGGCTTCTTTTGGAGGCGTAAGTAATCTTCTCTTCAACAGACGGTGTGGTTCAGTCCATTCCTGTGTCCACCTTATATTGTATAAGAAATCAAATTCAGAAAAGAATCCATCAGCAAGCATAGTCTTACAGAGCCTAACATCCTCTGAAAAAAGATAAGCAATGAGATTCCTCACATGAGCAAAAAGATAAGCATAGTTGTGAGCGGCAGCGCGAGGCTCGAAGCCGATGGAAAGTGGCCTCGGCGGTGGAGAGGTCAGCGGAGGTGGTGGGTGCCGTGAGCAAGGGGGGCGCGGCCTGGTCCTTGACGGACACCATCGGATCCCAATCGCCGCCGCCGCCACCGCCCCAGGCAAACCAGCCTTCGATCCCTTGCAATATCAATGGGTGGGGTTCGCGTCCTGAGATTGTGCATTTCCGAGATAGGGGAGACAACAACCGTAAACATTGGAGACCGAAGTTGATCTTTTTTTTTTCTGGACAGACCGTAAACGTTGATTTTCTGGACAGACGTAAACGGGTGCACTCCCCAGCCAACCGTAAAGAGGCATTTCATGACGATACGTGCATATATCAAACTGAAATTTTATTGAACGTAACATCAAACTGAAAATTTTAGTAGTAATTTACAAAATCTCAATAGTAATTACAAAAAAACAGCATTGCGCAAAAAACTAATATTACAAATTCACTCCTCCAGCAGTGATTGAAACAATAGGACGAAAGTAAATTCATCCAACAACCAAAATCTCAATCAACAACAAATCAGTGACGCCAATTTCTTCGGGGCGAGGCCGAACATGGATCCAGGAGATGACTTGATTCAGAACTAAAAACAACAGTTGTAGTAGTTATTGTTGTAGTAGCATTAGTAGGAGTAGCAGCAGAAATCGTAGTAGCAGCAGCAGTTGTAGTAAGAGTAATCATTTTAATTCGGGCACTAATACTTGTTTGAATCAGTTACTACTAATTGTTTGAAATGGGTGTGATTACACTACTACTTTAGTTTACAATCTATAATAGTGTTCATGAGAGTGCAACATGATTCGAACCAACCTACAATAACAATGAAAAACCTTCAGTACAAATTTCAGTAAAATACATAGGTATGTAGCTAAACAGGCAGCGTCATGTATCATCAAGTATCGAATTTACAACCATAAGATTTAGTAGTGATAATGCCCACCATTTCCTGGTAGTAAGTATAAGCAGATTTGAACTGAAATATGTACTACAGGCTACCATATGAGATTTGCTAGATGCATCAATATTCATGGTAGCACATTTGAACTAAAATATGTAAGAAGTCAATTGACTCCAAAAAGCAACAACGTACCATGAGTATTAGCATTGGTAGAAGTAATAGTGGTATTGGTAGAACTAAAAGATGGATTTTATCATGGATTTTATTAACAATAGATGCAGGCAGCTGTTATGGTAGTACTAAGAACTAATCAGCAATACCCAAAACAAGAGATCTATTCTCCAGTATAAAAAACTGTATTTCAGTTCTTGCAAAGTAAATGGAATGGATAAAAGACTGTATTTCCGTTCATGCAAAGTAAACAAATCATAGTAAGCACTGCTACTGCAGAAACAACTGGGTAAGCATGTACAAGAAAATAGATTCAAGAAAATATTATTCATATGCCGCGAGGAACTGAAATAACCACCTGGATCACCCCACAGCGCTCCTGCATGGATCTTCCTCATCCCCTCCTGGATCCATCGCTGGGAGACGGCATCGGCAGCGTGAGGGCCGCCGACGCCATTGATGGGGTGGGTGATGAAGGCCGGAGCTCGAAGGGGATCAATCCACGGCGCCCCTGCACGGATCCTCCTCATCCCAACCTAGATGCATCGCCGCCACTACCTTCAGCGGGAGCAGGTTTGCACCACCGCCGGCGTGGTGGTGGTGTGCGCTGCCACCGGTGCGGTGGAGGGTGCCGCCGCCGGTCGCCAGATCCACCACCGTGTGGTGTTTGCGACGAAGCTGGATGCGCCGCTAGTGGGGAGGGAGAGGGGCGCCACCGGTGGGGAGGGAGGAGGGGGCGCCGCCGATGAGGGAGGGAGAAGGGGGCGCCGCCGGATGCAGGGCCCCGACCCCGTCGACGCCATCACCGGAGGGAGGGACGGGGAGGGTTGCCGCCGCCAGATGCAGGGGGGCCCTCGTCGGCGCCAGTACCGGAGGGAGGGGAGGGCGCCGCCACCTGCCTCCCGTGCGTGAGAGGTCGAGGGAGGGGCCGGGTGCCGCCGATGCCTTTCCTTCTGTTGTTGTTTATTTTATTCGGTGATGACTCCAGGAATCGATCGCTGGTCGCCGCGCACGTTTGAAGCCCGCGTGCGTGACGGAGGGCGCGGGGGTGAGAAGCCTGTAATCACACGTCAAACATCGGCCGCCGGATGGGATTGAGTGTTTTATTAGCGCTTGATTTCAACATACACGAAGTGTTTGTATTTTTTTTAAGTGCACAATGGTGAGATGCTTTTAGCAGGGAACGTTTTTATGGAGGGACTTAGTATAATTTTAATCGGTCTATTATGGTAGAGATGATGTTGCATAGGAATAATTATAACTAGAAAACCTTCGCGCCATCTTTGATAACCATATGATTTTATTGGCCTATGTTAAAACAATAGAGTGTTGAAACTCAATAGAGTGTTTGACATCTTCTCAACTAATGTGATAGGAATATATATTCTATGACAAAGATAAATCAGCGATAATAGTCATTCAAAAAAAAGAAGGAGCAATACATGATTGATGAATACGTGAATCCATGAGCTTTAGTATGATTTATTGTACTCGTAGTGTCGTAGTAATTAAAATGCATTTGATCTGAAATTTAGTATTTGGTGAAGCTTTTAAGAAGATTTATTGTCACGACTTATAGTGAAGAATAAATTGATGGCACGGCTGAGGTGACAACACAAATTAAATAGATTTAGTGTTCATCTGAATTGAGAGACTACAACTTCCTATCTATATCTGAGTACTTACATCTATAGAACTCTTGATGCAAATCAGTACATGTCTAGGAACTGATGCTAATTGCCAAACCACAAATGAAAAAGAACATAGAGCCTACCCAACTCTTGAATATATATTTTATAATGACACGTGTGGTCCACTGAAAAGAAAATGAATCTATAAAAGATTATAATTGTCCAGCTGAACTGATAGCCTATAGCGTCCTTATAGAGTTCACAGTTATAATTCATAAAATGTGATGAGCTTTGTTCTCGTTTCTCATCTATTTGTGCATAATAAAATATAAATAATAAGTTGCAGCAATGAATTACCCGTGCAACTTCTAGAATTTAGCAAATGCCAACATGGTTTACATTTTGGGAACTTAGCAAACAAGGTATAAGGAAATGGTATTAGAGGAAGCTTATATTGATATGCGTATATTCAAAGTGGCTATTGGAAATCATTAGTGTCATATTCTTTAGCACCCACTGGTGTGCTTAGTAATTCTGTTGCTCCTGCATGACACAGAAGCATAAAAGATTAATAAAGCAAGCAACAATTCTGTCAAATAATTAGCGTGGATTTCCTACATTACACACGGACCTTGCATTTCTAGGAGCAGTGCTTCAAACCTTCACGAAATGCATCAACTACCGAGCTTGTCCCAAACGCAATATATTTGAAATGGGAGGCATTTGTAATCACATGTTGACCTTGAGTGATGAAAATTGAACAAAGGAAAAAAAACGTTTGTCATCTGAATTCGTAGAAGAGCAGCCTGATGAACACCAAGAGAAGGCATCTTGTGCGCCGAGAAGCGTTCGCTTTGAGGAAGTGGGCATGGATTTTGAACTAAGATTACTTGAGTCACATTACAATTACTTAAATATCATAAAGTATTTGGGTCTACTACATAACTTGATCAAAATAAATGTTAATGAAACTAACTATAATTATCTACTGACATGCATGTTTGTTTGGTTTGTTACTTAGATTGTTTATTAGTCAGCAGACGATCATTCGACTGAGACAAATCATTGAGTACATGGTGTGTATCCATCGCATGCATGTGTAAGGTAAGAGATAAGAAACCAAGAAATTGACATTAAATCAACCTAAGAAGTACAAAACAGGCTCATGAACGAATCATTAGATGGATTCTCACCTGATTTCAGCAATAAGATTATGAACAGTGCACAAGTGTAGGGTGTTTGTGAATATTGTGTATTGCTAGCTGCTGCTAGCTGACGTTTGTTCTCAAGAGATCTGTATTCAATGGAAAATAAGTAGTATCTAGAAATTTTGTTTTGTACGTGCTACAAAGCTACACCTACATAGATTTAAGTCCTCTCTTAGCAATAGTCTTTCTTCTTGGATGAACAGTTTGTCCTGTTCTAAAGTTTTTCATGCTTTTCTTGATGCTTCTGTTATATTTTTCTTTCTTTTGCTGTATTTTACTATACATAAGAAAATAGCTTGGACCATGTTTACATTTTTAGGTAAAAAAATAGGTGCTTAGGAGAGTGAGCCATCGTTTAAGATTAGTTCTATATTTTGCTGCTAATTAGCATAACCGCTCTAGTGGGAAGGCAGTTGGATTTGGATCACCGGATCACAAGTTTGACACAGTAGCTCAATCATATGAAAAAAACTTTATAATCTTTGCATTGCATATCTGACATGTGCTGATAAAAATGGTTATGAATCTGGAGAAAGGACAGAGTTAATAAAGAAACTGAGTGGTAAACTTTAGAACAACCAAAGAACTATGCAGTGGTTGAAAATGCCTACCAGCGTACTGTTTATATTTCATTTTTTTCCAATAGCATCGTTGCGGGACTTTCTATAACTAAAATCTACTTGTATAAGTGTAATATTACTTCCTAGATGTCAAATTAGGATCTACTACAGCAAAAGCCATATTTTTTATTCCGATGTTTCTGGATGCACATTATACTGAGGATGGTACTGAAGTCATATCCAAAAAATTGGCTGTGACTTATATTTTCCCAACTACAAGTAGCAAAGAACTAACCATTAATCAAAGAACTGAGATTAGCATAATCACATATCAAGCAACAATTTGACATACATGAGCTGCTATTTCAGAGCCTATTATTTGAACTGTATGTGTAGTAAAAGGTACAAGTATGTATTTTTTGCTTTCGTATTACTAAAATATCCTAAATCATATAAAATAAGTTTTACTTTTTATCTATATATAATTCTGTAACCTTGTTAAGCAGCATGGTAGTAGGCCTCCACTACAACCTGTAGGCATTGCAGCGGCAGACTCCTAGAGCATAAACAAATGATAGTACCCAATATGATGAGTGCTTATAAGAAAGAATCTTACATGAGTATGGAGGCCCTTTGCTAAGATTTTAGAAAAGGTAAACCCTATCCGACACAGGAATAGATAAAGAGAAGTGTTTGTACCTGGCTCAAGTATTTTGATTGCACACTGAAAATTTAGAACTTTTTTCTTCCACAAACTCAGATGAAATAAAAATGTAGCATATGCTAACTTTGACATTTCATAAGTGGTCGCTATACTTCGGCCATTTCATCACAAAGCTTGCAATTAAGTTGTTTAATTATCTAAAAATATGGAATTTTATATGGATCTGGTCATGTGCAGTCAAGTAGGACTTAGAAAGAGAAAAAAAAATACCTTCGTATATGAACATATCCTTTCTGACTGCTCAGGCAGGAGGTTGAAGTAGTAGTGAATGGGTGTCAGAAGCTAGGAGCTTGTCGCCGGCGCTGCAGCTCCTTTACGCAACGTGGATTTTCACATGGGCCGGTGTCCACATTTTCTCCACGGAAAGTGCATTGAGCATTGCTGTCGTCTGGAGTCTGGAATAAGCTCAGGCTGAGTGCGACATTTTGTCGAACAGTAGGCACGCGAGGCGTGTGAAAGCCCAGGTGTGGACCCCCGCGTCGCCCGTCCGCGTGGACCCCACGTCGCTACGCCGCGGCCTGTTCTTAGCCCCCGCAGACCCGCACCGCCGGCCATCCTTGTGGCCCGTGCTCCTCCACGCCGCAGCCCCGCGTGCCATAGCGCGGCCCTCGCTCTACCGTGATGCAGCCTGTTCGTGTCCACGGCTCCCTGCGCCGCCGTTCTCCTCGAACCTCGGACGGCGTGTGGCAGAGCAGAAGGACCTAGTGACGCGGCAAGTCCCGGGCGTCATCGAACCTCGGGTGGGAGTAGGGACGACGGAGGCGGCGCTGCACAGGGAGGCGACTGGTGGCGCATGAGTATGAGCGGCGCACAGCAGTTCGAGATGGAGGGGGTGAGTCGAGTGGGTTCCGAAGCATTCCTGACGGCCTGGTTGCGTGGATTAACGGGTAGGAGACCCGAGAAGACCACGATCGAACGGTGGACATGGCTTGTTCGCCGGATCGGACGATCAGCGGGCTAACAGACGACGTGGCCCAATCCGTTGCCCGTCTTTTGGAGGTAGGATTCCTATATAGAGACGAGAGAGATGAGCAATTGAAACCCACCGCACAAGCATAGTGAAACTCCACTGGGAGCATTTTGTTTGGCTCCCACATGAATTGGAAACTGAGTGAAACTTCGGCCTTGTTTAGTTCACGGTTAGGAATCAGTATTTGACACTGTAGCACTTTCGTTTGTATTTGACAATTATTGTCCAATCATGATCTAACTAGGCTTAAAAGATTCGTCTCGTAATTTACAATCAAACTGTGTAATTAGTTATTTTTTTATCTACATTTAATACTCCATACATATGTCTAAAGATTTGATGTGATGGAGAGAGTGAAAAAACTTAGAATCTAAAGAAGGCCTTCATTAAAAATATTTCATTTCGTAACACCATTCAACATTTAAATATGCGAGCTTATGAAACAGAGAAATAAAACTATGCATTATGAGCACTACAATAGCCTTATAAAAATAGAGCGTGTTTGTGTGTTTATAACGGTGAGTGTATGGATACGTATATACTGTGTTCCAAAAAAATTAAGATAAGATCAAGCTGCCTTTCCATTGTCTCCTTGCCTAAACTGACAAATGGTCCCTTGCTTCCAAACCATTCTCTCTCGTTCTCTGCTCGTTGTACGATGGCTACTTGTTTTCCCACAGATTAGCCAAAAGCGAGATAATCCAATTTTTGCCGGCCAGCAGCCCATTCGTTTCGGCTTATTTGCTTGTATCTGGCTTATAATCTACGGCTGAATAATATTTTTCTCTCACATCAAACTAGACAGCAGTACTTTCAGCCATGGCTTATAAGTCAATTCAGCTGAAACGAACAGGCTGCAGATAAGCAAGGATCCGAATCCGATGCCACGTACCTAAACACAGCCAAAAGCGATGAGCGCAAGTTAGAAATAAAAACAAGAGGCCAATCTAAGTAGCTGGACAAAGCTGTTATCATGCTGATCATGATTGCACATAATTACACGTACGGGGATTACGGAATAACTCTTCTGTAATGAGGAGGCCACAAATATATACTACAATTTCCTCAAAGCAAAGATTAGGGGATAAACTGATCAGGATGCTAATCATGATTGCACATAATTACACGTACGGGGATTACGGAATAACTCTTCTGTAATGAGGAGGCCACAAATATATACTACAATTTCCTCAAAGCAAAGATTAGGGGATAAACTGATCAGGATGCTATCATGCTGTTTATGGACTTACTTCAAGGTTACAAGCAGCGCTAATTAATTATCACTTTACTCCTCCATCTTTTCGGTCAGATTTTAGCTCTTAGTATTAAGGGAGATTGGCTCCATTCTACGGATCACAAATTCACAATGCACTTGCCTTCTGGCCTTCTGGTTGCGGCCACAGCATACGATGTCAGCAATCTTGTTGCGTTGCTGACTTGCTGCACGAGTGAGTTCAGAGTTCAGAGTTCCATACATGCAGCCCCACACAGTCCTATGCAGGCATTCAGAGTTCGGTCCAGTAGTTCAGCAACCGCAGCATTTTGTTCGGTGTTCAGCTACTTCAGTTCGTTTTAGTTCAGTGTTCAGCTACTGCAGTTCGGTTTACGAGGTGTCTGTTTCCACCTCCTAAACTCTAAACTCTAGTCGTAATGTTTGACACATGCATAAAGTATTAAATATAGACTATTTACGAAACTAAATGCACAGATTGAGATTGTTTTGCGAGACGAATTTTTTAAGCCTAATCAGTCCATAATTTGACAATGTGGTACTACAGTAAACATGTGCTAATGACGGATTACTTAGGCTTAATAAATTCGTCTCGCGGATTACTGAAGAATTCTGTAATTTTTTTAGTATCTGAACACCCTATGCAATACCTGACACCTTCTAAACTTTAGTCTCTGGATCAAAACATAGTTCAGGGCCTGTTTGGATTGGAGGATTTTCAAAGGAAAATCGTAGGAACCAAGAAACGGAGGAAAGGAAACCTTTGAGTGTGTTTGGAATGGAGGAATTGAGATTTCCTTTCCTTTGGATTCCTATAGTTAGATGCCGATTTCACGGGAAGAAAAGAATCCACTCCAATCCCTTGTTTTCTTTTCCTTCGTGATTGCTCGAGCAAATGAGTGATTACGAGATGGCGGCAGGTGTCATCTGGGAGCATAGCATCATGAGCATGGACCACAGCGGCAGGATATAGTAATTAGTACCCATATTTGCCTAACATGTTATAATTCCTATGTTATAAATTTCTGTGTTCCAAACAGGCTAAATTTTCTGTTCTTATGTTTTGAAATCTCGTAGTTTTTCATTTTTCATCGTACCTTATTCCTATGTTTTGGATTCCTTCGTCCCAAAGGCCCTCAGTGTTCAGCTACCGCAGTTCATCATAGAGGAGTACAGTTCAGTGATCCAGGATTCAGCTGCTCCTTCATGGCAATTGTACATATTTGTTTACAGTTCTCTACATGGTACCTGGCGCGAGACACCTGAATGGATGCATATCCATAATCCCAGCATGGTGCCATGGTGCATGTACCATGGGCACCCACTGCATGGTGCCAAAACTGCTGGTCAGGCCGAGGAGATGGCTGCCGCCATGGGATGAGACCACCGAGCTTGAGAAGAGAAGATGAACCTCGCCTCTCCTCCTCTGCATCCCCTGCAATATTTGCTGGAGTAGAGGCAGCCAGAGGCCAGAGGCCAGAAGAGCCAGGGAGTGGAGCTGTCAGCTCAGCTGCAACTTGCAGGGTTGCGGCATCTCTGTCCTGTCCTCTTTACCGTAGTACTACTGCACTTTTGTGTGTACCTGTAGGAAGATCCTTGGAACATGAAAAACAAAATAATATATCTCTTATCTCTGACTTGGAGTGGCATGATATTTATTAGTCTGACTTGGTCTTCTTCGTTTTATTAGTCTGCTAAAAATAGATGAGATGACAGTGGATGCTGGATATGTGCTGTTTAATAACTAACCTAATGCACACGGTAACAGTGCTACTGCCGGTTATAAGCATCATTTATATATTTAAAAATATAAAATGAGAATATGTCTGCAAATAATGACGCATGTAGGTTATGGTTAAAGTTAAACCGCCAGACGGTTAAAGAGCAACCGCTTCCATAAAGGATGGGGGGAAAGTGAGTGGCGAAGACGACAGCTCTGCAGTTGCAACGAACCCCTCCCTCCAGTTTCTCTGCCGCCGTTCGGTCCCTTCGCCTCCTCTCGGCCAACCGCTCTTGTCTACTCCCTCTTCCATCTCCTCTCCCTCTCCCTCTGCTGAGTCCATACCCATCCTGGTCCTGGCAAAAACTGCTTGCTCCCCATAAATATCAGGAAGCCACCCACAGAGACGCCCAGAGGGAGAGAGTCAGAGGGAGAGAGGTGAATCCAATTCAGTCGTCTCGGAACAGATTCTTCTTCGTGGGGGGCAAGAACCTGGTTTCCACTGCCGCTTACTGCAAGGTTTTTGCCGCCGTGGACGGTAGGTCCTTGCTCTGGTGAGACAATTGCGGGGCCAAAAGGAGCCGGGAAAAGGCCGTAGAAAGACAGGAATTTTTGTCCATAGTCAGAGGCCCGATTGTTCTGTTCTTATCCCCGCGGGCGAGCGATTTGACCATCCACCCCGCATTCGCACATCCGCCGCCTCGCCGCCTCTTCCACTCCTGCCGCTTCGCTTTGTCAAAGAAGATAGAGAGCTGTATCGTTGCCGTCGACCGCTCCAGCCACCTCAGGTGCCCATTTCAATGCCCGTCGCGTTTAATTCCTCCGTGTTTTTAAAGTTTTGTGGTAAAGGCGGCGCCTTTGTCATCGAAGCCGAAGTTTTGTGGGTTGTTCCTTGGATTGTGTAATTTGCGTGTCGAGTTCGAGGTTTATTTGGTTCCATAAAAAAATGCAAAATTGAGACGCTAGTTACCTGTGGTTTGTGTAAGAAAATTGTGTCCTGGGTCGTTTTGCAAAGAATTGGAGACCTGACGTTTTTTTTTATGGAAACAGAAGACCTGACGTTTTATTTTTTACACCGCGGTTGTTTGCATGATTGAGTCGAACTGCATCTTGCAGTGGTGTGCTTGGATTCAGTTCAAATGTCAGCGATCTCCTGTTAGCTTATGCTGAAATTTGGCTTATGCTAAAATGTTGTGAGATAAAAAACACTGTTCCATGGCTGAAAATGAATAAGCTCAAGCGAACAGGGCAAAGCTGGTTTGGCTGTAATTTACTTGCACATAGGACTATGATTTCGTTCAGTAATCAGTAGTGTTTATATGTGTACTCTGTGTTTATATGAATTCCACACCTTATATAATCTCGTGGGTTTAGCAGTAAAGTACTCTACTCTCATGTATGTGCAAAGGTTGCCCCATTACCTGTCCATATCCTGAGCTCAAGTGCCTGTATATTAAATGACTGCTGCTATCTTCAGTTAGCTATTCTCATTTCCAGCTATGCTATCATATGCCATGTCTAGTAATATCATTTGCCTTATCATATGCACAGTTGATAGAAACACTGCACCACTTGATCTTATTAACACGATTGTTTAGTGTTTCAACTAACATAATGGTTTTGCTTTAAAGGTTTAAGTTTGAGTTGCTTCCCTTATTGCTGGGACTGACAACCGCTGCGCATTGATGGAGGATTGGATGCTTCCCTCACCCAGCCCAAGAACACTGATGCCAAGCTTCTTCAGCGAAGAATTAAGCTCCGCTCCATTCTCCAACATCTTCGGTGACGATAGAAGCAACAAACCACTGGATGAAATTGAGAAGAGTAAATCTTTCATTGGTTCGAGTGCTCAAGAAACCTCTCAAGATATGAAAGACCATCCACAGACTGAATCAAACCTTTTTGGCGCAAATCAGAAATCAACCTCTCCTGGAGGTCTTGCAGAGAGGATGGCCGCAAGAGCGGGTTTTGGTGTCCTGAAAATTGACACGTCCCGTGTCAGTTCATCTGGTGCACCAATCCGGTCTCCTGTGACAATTCCTCCTGGTGTGAGCCCAAGGGAACTTCTTGAGTCACCGGTTTTCCTTCCAAATGCCATTGTAAGTGTCTGTATTCATCGTGTGATTTTTGTCTGGGTGATACTGTGAAGGATAGGCTGGCCAATAGCTTCGAACTATATTCTAACCTGATAATCTAATTGGTTGTTTTTTTACCACTTTCCAATGTCTTATTGCGAAGGTGGAATTTTCGAAGAAGAAAAAAAGGTGAACCAATCTTTATTGTCCGAACATTCCGTAACTGTTTATATCTCTGCAGTCGCAACCTTCTCCTACCACTGGTAAATTGCCATTCCTGATGCCTAATAATTTTAAATCAACAATGCCGTCCGTCCCCGAGAAGTCTGAAGATCACTCACATGAAGATTCTGCGTTTTCCTTCCAGCCCATTTTGAGGTCTAAACCATCAACCTTATGGACTGCAGAGAAGGTAATTTGCCTGATCACTTATTTATTGCCATTGCTATTTCTTATAATTGCATTTTCTTTTTTTTCTACTAATTCAATCTGCAAAAGCATATCTAGCAGTTAATAATGCACTTATTTATTGCCATTGCTATTTCTTATAATTGCATTTTTATTTTTATTTTCTACTAATTCAATCTGCAAAAGCATATCTAGCAGTTAATAATGCACTTGCCTTGATGAATTTGCACTGTCAGGGGTCAAGTGTTGTTCACCAAACCCAGTCCTTAGCGAAGGATAGTCAGGAGTTAAATCTTCATGCTAACCCAACTGCGACCAAGCATGAAACTGAGGAAAATCTAGTTAAACCTAAGACATATGATTCCATGTTTGATAATGATCATCCTTCCCCTGACGTTGAGCCAGAACAGAGCGAGGAAATCCAAAATGGGGAAGATTCTTCAGCTCCAGTCACTGGCACCGCCGAGGATGGATATAACTGGAGAAAATATGGAGAAAAGCAAGTGAAGAACAGTCAACATCCAAGGAGCTACTACAAATGCACTCACCCAAAATGCCCTGTCAAGAAAATGGTGGAGCGTTCTCTAGAAGGTCATATAACGGAGATAGTCTACAGAGGTTCTCATAGTCACCCACTGCCGCTTCCCAACCGCCGTCCAAGTGTCCCTTTGTCGCAATTCAATGATTCAGAAGCTGATGGTCTGGAGAACTTCAGTTCCAAGCCTGGGCCTGGCTATAACTCGGCAACTTCACAGGGAATTGCTCCGAACGGCCAGTTCCAAGATGTGCACAGCGGAGCTCTTGAAACAAAACTGTCTGGCTCTCTTACTACAACCGAGATTGCTGACACGTCTGTTTTGGAGTCTATGGATGTCTCATCAACACTCTCCTCCAATGAGAAGGGTAATAGGGCAATGCATTGTGCTGTTTCTTCAAGCAATGGCATGAACGAAGACGAGACTGAATCTAAAAGAAGGTTGGACCTTGTTACCAAGTACATAATTCTAGCTACCATCCTAGTCAACGAACTCTCATTTGTTCCTTTGACTCTTTTCCAGGAAAATGGAGGTTTCTGCCGCTACTAACACTAGCAACACTGGCATTGATATGGCGGCTATGGCATCAAGGGCTTCCCGGGAGCCTCGGATTGTTGTGCAAACAACAAGCGAGGTCGACATCCTTGACGATGGCTACCGCTGGCGCAAGTATGGGCAGAAAGTTGTGAAAGGCAACCCAAACCCAAGGTCAGTCTTGGTGCCAATTTCCGTCTGACTCATCCTTTATCAGGAAACCAAGTGGAATTTTAGCCTCTTCAATTGTTCAACACACCCTTCTATTTGCATATAGGAGCTACTATAAATGCACTTATGCGGGCTGCTCAGTGCGCAAGCATGTGGAGAGGGCCTCGAACGATCTCAAGTCCGTGATCACGACGTATGAGGGGAAACACAACCATGAAGTTCCAGCTGCCAGGAACAGCAATGGGCATCCGACCTCTGGCTCCGGTGCTGCGCCACAGGGTAACGGCCTTCACCGGAGGCCAGAGCCTCCACAATTCAGCATGCCTCAATTGAGCGGTGCTGCTGCTGCCTACGGCTCACTCTGTCTCCCACCACAACTCAGTGCAGCTGCAGCTTCTGGGGGTTTCTCCTTCGGAATGCTGCCTTCTGGCATGGCAATGCCGGTACCATCTCTGGGCAACTTCATGCCAGCGCAGGTGCCTGGCCATGGATCGTCAATGCAGGGCTGCACAGGCCTCATGCTGCAAAGAGGCGAGGCGAAGGTGAACCCAGAGCGGCAGTTCGGATTACCGGTGGCGAATGGGAATGCCTCGGCAACTTACCAGCAGCTCATGGGCAGGTGGTCTCAGGATCATCAGATGTAAATACTCCAGCAGGGACAGAGATGAAGAGATAGGATTTGTTATTTGCTTGTGTACATAAACAATGTCATTGCTCAGTGGTTTCTTCTACCGTAGCTCCTTTGTTTGCTTTCAGCCTTTAGTACAGAAGATTATTCTGATAATAGTAAGGAGGGAGAGAGGGAAAGGGGAAGGGATGAACTTGGGTCATCAGGCTTTGCTGTTGTGTTCATTGAATTATTCAGACTAGGGTCCTGGAGTAGTAACTAGCTTCAATATCTGCTCTTTCGCAGTGATGTGACCATTCAAAGACAGACCATCCCATAAATCAGTCAGCATTTTGCTGGTCGTTTTCTTTTTTAATAAAAAAGCACTAATTATGTGATTGATTGACCTTCGCTTGTCCACGTCCTGAGTTGTTTGCAAGTCTGAGTTCACAGTTCAGCTAGGAGTTGAACAATAATCAGGTCAGATGGCACTGCAGCTCAAGTCACCGGAGTCAGGCATGATTCAAGGCACACAGGAAATACTGCCTGCTAGCAACAGGAAATTCAAAAGCAGATGCGTAGGAAGTAGTGGGAAGCTTACGGTGGCTGTTTCTAACTGTGATCAGATTCTAAAATGGTGCATTAAGAATGAAACATCACAATAACTTTGATGACTAGTGATTTGAGGTTCTAAACTTGTGATCAACAAATTATTCTTGAATCTTGGTGATCCAATATGTGTTATGTGTAAGAAAAGACATTGATGGATGCCTAACTCGATCCAGCATTATATACGACGTAAACATTTTATTCACAGATGAAGCATGCATATGTTAATATGTAACATACAAAAACTTACTCTCAACTTGTGGTTAACAAAAACAATAATAAAGTAGTCTAATAGGACGCCCCCAGTGCAGAACACTATGATTTCAAGAAAATAAGTCAACCAATTTGAACACTCTAACCATCTAAGGAGGCAAGACATAATTGGTTTATCGATCATCATGTGCATCACTTTGGGACCCCTTGCCCAAATATTAATGTAGCTCTTAACTTGAGCACATCAAAGAGAGTTCTGCAGGGACATATATATAAGTTTTAACCCTGAAACATATACCAGTGCGAGTGCGCACAGATCAAGCAATGAACTTATTTTTTTACTTTTCTGAGGAAGAAATATCAAGCAATGAACTAGTAGTAGAGCAAATATAAATGAATGTGGCAAGAAGATACACAGAGGCGATTTACCAGCGAATGAGTCCAAAGCAAACACATTGAGCAGGACGGAAACCCCATAACATAATTCTGAAGCAGAATAGCCATTAGCCAGAGATGAGATGAGGACGAGGCATGGACGCATGAACATGGTATACCTGAGGAGACCGCTCGCGGCAGCTCCCAATCGCGGACGAATCGGTTGGCAATGCCGTACTCGCGGGGAGGCGCCACCAGGTGGTAGCGTTCGCAGTCGACAACCTTGCGGGCGGGCACGTCGACGGCGAAGAGGTGGTCCTCGAGGAAGGAGTAGACGACGGCGGGGTTGTGGGGGTGGATGAGCGCGAGCACGGGAGCCGTCTTTGGGAGGCCAGTGGCCTTGTAGGTGTCGTCGGCCCAGACGTCGGCGAAGGTGGCCTGGTGCTCCAGCGTCCACTCAGTGGCGTCCGGATCGCGCAGCGTCCAGACGGTGACCTGGTTGGGAGCGCCTCCGAGGCGGTAGGTGTCGACGAAGCGCAGGCTGCCGGCGCTGACCCCGACGTAGCGGAGCTGATCGAGCACCCCCCAGGCCTCCCTGCTCTTGAGCACGCATGGGCGGGGCAGCGGGACGAAGCCGAGCACGGGGTCGTCGGCGAAGGGGTCGGCGGTGAGGACGCCCCAGGAGTAGTCGGCCCACCAGAGCCTGCCGTGGTGGGCGAGCGTGCGGAGCGGCGCGAGCACGCGCACTGGGAGCGGGTAGCGCACGCGCTTGTTGACCCACTCGCCGACGTCGGAGGCGAAGCAGCGGAGGTCGGTCTTGTCCGTGCCCATGAAGGGCAGGAGCTCGGCGACCACGTCGGAGGCGAAGCAGCGGAGGTCGGCCGAGGCGGAGGCGGCCCCTGGGGGTCGGCCGAGCTGGAGCTTAGCCTCGGGAGTCGGCTGAAGCGAAGTCAGCCTAGACATCGGACCAGATGGAGCACGTCGGACGAGGCGAAGCCCATACTAAGGGTCGGACGAGACGGAACCATCCTCAGAGGTTCGATGAGGCGGAGTCAACCCTCGGGGGTCGAATGAGGCGGGCCCCATGGTCTTGGGGTCGAACGAGACGGAGCCCGGCAAGAGGCGTAATCGCGCTCCTACATCTCGGATAACCAACGTCGATGGTTATTAGCTCCTCCTCTATGTGTACCATAATATTGGTCTTCGACAAATACAATTATAGAAAACGTGCTAGCCAAACTTACTCATCTTTGATCAAGTTTATAGTAAATAGTATTAGCATTTATGTCTCGAAATAAATTTATTATGAAAATATATTCTATAACTAATCTAATGATACTTATTTTGTCTCACAAGTGTGTTAGATAATCTACTGTTTTCTTGTGTGAACACACGGCAGGGGAAGGCGATGCTGAAAAGGCCCCCTACTGTGGTACTCTAGTCGCTGTAGAGGCAGGCACTGAACGGCTCACCTACCGCACTGTAGCCACAGCAGGGGCAGACGCCAGAGTCAGCCCTGCTGTGTTATCTAGTCACTGTAGCAGCATGACAGCTGTACTAGGACTAGATGAATAGAGTTGTATATATAGTTTGCCACTGTAACTCAGTAAAGGGAGCGAGTTCAGATTTGTCATCTCCTATACAGAGCTCCGCCCAACGCTGGTGTCTCTGTTGTGTGTGTATGCTCTGTTCTCCCTCCATTCTTCTATCTCCAGCTATAGTGTGTGGTCGAACAACGTCTGTTGTGGTCGACAAGACTGGTGAGAGGTCGACTCACCTGAGCCGGTGATCCTGTGTGGACCAACAAGTGGTATCAGAGCCGTACAAGCACCGTCGCCGGACTAACCGCTAGCGATGACGGACGGTTTGGAGTTGAGCGACAGCAGTGGCACTGCTGTGGCTGCCCAACTACGACAGGAGGTCGTTGTTCGCACGGTGCGGGAGATCAGCGGCATCAGTTGGCCGACGCTAACTCGCACCTACTATGAAGATTGGTCGGTGACCATGAAGGTCAAGCTTAAAACCCAACGGCTCTGGAATACTGTTGACAAAGACACCGACAATAAAAAAGACGATATGTCAGCATTGGAGGTTATCCATGCTGCTGTACCAGCAGAGTACAGGGAGCCGTTGGGGGCGAAAAGCTCTACCAAGGAGGCGTGGGTGGCCATTGCGGCGATGCACGTCGGTTCCGACCATGCAAAGAAGACGACGGCCCAGCTTCTGAAGCAGGAGTACGCCAACCTCAAGTTCAAGGATGGTGAATCGGTTGAGGACTTCTCCCTCCGCCTGCAGACGCTCATCAACAAGCTAAAGAGCCACGGCGTCACCATCGACGAAGAAGAGGCGGTCTCCAAGTACATCCACTCCGTGCTGGCAAAGTACATCAAGATCGCTCTCTCCATAGAGACGATGCTGGACGTGTCCACCCTCACCATTGAGCATGTGACAGGCCGTCTACGGGCGATGGACGAGCGCCTAGAGCAGGTGACAACAACGAAGGTCAGCAGCAAACTGCTGCTGACAGAGGAGGAGTGGGCTACTCGGAGGAACTCTGGGGTAGCCTCCTCCAGCCACGGTGGCGATGGCAAGCGCCGCGGTAAGGCTTCTTCGATGAAGAAGAAGCAGGTCGACCCCAACGTCTGCCGATGTTGCGGGAAGACGGGCCATTGGGCACGGGAGTGCCCAAATCGCAAGCAGGAGAAGAAGGTTGAGGCTCATCTAGCGCAAGCTGACGATGAGGCCACTATCCTAATGGCGATGTTCTGTGCACTGCACGACGTCGAGGCCGAGGAGAAGGTAGAGGTGATGGCGGTGGAAGGGTCTAGGAAGGCCCTGAAGGCTGTCATCCTCGACGAACCACGCGCCCAAGTCCAACTCGAACGTGTGGGCAGCGAGCAGGAGCAGTGGTGGTATCTGGACTCTGGCGCCAGCAACCACATGACGAGCTCTAAGACAGCCTTTTTCGAGCTCGATGATGATGTAACCGGTAAGGTAAAGTTCGATGACGGCTCAAGAGTGGGAATCCGAGGACGCGACACCATCATCTTCAGGTGCTAGAACAGCGAGCACCGCGCGCTAACGGATATATATTACATCCCGCAGCTGCGTTCAAGCATCATCAGCATTAGTCAGTTGGATGAGCGCGGGAGTAAGGTACTGGTCAAGGACGGTGTCCTTAGGATCAGGGACCGGGAGCAGAGACTTCTTGCTAAGGTGAAGAGGTCCCAGAACTGGTTGTACCTGCTCGATTTGAAGATGGAGCAGCCAGTGTGCCTGGCGGCACGGTATACCGATGAGCCGTGGTTGTGGCATGTCCGGTTTGGCCATCTCAGCTTTGACGTGCTTGGTCGGCTGGGGAAGATGGTCCGAGGGCCGCCTCACATCGAGCATAGAGGCGAGCTGTGATGGCTGCCTGACCGGGAAGCAGAGGAGGCTACCATTCCCAAAGGCGGCCAAGTATCACGCGATGAAAGCTCTCGAGCTCGTCCATGGCGATCTCTACGAGCCAATCACGCCAGCCACAAACGGTGGCCGGTAGTACTTTCTCCTGCTCGTGGATGATTGCAGTCGCTACATGTGGCTGCAACTCCTGATGAGCAAGGACGAAGCGGCGGTGGCGATCAAGAAGTTCAAGATGCGCGCGGAGGCTGAGAGTGGCAAGAAGCTATGCGTGCTGAGGACTGATCGCGGAGATGAATTCACTTTGGTAGAGTTCGCTGCGTACTACGCGGATCAGGGTGTGGTGTGACACCACACCGCGCCGTACTCGTCACAGCAGAATGGCGTAGTGGAGCAGTGGAACCAGACGGTGGTCGGTATGGCTCGATCCTTGATGAAGGCCAAAGGCATGCCAACAAGGTTCTGGGGTGAGACGGTGACCACTATGGTGTTCAGCCTCAACCGCACGCCCACCAAAGCCCTGAAGGGCTTGATGCCGTTCGAAGCTTGGTATGGACGGAAGCTGAGCGTGTCCTTCCTTCGGACATTTGACTGCATCGGCCATATTAGGAAGATGAAGCCGATCCTCACTAAGCTGGAGGACAGGAGTACACCAATGGTGTTCCTAGGCTACGCAGAGGGTACCAAGGTGTACCGGCTCTATGACCCACGCGTAGATAAGGTACTTGTCTTGCGTGACACCGTGTTCGATGAGAAGGTGGCTTGGGACTAGAATAGTCCGAGCATGGGGGAAGCTGGTGGCTTCAACAGCACCTTCATCGTCGAGCACTTGGTCATCCACAGTGGTGGAGATGCTGGGGAAGAGGTGCCAAGCACTCCAGGAGAGGTGCCGAGCACTCCAGCGATAGAGCCGAGCACTCTAGGGGAGATGCCGAACACTCTAGGAGGGGTGCCGAGCACTCCAGCGATAGAGCCGAGCACTCTAGGGGAGGTGCCGAGCACTCCAGGAGGAGTGTCGAGCACTCCAGGAGTGAAGCCGGGAGGTCCTGCAATGGCGTCAACCACTCCAGGACGGATGCCGAACACTTCCGTATTAGAGCCAAGAAGTCTTGCAGTGGTGCCAACCACTCCAAGACTGAGGCTGAGCACTCCTGTAGTGGTGCCGAGCACTACAGGAGTAGTGACGAGCTGTCCAGAAGTAGTGCCGAGCACTCCGGGAGGGATGTCGATCAATTAGATTTAGTTTTGTAGGTTACCTATAAGGAAAATAGACCATAGGTCCATTTAATTTGAATTTTGGTGTTTGATAACCAACACAACCAAATTTGACTAATGAATTTGCAAGAGATTGTTTTGTAGTTCAATAGGGTGCAAGACGTGACTTAGACGAAGGCGACGTGATGATCCAATGATCAACACCTTAAGCAAGACCCTAGAAGCACAAGAGAAGACCCAAGATATCAAGCAAAGTCCAAGCACGAAGATAGGAATCAAGCTAGACGCAAGATCGCGAAGAAACGAGCTCACAAAGGTGACTGGGGGTAGCACCGGGCGCTGTCCTTATAGCGAACGGACGCTCCGATCAGTTGCTCGGCAACAACAGACGTCAGCAGCAGCGACCAGACACTGAAGACTGAAAGTGACCGAATGCACTGATGGTACTGTTCATCATCCCAGCAACAGCTCAGCATTGACCGGACACTAGCGGCTAATCGACTGGACGCAGGGACTGCAGCGTCCGATCGAGTACAGAGAGGTTCCAGAGCGGTGAAATTACGACCGAATGCGTCCAGTGGCATGTGATCAGACGCCAGCAGTGTCCGATCAGTTGATCACGGCTGTAACAGTCAGGACAACCGGACGCATCCGATCAGGACGACCTGAGCGTCCGGTCAGTAGCAGAAAAGCAGGATTTCATCCCCAATGGCTACTTTCTCCATGGGGCTTATAAATAGACCCCACAACCGGCCATTTCACATGGGTGGAGCTAAGGAAACATATCTAGGGTGTTGATACACCATTTTAGTGATCTTCACATGCATAATGCTTAGTGATTCATTAGGTGATTAGCATAGGTACTTTGCGAAGTGCTTAGGTTGATTAGACCACCGCTTATGCGCTTGCTCTAGGTTTTAGCCTAGTGTTTAGTGAGGTTTGCATACCTCTTACCACTCGGTACTTGCGCGCACCATTGTTGTACATCGGAGGGGCTTGTAGCCTTACGAGATCACACCAACCATGTTTGTGGTGTGGCCGCCACCGTGTACCGGAGGGAACAAGGCCCGCGGCGTTTCGGCTAGAAGTTTGATAGTGAAGACGGTGGGAAGCGGTCTGGGAGAGGCTTTGCCACGAGTGGCTTAACCGAAGACCCACTTGCGCATGGGGAAGGCCCAGAGCTATCCACGGAGTTACCCGACCGGGAGCTTGGCCCTTACGAGGGATTCCTTGCGAGGGGCTCCAACGAGGACTAAGGGAAAGCTTGCGCGCTTCTCGATACCTTGTTAAAAATACCAGAGTCGTCGACGGGAGTTTTCATATCTCTACCTTGCTCTTTACCTTCTGCATTTACATTATTTGTATTACTCCTTTTGCGGTAGAGATAGCAACACAGTAGCAAAACCATAGTTGAACATTGAGATAGTTTATCTTTTGCATAGGTTTTGCTAAGGGTAGAAAAAGAGGCCATAGTTTAGAGAAGTAGAATGTTAAGTTGCCTAATTCACCCCCCTCTTAGGCGTCATGGTTCTCTATAATTGGTATCAGATCTGGTTGGCTTAAGTTGGACCTTTGGCTTAACTACCATTGACCCGACGCTATTTAGAGTGGTTGGGATGGATACCTCTAGGTCTTCGCACTTTAACGGCATTAACCTCTCCTACTATAAAGGTAGAATGGCTTATCATCTTGAGCCGATTGATTTGGGTGTTTGGAGAGTCACTCGTGACGGAATGAAACCCATTAAGAATCTCAATAAACCTACAAAGAGTGAAGAAAAGGAATTATATTTCAATGCTAGAGCTAAGAATTGTTTGTTTGAATCTTTTAGCATGGATGTTTTTAATCAAGTGTTCACTTTAAATACGACACATGAAATTTGGTTAAAACTCCAAGAGCTCCATGACGGCACAACTAATGTCCGTGAGCAAAAACATTGTTTAGCTAAGCAAAATTATGATTCCTTTGAAATGAATGATGATGAACTTGTTCGTGATATGTATTCATATTTGAATCTAATTATCAATGAGCTCCATTCAATAGGATTAACAAAGTTAGATGATGCGGACATCGTGAGGAAGATCATCTCTGTGCTACCATAAAAGAAATATGCAAGCATCATCACCATTCTTCACAACATAGAGGACTTCAGCACGATGACTGTCGACAAAAGATGCTCAACAGTCCACCGAGGGTATCCCGTGATGGTAGATTTGTCGGTGGGGGTGCGCGTAATCAGGAACCGGATGGTGACACAAGGCGCAGAGACAGCAATTTAGACAGGTTCGGGCCGTCTGATCGACGTAATACCCTACGTCCTATGCCTTTGGTGTATTGTATTGATCTGGATGACCAAGTAGATTGTCCACTAGGGGACCCCTGCCTCTCCTTATATACTCTGGAAGGGTAGGGTTATAAGGAAAGTAGCCTATTTGGTACTATACAATATCTTACGGTGTACGCCGAGCAGCACCGTGCACGCCTTAATCTTGTGGGCTGGGCCACCTCTGATGGTGCGGCCCATGTCTTGTCTTGTGGATACCGGGGGCCATACCCCCACAGCTAGTCCTCGAGCCTAACAGTAGGTGATGTAGTCACGTGGTGCCAGGGTCAAAAAGTAGAAGGCCAGCCGAGCAGACAGCCAGTCCCCGGGCGTAGCCTCGAGATGAGAAAAGCGCATATTCACCGCAAGGTGAAGTGTGCCCACTTAGTCCCTAAGCCTGCTGAAAGATGAAGAATGAATCTTGTAGCAGGGTCAAAGAAAAAGAAGTCTGAAAAGCTTTGCCGACGTCATTCGACATGCATGTATCAAGACCCCAGACGTGCTACCCAAGATCAGCACCCTGATCCGAATAGCATGGAGCAGCTTGATAGCACACCGATGAGACGTAGCAAGATCCGACCACCAAGGGAGCAGCGAGGAGTCCCCGGCGTCGCCAGCGATGTCCGAGCACCGAGGAGTCCCCGGCATCGCTGGCGATGTCCGAGCACCGAGGAGCGAGGAGTCCCCGGTGTCGCTGGCGATGTCCGAGCACTGAAGAGCGAGGAGTCCCTGGCGTCGCTGCGATGTCCGAGCACCGAGGAGCGAGAGTCCCTGGCGCTGCTGGCGATGTCCGAACACCGAGGAGGCTGGCGATGTCCGAGCACCGAAGAGCAAGGAGTCCCCAGCGTCGTTGGCGATGTCCGAGCACCGAGGAGCGAGAGTCCCTGGCGTTGCTGGCGATGTCCGAGCACCGAGGAGCGAGAGTCCCCGGCATTGAGGGCGATGTTTGTGCGGTGAGGAGTTCCGGCGTAGCTGGTGATGTCCAAGCACCGAGGAGCGAGAGTCCTTGGCGTGCTGGTGATGTCCAAGCACCGAGGAGCGAGAGTCCCCAGCATCGCTGGCAATGTCTGAACACTGAGGAGCAAGAATCCCCGGTGTCGCTGGCGATGTCCGAGCACCGAAGAGCGAGGAGTCCCCGGCGTCGCTGGCGATGTCCGAGCACCGAGGTGCGAGAGTCCTCGACATCGCTGGCGATGTCCGAGCGCCGAGGAGCGAGAGTCCCCGGCGTCGCTGGTGATGTCCGAGCACCGAGGAGCGAGAGTCCCCGATGTCGCTGGCGATGTCTGAACACTGAGGAGCGAGAATCCCCGGCGTCGCTGGCGAT
The DNA here is from genome assembly GCA_904845875.1 of Miscanthus lutarioriparius. NCBI lineage: Eukaryota > Viridiplantae > Streptophyta > Magnoliopsida > Poales > Poaceae > Miscanthus > Miscanthus lutarioriparius. The sequence goes on along the minus strand of CAJGYO010000013.1, from coordinate 2,717,196 downwards.
GTTCGAGCACCGAAGAGTGAGGAGTCCCCGGCGTAGCTGGCGATGTCCGAGCACCGAGGAGTCCCCGGCGCAGCTGGCAATGTTCGAGCATCGAGGAGTCCATGGTGTAGGCGATGATGTTCGAGCACCGAGGAGTTCCCAGCGTAGTTGGCGATGTCCGTAAGGTGAAGTGGGGTGAAGTGTGCCCACTTAGTCCTCGAGCACAAAGAAACCAAGCCGAGGAGTCCCCGGTGTAGCTGGCGATGTCCGAGCACCGAGGAGCCCCCGGCGTAGCGGCGAATAGTCCGATCAACTGGTCGGCGATGAAGTCCATGAACCTAGCAGTCCGACCAGTTGATCGGTGGAGAAGTCCGAGCACCAGGTGGTTCGATCACCTGGACGATGATCCTGCAATACAAATATGGAGAACGAGTAGTACATGATGTAAAAATATATGAACTCCAGAGAAAAATCAGCAATGGCAATGAAACAACGTATGCAGCTCGGCGATCAGTTGGTGTGAAGATGTATTTATATTTAATATGAACCGCCCGACCAGTTAGTGTGTAGTTGAGTCTCCAGCCCTAACTAGCCTGTTAACCATAACGTCGAGCGCGGAGCCCGTGTACGTGTAGGAAGAACAAAGCGTCGCTAAGGAGCCGCTGCCGACCACCCATAACGCAGAGCGCGGAGCCCGTAACACATGTAGGGAGAAGCCGGAGACATGGCCGTCTCTGGGGACATCCGAGCGTCAACATGACTGTTCGAGGGTTCGAAAAATCGTTCGGAGAGCAAACATGGAGAAAACAGCTTGGAGAAACATTATGGCGATATACGAAGATTGAAGAATATTTAGAAGAATATTAAAGCGTGACTTAGCTTTAGACAGAAAGTCTGGTCGGTGACGTATGGCGTTATCTGGTCGGCATTGACGGCGAGCACCTGGCAGGCAGTGAGTTGTTGGTGAAGACGACCTCGGAGGTGGTTCTGAGATCGGATCTGCTGTCTTAGGGGCTGATGTAGCCAGCGATGAATTGTCGTCGTGGACCGACATGGATCTCCACGAGATTGACGACGAGAACGCATTGTTGATTTGAGGTCCATCTGGCTCGCCATGGGATCAAGCGCACACCCCTACCTGGCACAACAACTGTCGACAAAAGGTGCTCGGTAGTCCACCGAGAGGTATCCCGCGATGGTAGATTTGTCAGTGGGGGTGTGCGTAATCAGAAACTGGATGGTGACACAAGGCGCAGAGACAGCGATTTAGACAGGTTCGGGCTATCTGATCGACGTAATACCCTACATCCTGTGTCTTTGGTGTATTGTATTGATCTAGATGACCAAGTAGCTTGTCCGCTAGGGGACCCCTGCCTCTCCTTATATACTCTAGAGGCGTAGGGTTACAAGAAAAGTAGCCTATTTGGTACTATATAATATCTTGCGGTGCACGCCGAGCAGCGCCGTGCACGCCTTGATCTTGTGGGCTGGGCCACCTCTGATTGTGCGGCCCATGTCTTGTCTTGTGGATACCAGGGGCCATACCCCCACAATGACCCCGGCCATAGTCATTGGCAAGATAGTGACATTTGAAATGTCACGCAAAATGGGTCAAGAAGAAGCATCTTCATCAAGCAAAGGCAAAGCTCTCGCATGTAGTGAGAAAAAGAAGATGAAGGGCAAGAAAGTTGAGACAAGGTCAAGCTCAAGCTCCTCAAGTGAAGAAGAAGAAGATGAGGATGATGATGATGAAGATTCAAGTGATGATGATCAATCTTCCTCCTCCACCTCCGACCTTGATGAAGAATCAATCAAACTTATCAACAAGGTGGAGAAGATGATCCCCAGGCTCAATGTCAAGGGTGTGCCGATCCAAATTCAATATCTCATTTTCACCAATCAAAGAAATAAGCAAAGGAAGAAAGGATGCTATGGATGCGGCGAGTTGGGGCACTTTGTGGAAGTTTGTCCAAACAAGCCACACTTAAGACAAAGAAGAAGGCATGCAAGGACAAAGCCCTCACATCAATAAGGTCATGGGATGATTCTTCAAGTGAAGAAGAAGACCATCATAAGAGGCGAAGCCACAAGCACTCATCATCAAGGTCTTCTCGTGTGTGCCTTACGGCACGAGGTAACAAAAGCTCATCCTCTAGTGAGAGTAATAGTGATGATGAAATACCTTCTTATGATGAAATTATGCAACAAAATCTTAACTATGCTAAAGTTTATACTAGTCAACAAAAGAAACTTGAAAAATTAAAAGAAAAACTAGATAGCTCTCAACAAGCTTATGCTACTTTGCTTGAATAATATGAAACTTTTGCCAATCTTAATATGGAGCTATCTACTAAAATTGAGCAACTTGAGGCTAGTGCAACAACAAATGCATGCACAATCAATGATGAGCAACTTATAAAGAAAAATGAAAAATTAAAAAAAAAGTTATCTAGCTCACAAGATGCTTATAAATGTTTGCTTGCTAAATTGGAAACTATGTGCAAATATTGTGATGAGCTAACTAATAAAGTTGGTAATCTCGAAGCCATTGGTACAACCCCACTGAGGCACCTAATAAGAAAGGTTCAATCTTTGACATGCCTAAGAAGAATACCTCTACTTCTTGTAATGATTTATGTTTAGACTCACCCTTGTGCAACCAAGTTTGTATTGAGAAAGTTGTTGTAGATACATGCACACAAGAGGTTGCAAAGGAGAATGACCAACTCAAGCAAGAAGTGGCTCGCCTCACAAGGACTTGACTCAAGTGAAAGGCAAGACGAAGCAAGTCCAACTTTATCAAGATAACACCGTCAAGGGAGTGAAGAAGCTTGATGAAGGACAAACTGTGGTTTGCTACGTATGCCACAAGTCCTATGAGTGCAAGGTGAAGAATGGGGGAGGAGCAAAGGAGAAAGAAAAAAAGCAAACAAGCAAGTTCTCCAATACCTACACCAACAAGGTGGACAAAAAAGCATCCACACCTTATCTCTTGAAGAAGAAGAAAAATAACATGGTGGTGGCCATCAAGGTGAACAAGCAAGCCAACAGTGGGGTCAAACGCTTTTGGGTGCCAAAGAAAATCATTTTAAATATGAAGAGCACCAAGAAGGTTTGGATGTCGAAAGGGAAGTGAGAAGTCCGATGGACTTTGGGGAATTTGGAGACTTGGCAAAGTATGGGTGCATTTCATGGGGTGCATCACATTAGATCATGTCAATTGCCAAGTGGGTTAGTGAATACTATAGACCCAAATTTTCCTTCCCATGCTAGGTAACTAGATGTAAATTCCTTCAATTGGTATTTCCTACAAGTGGTATTAAAATTAAATTTTTGCAATCTCAATTAGCATCTAGTTCCTTTCATGCCTAGGTTTGTATTTGCATGCTTATATCATTTGTCATGCATACACTAGGTAAATCATATGGTAGGATTGCTCGGTTTCATTCTTAACCCTTAGAGCAAACCTACATGGTTTAAATTGTTTAGAAGCACAGCACATAGCATGTCTTTCAATTGTTCATCTAATATGTGCCAAAGTCCAAATTGTAGATAATTTCTCCTTAATATCATTTTTGAAAATGATTTTCACATTCATGTGATGTCATCTTTCAAGTGGTATTTTTTATTTTAAAATCAATATGCATATCTCATACAAGTATTCTATACTTGTGTGCACAAATTTAGGGGGAGGTTACTCTATAAGTTGGATGCTTTGAGACTAACACTTTTTCAAGCTTATCATGTGTGTAGTAGTCTCATTGCAAGGAAAATAGAGTTTCCGGAGTTAAGCATCATACTTCAAACATCCGCCACCTATTGCGAGTGGTATAAATCAAATTGGTTTCCACATATGGTATTTCTAATCCGATATCATCATGTTGATTTCACTTTGATATTTATATGCTTTCTCCATGCATTATATAGATTAAACTCCCATGAGCATTAATTTGCCAATTATGCATAAACTATATTCTCCATCATATGTATGCATATATTTAGGGGGAGCTTAGTCTATATAATGTGAGAGTCAAATTTTGTGATCTATTCCACTCCACATACAAAGGATCACAAAGTTTGACCCTCCCTTGTGCTACTAATGTCTTCCTTTTCGGTGTTTGATTCTAAATGAGGAGAATTTGTAGGACTAAAAATAAGCCCGATCATAATAATTTACAAGTAGTATATAATTTACAAGTGGTAATGGTCTGAAAAAGAGAGGTTAGTGGATTATTGATTAGTCTATATAATGTGGAGAATTGGTAGGACAAAAAGCAAGGCTTAAATCCATAATGCCACATGGGGACAATTGCAAGGGCAAGATACGTTTTAAAAGATGTTTACATGTGGTACCTTTTAGCCTTACAAGTAGTATCTTTTACAAGTGGTATATTTTAGTATCATATAACATTGCCCTTTGCATTGCATCCTAGCAAGTAGATAGTTTTTGAATTCCAAAATTTTATCATTTGCTTGCTTTGGTCGTGTTGTCATCAATCATCAAAAAGGGGGAGATTATAAGGAAAATGGATCCTAGGCCCATTTACTTTGGATTTTGGTGTTTGATGACCAACACAACCAAATTAGACTAATAAATTTACAAGTGATTGTTTTATAGTTTAATAGGGTGCAAGACGTGACTTGGACGAAGGCGACATGATGATCCGATGATCAACACCTTAAGCAAGATCCTAGAAGCACAAGAGAAGACCCAAGATATCAAGCAAAGTCCAAGCACGAAGATAGGAACAAAGCCGGACACAAGATCGCGAAGAAACGAGCTCATAGAGGTGACCGGACGCAGCACCAGACACTGTCCTTATAGCGATCGGACGCTCCAATCAGTTGCTCGGACGCTGAAGACTAAAAGTGACCGGACGCACCGATGGTACTGTTCATCATCTCGGCAATAGCTCAGCATTGACCGAACGCTGGTGGCTAATCGACCAGACGCAGGAACAGCAACGTCCGATCGAGTACAGAGTGGTTCCAGAGCGGCGAAATTACGACCGGACGCGTCCGGTGGCATGTGACCGGACGCCAGCAGCGTCCGATCAGCTGATCGCGGCTCTAACGGTCGGGACGACCAGACACGTCCGATCAGGACGACCTGAGCGTCCGGTCGGTAGCAGAAAAGCGGGATTTCGTCCCTAACGGCTACTTTCTCCATGGGGCTTATAAATAGACCCCCCCCGAACCGACCATTTCACATGGGTGGGGCTGAGAAAACATATCTAGGGTGTTGATACATCATTTTAGTGATATCCACATGCATAGTGCTTAGTGATTCATCAAGTGATTAGCGTAGGTGCTTTGTGAAGTGCTTAGGTTGATTAGACCACCGTTTATGCGCTTGCTCTAGGTTTTAGCCTAGTGTTTAGTGAGGTTTGCATATCTCTTACCACTCGGTGTTTGTGCGTACTATTGTTGTACATCGGAGGGGCTTGTAGTCTTGCGAGATCACACCAACCGCGTTTGTGGTGTGGCCGCCACCGTGTACTAGAGGGAATAAGGCCCGTGGTGTTTTGGCCGGAAGCTTGATAGTGTAGATGGCGGGAAGCGGTCCGGGAGAGGCTTTGCCACGAGTGGCTTAACCGGAGACCCACTTGCGCATGGAGAAGGCCCGAAGCTATCCACAGAGTTACCCGACCGGGAGCTTGGCCCTTACGAGGGGCTCCAAGAGGACTAGAGGAAAGCTTGCGCGCTTCTCGATACCTCGGTAAAAATACCGGAGTCGTCGACGGGAGTTTGCATATCTCTACCTTGCTCTTTAGCTTCCGCATTTACATTGTTTGTATTACTTCTTTTGCGGTAGAGATAGCAACACACTAGAAAAACCGTAATTGCACATTGAGATAGTTTATCTTTTGCATAGGTTTTGCTAAGTGTAGAAAAAGAGATCATAGTTTAGAGAAGTAGAATTTTAAGTTGTTTAATTCACCTCCTTCTTAGACGTCACGGTTCCCTACATTACCTACATACAAAATAAAACCTATTTGTGGATTCGTGAAACCCACTTGCATCCTGAGTAGGAGCTAAGGACTTCTAGCGTGTATGTAGCACTACAAAAATACATGCATGAAACCTATTTGTGGATTTGTGGATAAACCTACTTGCATCCCTGAGCAGGAGCTAAGGACTTCTAGCGTGTGTATATATAGCGCTACAAAAATACATGCAAGAGTACATGATAAAGCATATTAAAAACTCCATACGTTTTCTTTACAAGTCGTGTTTTCATTTCACCAATGCCAGCAATTACTCTATTAAGACTAGTACTTTATTTATATGACAGAAAATTATAACTATAGGCAGTTATGAATAAGGCTTTAATAATAATAATTTCGATCCACAAATATGTATTACTCCAATTTTAAGTATATTATTATAGTAGAACAAATAAATTACTTTATTTTGAAGTAATAATTAAGATTTCCAAACGCCATTTGTTTTGATCGATGGGAGTAATAATGAAGTAGTATGATCAAATGCTTGTCCTAAAGAAAAAAAATAAGCCTTGTAATTTTTCTCTTCCAACAACCATAATTTGAGTAGCAACCTCTTGCACTGAACAAGGGCGGCCAAATCAGGTTTATGTACAATACCGTGTCCGAACTTCAGCACTCCACAACGAAATCTGATAACAGCAGACCACACACATCATCTCTCATATATGGATCACCTCTTAAACCTCTTATATATATGTTTGATACAAAATGCATATCTTGGTAAGACTCAAGGCTTTACAGTTGACGAGGGGGCTCTTTGACAGATGCGATCTAAGCTAACCCTAGTTTTGTCGGAATGTCACTATATATTTCGTATCTTCGCTACAAAGCACGAACAAAACTTCAGTTCCACATATTCAGTGCCCATTAACTGTTGACTGCTGGAAATTCTCTCTCTGGTATAGTGCCTTCCACCGCTCAAGCTCTTCCCTGCAGATGGATAACAGCCCAAACATTAGCATCAGACCTTTTTTTTTATTGTAAGGTACTAGGAAGCACAAGGGTACAGTTCTCCTATGTCAGTCAATCAGTTAACTCGCACTTGTTCAGTTACAGTCAAATGCTGAAATGCTTCTACAATCAGGCTCTTAGGGAAACTGTGGTGTTTGGTAGTATTTAGTGCTAGAAACTTTTGGACCCAGAAAACAGAATCCTAGTTTTTCAGTTTTCTGTGCGAGGTATCTGGGTGCCTAAACAGTTTGCTCCTCTCAAATTCAATTTTAGATTTGCAAATTTCAAGGTTTTCTAAGAATTTTGGTGTAATTAATGATAAGAGAGGAGGTCTACAGGGAATCTGAGCCCTGAAGAATGGGTGCTGGAAAACCAAAACATGATCACCTCCAGTTTTTCATCCAGTTAGTTTCAAGTTTTCAAAACCCTGGTTGTGTTACCGTACATGTGAAAGTCAACTACTCTTGGTTATATATCTCATTAACAAACCAAATATGACGTTAACATAGAAAACAAGAAGCAGATTATTAAATAAGACAACTAAAGTAATAAACCAAAAACATAAACAGGGGAAAGGGATCACCTTAAGCACCATCCTATTGAATCATAATGAAGAAGGCCAAGGACCTTACGCCTCCCATCATTTCTACGGCCAGCACCACGTTTGACTACCGGAAGTTGTTTAATCCCTTTAACTTCCATAAGAACCTTGGCAGTGCTCAGGTCTGTATCTGGAAAGCAGGTCACCAGTCCTCTTTCATTGCCATGGAACTGAAAACCTCGAGTGAGGCATGATGACACAAGAGAAGAATTTGCCTGCGAAGTTGCCAAGTAAATGTTTGTAGTGCTAACATAATGAGTAAATAACAGGAAGGACTAAAATTGCAGCTACAATATGAGCAGTTTACATACATCCAAGGTCGATGAATTTGCCTGGGTACTATCAGAGTTTTCACTTGGCACAAATCCTTTACGACGAAGGTCACCTAATGTTACAATTCCCTCGAGAAAATCTTCATTATCTACAACAACAACACAGCTTTGCTGCTTCTCTTGAATAAGCCTTGTTGTCTCCTCGATGGTGAATGTAGGTGTGACCTTCAAATAATGCTTTGTCATTGCTTGCAATACCTGGAAAAGTGATGTCAGGAAGTTGCAAAATAACTTGAGCATCACATTTCACAAATGTATTAATCATTTAACTTTGTACAAACAAAAAACGAGAATAACTTCAATTATCAACCTTCAAGTCATCAAGAAGCATCTCCTCATTGTTACTACCATAGTGGTACGGATCAACATCTAGAATTGCAAGTTCCACATCGTCTCCATCTTGTCGCCTCCAATCTGTCTCATTCCTATCTGTGGGAGGTAACAGTGACGAATAGCCATGACGAGGTGATGTTGCCTCGAATGTATCTTTGCTACCAGATTGATTTACAACAGATGGGACCCATATTGCTAAACCAACAGCTCCCTGTTAATCAGCACAAAATAATGAATATATTGAATTATAGGGCAGTAAAAAATTGCAAACCCAATGTACAGTACCATTAGAGGAAGTAGAATTCTGTAATCCTTAGTCAATTCAAAGAGCAGCAGCACAGATGTCAGTGGAACAGAACACACTGAAGCCAGCGTAGCAGCCATTCCCACCTAAATCGTATGGAAAGTTAGCACACTCTTGGAGTTATCAAGCGTTAAACTGAGTGACAATAGATAAGAAACTTACCAGTGCATAAGCTTGAGGATGTGCGACAGCAGTGTTACCCGGAATCGCAGAGTTTATTAATTCTGCTGCTGAGCCTCCAAAAACAGCACCGACAGCAGCGCCAATCATCAAACTTGGAGCATAAAGACCACCAACAAGACCAGAACCTTTGCAAAGTGCCGTTGCTACAACTTTCGCAGCAGCTAATTGAGCCAAGAGCCAGATTCCAGGGGCTGAAGCACTTTTACCCGTATGTAGAATCTCATCAACATTGGTGAAACCCCAATACAATATTCCAGGATACCTTAGAGCTATTAAACCAGCTCCAAGACCACCTAGAGCAGGACATACTACAGCAGGAAGGCCAAACTTCTTCCTTATCAAGTCAAAAGTCTTAGTGAACCAAACAACCAACTGCCTGAATGCCACGCTCACAACACCACAAAGCATGCCCAGAATAAGGTAGAGTGGCAGCTCTGGAGAATATAATCTTAGTCAGTTTTATGTTGAAACAAAGTAACATTAACAGTAAAAAAGTTGGAGAAATACAACTAATGTTAGACCACAAAGCATTGCAGGGTACCAAATTCTAAATGGCAATAAAAAAATGCTAGCTCATGAAAACACTAACAAAACAGAGTTGTAAATACTTCTACATGGAATCACACGTGCTGCATCATGGTGGTAAATAGAACAGCAACAAAACCATGAACCTGCCACATTTGATTATTAAAAGACTACAGAAGGGTAATACAACTATCTGTTTTTGCTCCTGGGAAAGCAATTAACACCAAACTGAAAAAGCAAAAAGAACACATGTTCTAGCTCTTACCATAAGCCTAGAGGATGATTAAGGAGTCGGATAAAGTTCGACTGGGCACTACAGCCTAAAGTAGGAAATAAAAGCTTTATTTGAGTTCCCAGGTTTCAAAAAGAGAATGCTAGACAGGCTGCTGGAGAAAAATATAGAAGTTGGAGAGATAAGATGGCATGGTAATGAAGAATAGCTATAAATGATTTACAATCAGAAGTTTGCAACAAAGTTAATTACAGATATTCGCTCACATTAATGTTTCTCGAAATAGCAAAAGCGCAAAAAATGTACGGGCCGCGTATCACACAATAACAGACTGGTATCACATAAGGACAGACTGAAATTATCTCAAAAATATAGATGGAAATTAGAGCCAAAAATAAGGTGAGAACACATGCTTCCCTATATCTTGAAGGTAACTAAGAAACATCTACCTTAGTAACACCAAAAATGATCAGAATAAGGTAAAATACCAGCAGCAGATTTTAGTTCATACGTCGGGACAATAAATGCTGCCTTTTCCCCTAGCAAAACATTGGAAACAGTTGATGATATAACTGATGCCAATATAATCATAGCAGTAGTAAATGGTGGAGAATTTTCTGCTCGAAGTGGCCTTAATACTGTTTCGATAGCAAAAAAGCATCCAGCAACTGCAGCATTGAAACCTAAAGGAACATAGTAACACAAGTTAGGGGAGGATATAGGGCAAGAAACTCAGTAGCATGACGGTTATAAAAAGGAATTTAAGCAAAAGATTTATTATTCCTAAAAATATTCCATGTTTCCACTTCCTAACCAAAAGTGCAATTTTTGAGATAAAAATGGCCAATATCTTAGCAAGCCGAAACAAAACTGGAAGCACATCCCATTCATTTTTAATCCATCGAGTCCATATCACGAATGGAATAGATAATTAATTAAAATACCTGAAGCGATTCCAGCAGCTGATCCAGCAGCAACAAGAGCAATTCTCCGTTCCCTATTGTTCTCCATCATTTCAGCACACCCATTTGCACACGATTTACCAATATCAACACTGGGTCCTTCTGGCCCCAGTGAACACCCTGTCCCTAAAGTAATTGCGGCTTGGATGGCTTTGATTGTGGGAAAAATCGCAGACATGAAATCAATACCCTCCCTTTGATATGATAATGATTGCTTTATCTGCTCAAAAATCTCCAATAATCCATGCATCATACCCACAACTACTCCACCAGTCACTGGAATTAACAATATCCTATGCCAAGTATCAGCAAGCCTCTGCAGACGAAGCCAAGCAGCACCCTCAGTGGGAGTGCCTGCCCATGCCCATTCATGTATGACATGTACCTGAAAAAGCCAGGCAGGCACTTCTGAGACAGTAACAGACATTTGGGAAGGTTGAAATAAGAACTTTGTGTAAATAAAAAAATGCACAGCCAAACACAATTGAATAGCCCTCATACGATGACTATATGTTCTTCCAAAGTAAGATATTCTCCTTTTGATTTGAATAACTGGCTTAAGTACACAGCACAACTGACGTGCAATGGATTTAGATCTAACCCTGTATTGGAAATTGCTTGCCGATTGCCAGTGGTTCAAGATCACAGTAAGAGAGCAAACAGGTGAGTAAAATCACCTTGATTGTATAGAACAATAAATCCACACCAAATGGTATGGAATCACCAAGATATTACTCCAAAGACCAGTGACTCACAAAATTGAGAATCATGTTAATTAATTCACTGGTAGCACTAATAACTGGTAAAACAACAAATTGAGCCATCTCTCAATTATGTGTCTGTGCCCTTTTTTTGCGCATTCTGAGGAAAATAAAATAGTCATCCACCTAATAAATTGATTGAGCCATCTCTAAATTCTGTCTCTGTGGGCGTACCCAGTGCAGAGAGCTCCCGCTCTGTGCGGGGTCTGGGGAAGGGTGTTAGTGGCAAGCCTTACCCTCGCCTGTGCAATGCGAGGAGACCGCGACTCGAACCCGGGACCTTCCGGTCACAGGCGGTAAGACTCTACCGCTTGCACCAAGCCCGCCCTTCAAATTCTGTCTCTTTTTTTTTTTTTTTTTTTTTGCGCATTCTGAGGAAAGTAAAATAGTCATCCACCTAATAAATTGACTATTACCAAACGCTATCTGATCAATTCACAGCATAAAATAGAAAACAGGAAACCAAGCCGTTCACAAAAACCACCACCAAGAAGACACCAGGCAGTCAGTAGAGCTAAAATTCAACATAATACACTGCCTGCAAACCCTTAGCATCGAACAGCAGAGTCGAAATCGAAATACTGTGAAACATGCTACCATCCCCACGCCATGAAATTACACATTTAGGAGGCACAAAAAAAATACATTGATGTCTCTTAACATATAGCATCCTAAACAGCAAATCACGATCGTAACGGGTAATAAACTAATTAACACTAGCATACCGTTAGAAAATAAAAAGATGGTACAGATTATTCCGTAAGAAACAACGCGATTCCCCACAAGGAGAGATCTCGGCACTCACCCCGCGATTGAACGCGGCGACGCAGATGCCGGTGGCGAGCCCGAGGAGGCAGCCGACGAGCAGCAGCGCCCACTCGGGCGGCGCGCCGTCGCCGAGCACGTCGCTGTCCTCCTCGCCCCTCCTCGGCGACGCCCCTGCCTCCCCGCGGCCGTGCCCCGCAGCGGCGGCCGCGACCGCGCCCTCGCCGCCGCGGCTCCGGTTGGAGAGCCTGCGGTCCAGGTTGCGCAGCAGGTCCCGCACCCGGCTCCGGCGCGGGGTCGCGGCGGGCGAGTCCGGGTCCGACGAGGACGGCAGCGCCGCCGCGCCCGTGCGCAGCGGCTCGAGGTCGCTCCCCGCCATGGCGACAGCAGCGGCGGGAGGAGGAGGGACCGGGCTTAACGGGATCCCATGAGAGTGCGTACGGCCTCTCCCGGGCCCCGAGATCTCGCCGCCGGATCTGGGGCTCGTTTTCCCGCGCCGGATCTCGTCGGCGGTTGGCGATGGGCGACGCGGGGCGGGTAGGGGCGGAGATGGAGGAGGGAGGGGAAGCGGACGAGGAAAGCAAAGCTGGGTGTGGCCGTGTGGGACGCTGGGTGCGCGCGTGTTTTGCAAATAGCCCCCCGTGCGAGCTCGTATTCGCAAGCATACGCCGTCCTCGGCTGATCGTCGTCGGGTGGGTTGGGTTGGGCCGACAACGACAGGCACAGGCCCATTGACCACCCGAGTTGGTTTGGTAGGCCTCCACTCCACTACAGCCCACGCGGATCTGGGAGTGCATCTGTGCATGTGTCACTCACCACGGCAGTGGCAGATCGCCAACGCCATTGTCGTCGTCGTCAAAGTGCGTGGAGCAGACATGTCGTCCTGCTGTCCATGTAGACGAAGCTCAAAGAACAGCTAGCACAGGGTTCAGGGAGCATGGAAAGATCTTTTGGACGAACAAAAGGGCGGCGCCTGTTGCTGCAAGCCTCCCTCTACTACTGCTTCCTTTCAGTCAAAAAAAAAACCATAGCCTTTTTCTTTCTGCTTCGTATTGCTTTCGGCGAAAGAATCGTTTCGTTGGGTGAAATGTCCGCGAGATCAGATTCAGACATCGCAGCTTTCCCCGACAAACCTTGCATCAAAAGCTGAGCTTGTAAACACCGCGAGAGTTTGCGTATCAGGCAACAAGCAACAGGACTGTTGATAGCTATTACCAGTTTACCACCCACCAAGTGGCAGTGTTCGGCTGGTGATGTTTGGCTGGCTGGTTCCCCTTTTTTTCCAGCCTGAGCAGTGCTTTTCTCTCACAACATTTCATGATGAACAGCATGTTTGGCATAAGATTTGACCATAGATGCATGTTTTTTTTCGGAGGAAACATAGCACCTTCCAGCAACTTTATGGTATGATGCGGCCCTTTGCTCACCAAATCTGAACTCCAGATGATAAAAGGAAGAACATCTTCATTTCTGAAAGTTCAGCCAGGGAAGCTCAATGGTAAGACGAAAATGAAGTTCTACCAAATAGCAGATGGACTGTACTGTACATAACACCTCCAGTTTCACATGGCATCATGGACCTTGGCTTGTATACTTATGATCGCTAACACTGTAGCTGGTGGTATAACATACTCAGAAAAAAATGTGGGGCGTGAAAACTTCTGAACCGTTGCATATCGGGCAACAAGCAACAGGACTGTTCAAAGCAAACATTTCAGATTTGACCCACCTGATGATGGTGTGGTGACAACGAAAACATTTCAGAAAGACTACAGATTCTTGCTGTTTGGCATTCAGATTTGACCATAGATGCATGTTTTTTTGGAGAAAACATAGCACTTTCCAGCAACTTTAAGGTATGATGCAGCTCTTTGCTCACCAAATCTGAACTCGAGATGTTAAAAGGAAGAACATCTTCATTTCTGAAAGTTCAGCCTGGGAAGCTCAAGGTAGTAAGACGAAAATGAAGTTCTACCAAATAGCAGATGGACTGTACTGTACATAACACCTCCACTTACATGTGGCCCCAACCTGCGCTAAAATAAGTTACACATGGCATCATGGACCTCGGCTAGTATACTGATGGTCGCTAACAAAACTGTAGCTGGTGGTATGACAGATTCAGAAAAAAAATGGGGCATGAAAACTTCTGAACCCTTTGTAATACAGCAGAGGGATGTCACATTATACAAGGAGCTTGCGAGGGTCTTGGACATCACCTTATCTCAGATCTTACTCCTGTACCTGACCAGCTTCGCCAGTGTCTCCTGAGCAGCCAGCGTCTGGGCATGTCCGTGGCCGAGCATGACGGTCCGGATGCTGATGCAGGTCCTGCACAGCTCCTCGCCGGTGTCGAACAGCCCGCCGCGGAGCAGCAGCTTCGCCCTCGTCTCCAGCAGCGTCGCCTTGAGCAGCGTCACCTCCTGCCAGACGAACTCGTCGACGCGGTGGTTCGGCTGAAGCTTCTTCCTCCAGCACAGCGACCCACGGTTCCAGTCCTGCATCCGCGACGCGTACGACTTCTCCACCTCCTCGAGGACGTTGGTGCACACCTTGAGCAGCTCCAGAGCTGAGCCGCACCGCGAGAACGACATGAAGGAGTCGATTGCCAGGGGCAGCGCCGTCTTCTTGATGAAGAGGACCATGTCGACTGCTTTAAGCTGGACGGCGGGTGGCTCGGACTTGAAACCAAACACGAGGAACGCGCTAGCCCATAAGTGGTCAGAGTATACCGAGGGGTTTCCGGCCCTCATCACTCCATTCACTGCTGCAGTCGTGGGTGCCAAACCTCCCCTGATCTTGCCAAAGAGCTGCGTGATAGGATGGAATTGGATCCAGCAACCAGGATGTCGATTTGCCTTTCTTGCCAACCCAAGATTAACAAGCAAGAGCGCTGACTCCACCTCAGCCTTCCGCCCATTTGGAGCTAGGAAACAATGTGTGCCACATAGAAATGCAGTCTTGAGTGATTCACCAAACAGGTGCATACCACTGCCTTTCATCGGTAGCTTGCTCGCTGTTGCAGCTAATAGTGTGGATGATACAGGAGTGGGAGCTAACCAAGAACCGGCAATGACCATTCTTGACGTAAGACTTCCTCCTTTTGCTCGGTCCATCAAAGCAAAACAGAAGACCAAGACCTTTATCAAGAAAGAATTGTTACGGCAGAAGCCATCGTCATTGGCGCCAATGGGGAACAAATTCTCGCTCAGTGATATTCTATCAACAGCCTCAAATAGAGTGGAAGGAGCAATCATGAGCTCCGACAGCAGCGAACCGACGACCCACAGGCCAAAGCTCAGCCTGCCTAACCGCTCATCAAACTTTCTGAGAACTTCGGTTTCCTCAGGCGGATAGTCCTTCTTTCTTTTCCCCTGTATCAATGCCATCGCATCAATGTATGAGAGCTGTGGCAGTTGCATCGGTTCAAGATTCATCACGCGTGGCAAACGTGTGGTCACGATGACATGTGTTGCTCCAGTGTTCCTTGGCATGAAGTCATGGAGATCCTTGCCTTCCCACCAATCCCTCTCGCTCTCAAGATTGTCAATTATGAGCAAATAGGGCACATCACGGAACAGCTCCCGCTTCACCCGCTGGAATGCATCAAACTCTTGCTCCTCAAAGCTCCTAATCCTACCCCTCTCCTTCTCAGCCTCAGCACTGATATCCAGTCCCAAATTCATGGATACATTGAGTATGTTTTGCCTCAAATACCGAGCTTCGCCTCCAATCCACAGTACCATCTTGTACCTCTGTGAGTACCTGTAAGCAAACTCCAATGCCAGTTCGGTCTTGCCAATGCCTGAAGAACCATTGATGCAGATTACATTGGCACCGCTATAGCCCTTGCTGTTGCACCGAAACCTTGACCTCCTGTGCCTTGATCTCTGCTTCTGCAGGCTTCTGCTTTTACCAGATGATAACTCAATCACTGGGTCAATCCAAGCCTCCAGTGTCGGTTCCTTGCACTTGCGCATCTCCAAGCTGATGTACCTGGCATTGGATTTCCTTGCAGTATCACTATCCTCATCGGCAAATCCATCAGACACACCGCTTGATCTCTCATTTGTACTGGAAGCCCTCGGGCAATCCACTTCTTGGATATCCACAGTCGAACCAAAGAGCATGCCTTCAATCTCGCTCAGCTCCTTCTCCCTTCCCACGAAATGTCGGTTGCGCGGAAAAGGCAGGCTCTCAGAAGCTTCGCTCTCCTTCTCGGCGATATTCTTCCGTCCAAGCTTGGAACGAAGCAGCGTAACCGTCCTCGACACACAGCTTCTCGAATTGCTCTCATTCGCCTCAAGCTTGAATTCATGGCATCGCATCAGCCCTTCAAACGCTTCCTTCCCTTCCTTATCCTCCAATTTACCATCGAAAAGCCCGGCGATCTCTGCTGGCTCGGTGTCGAACAGTATAGGCACCAGGTTCTTCTTCTGAGCAAAGAATCTGATCTCCTCAAGGCTAAACAGATTGAGGAAACTGGACATGGTGACCACCACGACGCCGAACGCGACGGAGCAAATAATCCGGTCGGCAATCTCGTGGCTCTGCGAATCCGAGTACTTGGCGCGGTCGGCGACGAACGAGGCGATGCCCTGCAGCTCGAGCTCCGACTTGAGCCACTTGCAGAACCTGGAGAGGCCGCCGTTGCCGTGGTAGCCAATGTACACGTCGCAGCTCCGGAGCTTGGCGTTGGAGGACGGCGACGCGACGGAGCCCCTGGTGAAGGACACCCGCGGCACGGGGAACGAAAACGACACGCGCGGCGGCAGGGCGCCCGCGCCGCCGCCGCCACCGCCGCCGTCGGAAATCTTGGCCGCGTCGATGCCGCTGGAGTCGTAGCGCTCGGACGGCGGCGTGCGGGACGCGCTGGGCGCGTCGATATCGGACCCGTTGGAGCACGACGTCGGCGATGGCGCCGCGGTGGTGGTGACGCTGGCGCCGGCGCCGGCGGCCTTGGTTTCCTGCCGCGGCTGAGGCTCCAGCGCCGCCGCCGGAGGAGGCGGCGGGTCGAGAACCCGAGGCGAGATGTACGGGGACTGCAGCGCGGAGACGAACGCGGACGACGGCGGCGACGGCGAGTAGAGGTGCGGCGTGATGGAGATGGCCGGCGAGATGGGGCAGGACCGGTCGGAGCCGCCGCATCCGGATGCGGCGGCGCTGGTCCGGATGGTGAGAGGCTTGGTGGTGGCAATGGGGATATCCTTGGGCACATCAAGAAAGCTCGGAGCTTTTCGGTCGTCCTCCATGGCTACCACCGAATCACAAAGCTTCGGAAGCTTGCTGGAAAGTGCCGCACGATCTGGCGCACCTCATTTCCTTCCTTCCCTATCAAACATTGGGAGCGAAAGGGGAAGAAAATAACGGAGCTTTATTAGAATCCAAAAAAATATTCACAGAAACAAAGAATATACTGCGTCTCATTCAGAAAACTAGTAGCAGCACAAACGAGTGTAGCAATAACCCGCAGCAATCTGAAGATGCTGTTCTTGACTCAAATGCGCAACGAAACTCGAACTCACTGGGGCGAAACGAAGGCAGCGAGCGGGCTTCAAGAATCCAGCCACATCAGAAGCGGGCGAGGGTGCTTGTGGTTCCCATGATTGATGCTTCAAGAACAGCACAGGAACGGCAGGAGCCTGGAGGTGGATTTGGATTTTAAAAACGGGCTCGCTGCCTGCCTTTCCCACTCGAGCTATTGCATGGGATGGGTGGAACTATCCCCTTCCTGTTCCCTCCGGCTCCTGCGGCTGCGGCTGCGAGTGTGAGTGACTGTGACCTTGTCCTAGGAGGCTAGGAGGGAGGAAATGAAGGGTGTAGTGGAGCCCCATTCATGCCCAGCAAAGTACAGGGTCAGTTCAAGGTCCCTCTCTCTCTCCTCTTCCCTCGAGATGACCAGCAGCCACCAGCCCCAGGCAGCGGGCAGCTCCTTAATAAAAAATCATTATCAGGCAAAATACCCTACCGTACTCCTATCGAAAAGACGGAAACCATATGTGGGTGGCATCAAAAGGTGCAAGGAAATGTGTGAAGCTACGATGGAGTCTCCAATCCTGCTAGGGGCTGCTAGGGCTACCTAGTTCCACTTCCACCCACGCCACTGCGAGAAGAGAAGACCAGCAGCATTCCCAATGGAGGCGAGCAGGGAAAGGCCAAAATCAGCACAGCAACAGTAGCAGGGCCTGCCGATGCCCAAGCAGCAAGCAGTCAAGCACCATCATATGTCCGTGCGATGCTGAAGCTTGAACTGCTTGCTGTTCGTGGAATCAAAAAAGTTCAACTCATTTGGAACAGTCTCGTCTCTGCATGCGTTCCGAATCTTGATGCGGCTGGGTGTGATTCTCATTTGGAACAGTGCCTGCTGGAAAGCGCGGGTAAACGCCCTTGATTAAATAATTTAACGGTATCCTCTAATGGATGGAGGCATGGAGCACTTGTTTTATGTGCCCTGGCCTCTGGGTCACTGTTTCCTCAAGTATAGTAATTTACAGTGCCCTAAGCTTAGCCAATGGAGCAGTACTAAACTACTACTGCTGCTAGTGCAGTGGCTTGGAAAGAACCCTAGGCTACCAGTGGGACACCGCGGTTTTTGTAGTTGTAGGGCATGCAAATTGCAAGAAACACCGATGGCCAGAGGACAAAGCAACGGTGAAAAGAGAGGAGATCTTGCAGGCAGGGATTACTGTAGGACGGAAGAGGACACGAGATACTACCACCAGGCACCAGTAGCAGTAATAATGCTGGTGCTGAGGGGCGCCGGCAGTCGGCAGAGCATGGCATGGCCGCATGGCCTCTCCTTTGTTTTGCATCGGAATCCGTTCACCGGGGACATGGGGGTGGTAGACCCGTCCGGACGGTCCAACTGCGGCGGCCTGGGCTGCGCTACATGCTGCTCTCTGGCCTCTGCGCTTGCATTCAAATCCAATGCCGCACGTCGGTGGAGTACTGCCTTCCTTCTCCGAGCAAGTATAATAATAGGATGTAAGTTGTCGGACGAGAGAGAAAAGGAGGGAGCTGGCTTAGTTATAAGAACTAAAAAAAAACGTGAGAGAGAGAGGCAGGTGGGTTATGGCAGTCCCAATAAAAAAAATTAGTAGTTTCTATAACATAGGATATCGTAAAAAAAAAGTACTGCTTTCTAATCCATGGTTTCTATGAGTAATAATTATTTTCTCTTTCTCTCTTCCAACTATGTCTTCTTTCTTCAATGGGAGTGCGGCACGAGCCTCCTAGAAACTGGTGATTTCTCCCCAATGACAATTTCATGGTTTCTTGGTGCATTGGGTCAAGAGAAGACCTGGTTTCTTCACGAGGAAACCATTTCTATGATTTTTGCTCTCTTTCTTCATTAACTACGTTACCATGTCAACATTTTACCTACGTGGCAAGTTATTTAATGAGGTAGAAATCATCATCAATACACTATTGGGACTGCCCTTATATATTAACAGCGAAGAGTTAACTATTATATGGATGGATTAGGATAAGGCTGTCAGCAGGTCTATTAAAATTTAGTCACTGTCATATTGAATGTTTGGACACATGAATAAAGTATTAAATATAAATTAATTATAAAATTAATTACATAAATTAAGACTAATTTATGAGATAAATCTACCGAGTCTAATTAGGCTTATGTTTAATCTTTCTAATTAATCATAGATCAAACACCCCGAAAAAACAAGAACTTCTCTTACAGTACACAGGTGACACGGCATCTCTCTCTCTATACCCTCCACTGATTCTCTCTCTAGCACATGTTGCCCAGCAGACGTTGCAGAGATGGGTGGAGAGACATTTATGATTTCCAGCCTGTTGTTCGTAGGTTGCAGCGAGGATTTATATATAATATTTTTCTTTCACAATAAATTAATAATAACCGAGCTTATCAATCTAGAAATCAACCAGCGAATAAGCTGTTTGAGTGGATTCTCTCGTGGCCTTTCTTGGGTGAGGACGACTCAGGCCTTCTTTAGTTCATCCCCTAAAATTTACTTCATATTCCATCGAATGTTTGAACACATGTACGAAGTATTAAATATAGACTAAAAAATAATTAGTTACATAGTTTGCGACTAATTTACGAAATGAATCTTTTAAGTCTAATTAATCCATGATTTGACAATGTGGTGCTACAGTAACACATATGCTAATGATAGATTAATTAGGTTTAATAAATTTATCTCGCGGATTATTGACGGGTTTTTAATTGGTTTTTTTTATTAGTATCTGAACATCCCACGTAACACTCTTATATAACACCCGATGTGATACCCTAAAACTTTACACACTAAATTTAAACGAGGCCTCTCATGTTTGACCAAGGGCACATGACGTGAGAGGGACAGTGAGAGTTATGAGAAAGGGATAGATATATCTTACATAGAAAATATATTTCTATGGCTTCAAATCAATATAATATAAAAATATACTCTTTCGGTCACAAAATCTTTGCACATCCACTTTGTGAGAAATCAAATTTTAAAGTTTTAACTAAATTTATAGAAAATACTATTCATATTGCATTTCTCAATATATTCTACTGTTAATTAGTTGATATTTATTATACATAGTAAACATTTGTATTTTTTTATATTTGATCAAACTATGAGTTTTTTTTCTTTGTTCAAAATTACTGTGAGCCAAAAGGGACTTATGTAAGTGGTTGGAGAATTACTCGTTCCGTCCTAAAATATAGTGTATTGTGTCTTTTACATTTGGTTATAATATATTTTATGTGATGCCGAAAAGTCCTAGTATGGCTAGAGGAGGGTGAATAGTCTATTTAAAATCTATAAATCAATTAGAGCAATTGATTAGTACAACAAATAGTGTAATGCAATTTTGCTCTAGCTCTACAAGGGTTGCGAGACATCTATTCCAATAATTCTAGTTGCTATGATCACTAGGCACACAAGAGCTAAGTTGCTACTCGCTAAGAGCTCTCAAACTTGTTACACTATAGAACTCCACTAGATGAACTTAAGCTACTAAGGAAGCTCTCAATTTTACCTATACTAAAGAGCTTGCTACAACTAGTTTACGAGAAAGTAACTGAGAGAGTGAGATGATTATACCACCGCGTCGAGGGATGAACCAATCACAATATGAATATCAATCAATCATCGGGAGAATATTAAAGAGCAAGAGACAACCAATTTTCTTCCGAGGTTCACGTGCTTGCTGGCACGCTACGTCCCCGTTGTATCGACCGGCACTTGGTGGTTCGGCGGCTAAGAGGTGTTGCACGAATCTCGTCCACACAATTGGACATCGCAAGAACCTACCCACAAGTGAGGTAACTCAATGACATGAGCAATCCACTAGAGTTACCTTTCGACTCTCCGACGGGAAAGATACAAGACCCCTCACAAACATCGGAGTCGGCCACGAACAATCACCAACTCGTGTCGAAGCTCCTCCGCTGCTCTAAGGTGTCTTGGTGGCGGCAACCACCAAGAGAAAACAAGAAATCCGCAGCCACAACGATCCCCAAGTGTCACTAGATGCAATCACTCAAGTAAATGCACTTGGAATCACTCACAATCTCACTATGATGATGAATCAATGATGGAGATGAGTAGGAGGTGTTTGCTTAGACTCATAAGGATGTTAGGAATGTCAAAGTGCCAAGAGAGTGAGCCCCAAGCCGATACCTTCCTATTTATAGAGCCCCAAGACTCAAAGAGCCTTTGGGCACTCTCGGAGTGACCGGACGTAGCCTAGCGTCCGGTTAGCCGTGTTCGTTCGCTTCCAGTAGGACTCCAGAGATGTTTTTCGTCGACCGGACGTGTCAGGTCACGACTGACAGGATGCGCCCGGGAGTCCGGTTAGCTCCCCACATCTCTGCCTACGAGAACCCTGTTGACGCCAGCGTACGTCAGCCACGACCTGACGCAGCTACTACGCGTCCGGTCGCTCGCTGGCCCCTGCGTCCGCTTGCCTAAAGAAGTGACCTGATGCGCCGATGGTAGCGTCCGGTCGCTCCTCGTCCTTCTCGACCGTAGCGCCCCACTTCGCTATAATTGATCGGACAAGGTGAGTCCGGTCACCCCGCGGCCAGCGTCCGGTCGTGGACTATCTCCTACTTTTCTTTTTCTAAGTCCACAACCACTTAGCCCTTACTTCCAACTTGCTAACCACAAAGTGTAAAACTTATGTGCACGTGTGTTAGTATTTTTTAAAGCATTTTACAAGGGTCAAAGTTAGCGCACTAGATTCCTAAATGCATATGCAAGAATCATGTCACCTAGTGGCACTCGATAAACCGTTTAGCCAAAGATCTCTCTTATTTATAGTACGGCTATCAATCCTAAATCACTCACACCCTCTATGGTGTCTTGAGTGCAAAACAAAAACATATCTCATACATTTGCCTTGATCTTCTCGGTTTTTGTTTTTCTCTTTCTTCTTTTTCAAGTTGAAGCTTGATCATCTTCATTTCATGACCACCTTCATCACCATGGACCTCTCACTTGCTTCACCACTTGGATTGAACCACCTTATCTAATTCATACACTTAGATCAAAGGTTAGTCCTAGGTTTCATCAATTATCCAAAACCAAATTAGGGCTTTCAGATGTTCATACTCAGCTTAACAAAGTTTGTTAGAAAGAAAATTATAATTTGAGGAGAAACTTCTTGATTGGGTTCAACACATGGGTATATTCATCATTTGAGTATTTGTGTAAGTGGCTAGAGAATTACTCCATCTGTCCTAAAATATAGTGCATTATGACTTTTAAAATTTTGTTATAATATAATATATTTATGTGATGCTCATGATCAGTTTAACAAAGTACATTAAAAAAGAAAATCATAATTTGTGAAGAAACTTTTTAATTGGGTTTAACACATGGGTACATTCATCATTTGAGTATTCCATTAACTCGTCTTAATTTTTTTTGAATTTTATTATATTATGGAGGGAACACTATGAGATTCCATTTCTTGTGTTGAAAATTACCATGAGATAATAGGCACTTGTAATAGAAACCTAACATGCAATACTTTTGGTGTGCAAACCAAATTTAACGGCAGGAGCACTCTCGTGTTGTCGATGCTTTTGGTGTGCAACACTCAAACGCCTCTTTTTCCTAAGGGCATGTTCGGTTGTGGATCAATCCTGGCCTGGATTCAATCCCATTCCTCCCTAAAATACGTGTTCGATTAGCTTTGTGAAACCCTCATATACCGGTCTGCATTTTGATTATCTGACCCTTTTCCTTTGCAAAGACACAGTTATCTGCCGCACCCCACCAGAATGAAACCACTACTCGGACTTACAGAGTCATGGAGCGAATCCCGGGAGGCGAAGCGACGGTTCTGGGCGCTTAGGTCCTCCCACGGCATCGGCACAAGATCTTGCATTCCTGCGAATTGGAAGACTCGCGATGGTCAGTAGAGACTACACACGTACCCCTGGTTCAATCCCTCCTGGATTGGTTCCACTGCAACCGAACATGGCCTAAGGGAATTCGTATATATTTCAGAGCTGGATAGTTACGGCATTTGGTTCTTGCATTTCTCTTTTCACTCTGCCCAAATGTTTATCGTTTCTGAAGTCCGTACGTGTGCTTAGCTCTGCATGGTGTAGGACGTGCACAATTGCATATGCAGTATAATCGTTACATATATGCATGTGCAAGTAAACTTTTTTGTATTCAAATTTACGTCCGGCATGATTATTAACTAACCTATAAATTGTTTCCGTGTACAAAACAGTACCACCAATAAGAACAGCCAAGAACTGACAAAGAGTAGATACAATCAAGGACAGGGGACATGTTTCTGTACGTCTTACATTATAAATTAACCATTAACTCTAGTAAAGCAATTTCAAATTACGGTTAGTACATCCTGTTCGAGCACTGTAGCACCATAAAAGCTTTTCTGTGCAAGTATTTCAAAGGAAAAAGCAAAAGGTAATGTGTTTATTGAAAAAGTAATTCCTGCCTAACGGAAACATTATTTTCAACATTTACTGGTCGGGCTTGTTTGAAGTGTATTTATTTTTTATATACTGTTATAAAAAAAACTGTTCAACACATTTTTATGAACATGATGCTATACTAAGGGTCTGTTTGGTAGGGCTCCTCCTCAGCTCCGGCTTAGGAGCCCTGCCAAGCGTTTTCATTAGAGGAGCCGTTTTTCAATGAAAATCAGAGAAGCCGAAACCATTTTAGAGAAATTCTAATTTGTGGCTCCTCCAAAATAGCTCTAACATCTCTGAAGGAGCCCATCGGGAGATGCCCCGCCGCTTTGGCTTTGGCCTATAAATCAAACTTCAACTTCGATAGAGTTTTAATGCAGCAACATCTAGGTACAAACTAGTGTCCGTAACATACATATTTGAAGATGTAAATGTTTCTTTTTCTAAAAAACTCGATCATCAAAATTAAAAAGGTTTGACTTTTATGACACAGCTGCAATTTGGAAAGGAGTTATATATTATTGTTACATTCCACAAAGAAGAATCTGAAACCTATTCTGTTTCTCATCACTATTCTTCTTGAGACAGTTCAGATATGTCAGTTCCTTATCTGAATAAATAAAAACAGTCATGCCATGTTTTAAAATAGCGGGTTCTGATTTCTGAAAGTACAAGGTGTCATGCTCTTCGTCTGAAAGGGGTATAGTACTAGTCTAGTATCTTCTGTGGTCATCACTTCTCTTGCTCCTGTATTTGACATAGGCCCTGTTCAGGCCCTGTTCACTTGGAGGAATCTGAATGAATCTGGAGGAATCTGAACGAATCTGGAGGAATTTACGAGAGAGTGAACAGTAAATTTTAGCTGTGAACAGTGAATTCCGACTGAAATTCACACCAATCGAACGGCCCCATAACAATAACAGAGGCAAAACAGTGTGGGAGCACACCATGTGTGCAAGGTCATAGGGTGATTTTCATAGTGCTGCTGGCTGTTGCTTCAGTGAGTGGCTCTTTGAGGCATCACTTCTAGTGTGAAAGGGGCATGTACTAGTTCGGCTGTCATTATAAGTCGGTTTATTAGCCATGGTACAATATTTTTCTCTCCCAATAAATCAGCCGTACAAATCAGCACGAGCGGCTTATAGACCAGCCGAACAGAGGCAGAACAGTGTGGGAGCACGCCATGTGTGCATGGTTATAGGGTGATTTTCATAGCGCTGCTGGCTGCTGCATCAGTGAGTGGCTCTTGGAGGCACTACTTTAGTTGAAAGGGGCATGTACTAGTTTGGCTGCCATTATAAGCCGGCTTATCAGCTATGGTACAGTATTTCTCTCTCTAACAAATCTGTCGTACAAATCAGCATAAGCGGCTTATAGATCAGCCGAACAAAGGCAGAACAGTGTGGGAGCACACCATGTGTGCATGGTCATAGGGTGATTTTCATAGTGATGCTGGCTGCTGCTTCAGTGAGTAGCTCTTGGAGGCATCACTTTAGTTGAAAGGGGCATGTACTAGTTTGGTTGTCATTATAAGCCGCCTTATCGGCCATGGTATAGTTTTTTTTCTCCTAACAAATCAGCCGTACAAATCAGCATAAGCGGCTTATAGATTAGCCGAACAGAGGCAGAACAGTGTGGGAGCACACCATGTGTGCATGGTCATAGGGTGATTTTCATAGTGCCGCTGGCTGCTGCTTTAGTGAGTGGCTCTTGGAGGCATCACTTTTAGTGTGAAAGGGGCATGTACTAGTTCGGCTCTCATTATAAGCCGGCTTATCAGCTATGGTACAATATTTTTCTCTCCCAACAAATCAGCCATACAAATCAGCACAAGCGGCTTATAGACCAGCCAAACAGAGGCAGAACAGTGTGGGAGCACACCATCAGCCTGTTCGGTTGGCTAGTTCGTATCGTTGCTGATTCGTTTATGTGAGAGAGAAGTACTGCTGGCTGGTTCATATGAACTGTGTCCATGAGAGGGGGCTGGCCAGCCCCAGCCGAACAAGCGGCATGTGTGCATGGTCATAGGGTGATTTTCATAGTGCCGTTGGGGCATGTACTAGTTCGGCTGCCATTATAAGCCGGCTTATCAGCCATGGTACAGTATTTCTCTTTCCCAACAAATCAGCCGTACAAATCAGTACAAGCGGCTTATAGACCAGCCGAACAGAGGTAGAACAGTGTGGGAGCACACCATGTGTGCATGGTCATAGAGTGATTTTCTTAGTGCTGCTGGCTGCTGCTTCAGTAAGCGGCTCTCTGAGGCATCACTTCTAGTATAGGCCGGGTTTTCTTGGATTCTGATTGTATAATCCTTCTGAAAGTGAACTAATGAAACTACCGATCAATGGTTTTTGTTTAACAGCAATCAATGGAAAACTAAACAATATTTTCATACTCTGAATAAAGGAGTTGTAGTAAGAAACTAACCAATCAAGCCAATTTTGTTTTGGAAGGAATTGAACATGCATGCATGCATCCAAATTCAAGCCCTTCATCAAACTTTTAAAATGGAAACTAATCAGTCAATTACTCAATTACGTACACCGGTCGATTTTGTGGTCCAACCAAAAAAAGTTCCATCTGATCACTGATCAATTGTTCCATTCTCCTAATAACGGTCAACATCTCTACTGATTGGACCTGCCATTTTTTGTGTTTTGATTTTTTTTTCTCTGTCACAATGTTAAGGTCTTGTTCAACCATATTTTCAAGCAACCGCGATACTAATGCATCACTTCTTAAACAAGAACTGGAAGGGATGTGAAAATACATTGCCTGCTACAGCGCGTGATGCTTATGGTTGACATCGCCTCTAGTAGTAGCTTGCTTTCTGGATTTGAAAACAGAGGCAGGCAGCACAGTGTGGGAGCCACAGCACACCATCAGCATGTGTGTACGTACATGGCCATCAGCTCATCAGGCCATGCTGACATATCCGATTGAAGAGGAGCATACGGATTCTAGCAGGCGGGCCAATTATTTGTTCAGTCCAAGAGAGTAGGCACTGAATGAGGTAGCCGCCGTTGATCTGACTCCCTCCGTCCGTCCGTGAACAGACATGCTCTTCAGCAGTACTTTCGTTTGAAGAACGGTATTTTATTCTCACGACAAATTAGAATGAGCATCAGCATAAGCTAAATTTCAGCGAAAAGAATGCAACTTCTAAGTTGAGATTGAATAATGCACCTCATAATAAGTTGATGTACAATTAGTAGTAGCCAATAAAAATTGCCACATGGAAGGCGATGTCATCTAGATACCAAACTTTCATTTTAATCTTTTTTTTTATTTATGAGTCACTATACTTGTCCCGAGCTTCTGCGGTAGTTCAAACGGTTTTGACCCGCTCTATATGCTAACACGGCAATGCTGACTCGGCATTGATGCAGAGCTGATATGTGGGCTCCAGTATCCAAACTTGTCAAAGAAGTGCTAAAGTTACATCGCATAGCGGAAGAAGTACTACCAAAAACACATCGAAATTATAAATCGTTTTGACTTTTTTAGCCTATAGAATTTGTTATATATCTAGACATATGCGAGATACATAGCAAAATGAATATGTCCGAAAAATCAAGATAACTTACTGAGTAAAAGAAAAGTCAAAGTGACTTGGAATTTGTATCGCAATAGTACGACGAATAAAAAAGAACACTATATACTGTTGTAGTATATATAATATTCTGTATGTGTCGTGTCCGATGAGACCATTAGAGCAGCTAGAAGCTTTGCAAGTGGCCCGTGGTTGTGGTCATCCATGAAAGGTCCAATCGGGTCTATCGCTCGCAGGTGCCGCCGCCTTTGCTAACCGTTTAGACCCAAATTTTTTTGATTTTAGCTACTGTAGTATTTTCGTTTGTATTTGGTAATTAGTGTCTAATTATGGACTAATTAGGTTTAAAAGTTTCGTCTCGCGATTTCTCATCCAACTGTGCAATTAGTTTTTTTTTTCGTCTACATTTAGTACTCCATGCATATACCGCAAGATTCGATATAACGGGTACTACACAAAATTTTTTGAAATCTAAACGGCCCGCTAACTGAAAGCAGCGGTACGGCTGCACATTTGCAACTGCAATCACTGTACTCGATCGGACTGCAAGAGTAGGAGGCCGGATGACCGGATCGGATCCTCTTCCAACTTCCAATTCCTTTCCTTCGCTTTCTGGTACTCTACTCTCGTCATCATCAGATCAGGATCCAGGAGAGGACGGAGAGATCCAGCCAGGCAGCACACGTCTAGACGAGTGGAAGCAACACCTCCGAGGCAGGGACATCTAATTATTTGTCACTTTTACGGAGGCCGCCTCTCTGATTGCCAACTTTGTGGTGGCAACTATAAAAATGTCTCAGAAAATAGTAACTCATCTAATTTTTTGCCATTTTTGCTGACGTGGCATGCCAGATCAGCCAGCCAGCTTGGGAACGGGCCGTTGACGCTCGAAGACCGAAGGCAAAAGACCATTCTGCCCCCGCCGTGTATTGCTTAACGAGCGCTGTCTCCTCCCATGTGCTCAGTCCCAACGGTTCTCTCTGGCCTGCTCACTGCCAGGCCGGGCCCACCTGTCATGTTGTCTTCAACCTCCGTCAGGAATTCCTCCCTCTCTCTCTTCTCCATTAACGGAGAATCCGAGCTCCAAAGAGCCCACCTCCTTTACTCCTGCGGCAATTAAATTCCATAATAGTGCTGCTATAACGTTGCTCTTCAATATCCCTACATCAAATGGACGTTCCTCCATTTCCTCTGTCCGTTACTCCGGCCGCCATTGATGGCAATGAACCGAGCTCCATTCCCGTCCACGTTCATCGTTCATCTCCCTATAAAAACTGGAACGAGGTCGCAAGTGCACGCTGCTGCTCCTACGCCCCTCCCCGCAACTTCTTTCCCGCGCCAGCACCCCCAACTTTCGCCGTCGCCGCCATTGCCGGGTCGGCTCGAGCTCGTGATCTCCCACCTCCCACCACCTCTGGACTCGATCGGTTCTTCGCCGGCACCGCAGGGTCGCCACGAGCTCACCCCGCTACTCCTCATCGTCGATCCGTGGCCGCATCGTCGAACTCCACCGAGCTCCGCCACCACCGTCCGCCCGCACCTCTTCGTCGTTCGTCGTCTCCAGACCACCCCGAGCCATTCTGCTGACAAAGAGGACCACCAACATACACGCCGCGGTCGCCTCTTCCTTTTCCGCCGGTCGCCGCGCGTCCTCGGCCACCGGAGCCGCAACCCGGCCGACGCCGTCGAGCCCCCGCCGCACGGGAGCACCACCACGCCGACGTCCCTGCTGCTGTGAAGACAACCAGAGCAGAGGCTCCTCTTGGCCATCCGTTTCCAGATCGACGGCCACAATTTCATCTTGACCGTTGGTCAACCAAAGTCATGTTGAGGCCACATCATCTTTTATCTTCCAATCAGCATGCGCCACGTACTCGGTCAACAGCCACGTCATCTTTGTTGGCTATTCAACCGTCCAGTCAAACTATATTTGCAGTCTAGCCCCTGAGATCCTTCGAAAACAGTTGCGACTGAGCAGATGGGGGGAGATGGCGCTCGTTAAGCAATATACGGCGGGGGCAGAATGGTCTTTTGTCTTCGGTCTTCGAGCGTCAACGACCCGTTCCCAAGCTGGCTGGCTGATCTGGCATGCCACGTCAGCAAAAATGACAAAAAATTAGACGAGTTACTATTTTCTGAGACATTTTTGTAGTTGCCACTATAAAGTTGACAATCAGAGAGGCGGCCTCCGTAAGAGTGGCAAATAATTAGATGTCCCTCCGAGGCATGCAGCGACCTCCTTTCCACGTACGCATTCCGACGCAAACGAGGCTCTTCGAGATACGCAAATCTGCGATCCTTTTAACCTCTCGCTATCACCCTTTTGTTTCGTTTTATACCAGGGGAAAAAAAGGTTTATAGAATGACACGGTTACGTTGTAATTTGTATACACGTGCTTTTCTTTAGGGGCCGGGATTAATTAGCTACATGACACGTGCTGGTATTCTGTCTGGTACAGCCCATCGAATCCACTCTGGGCTTGTAGCCCAACTGAGTCCCGTTTTGATCGACGCAATGCAACGAACAGGTCCAGCAAGGGCCATGCGCTCTCACACGTATTACTAAGAGTATATATGCCGCGTATACATACATGTATAATCCAAAAACTTCCTTGGGGGGGTGGGGGGCACATCTAGAGAAACATGTGGGTTAGGTCGCTCCTGGTCCTCCAAAATTTGAGGGCTGAGAGAGAGCTCTCTCGTAAGTCGTTGATAAAAAACCCTCTCCTGCCAACTTCTTTTTATATTACTATTTTATTATACATTTTATTGACTTTATGCTAGGAATGCAAGACAGGTTGCCCTACTCTGTGTTGGATATATTATGGGCTTGGCTCGTATAATATTTAATAAATCAAATAAAATTCTATGATCCGTAACATTAAGCGTTGTATGGTTTAATATTGTACGGGATTTTGACTGAACGTTGACTCGGCTTATTTGGTTGGAAATTATCCATCTTAATTGAGAAGTTGAGAAAAGGACAAAGGAGTGCCACACGCGTGCGCGCGCACCATCCGACAGGGCCGGCAGGCCGGGCCGTGGGCCGAGGCCGTGGCAGACGGACGGGCGGGCGTGGCCAGGTTTTGCCACTTAATCCACATAATTACGGGAGTTTCTCTCCTTTGTGGTGGAGGCAAGTTGATTGCACCAGTTACCGTCTCTTCATGTCTCCGTCTCCCTATCCTCCGCTGTGCATAGAAGTAGAAGTCCTCCGTTAGTCCAATCTTCTCTTCGCTTCCTAGAAACAACATCTCAGCCGCCCTTTGGCTTTCTGCGTCCCGTACCTCTGCGTGCATGGAGCAGCGGGAGAGCAGGTGCCTCTAGAACCCTCGTCCGCGTGCGAACCTTACACGGGGTGTGCGGCGATTATGTTTTTGGGACCCTCCGCTGGGTATACTCTTAACTCTCTGATTACCATACTTTGCGTAGTTACTGTATCGATCAGTATGTCATACTTGCATGCTGTAGCGTTTGTTAGTGATATACATATACACATATATGTCGTCACGAACCTGCTGATGTTTTATTTCTGGATTAAATTGACCATAAAAATGTCTAATTATCTAACATTCCAAAAACCTAATGTTAGACAATTTTCTATCAGTGGTTTTGCTGCTGCTTTGAAGCCGAATAATTTTGATGGCAAGAATTTCATGATATGGCGTGCCAAGATGGTGTTGTGGTTGACTGCTATGAACTGCTATCACGCCGCAAGGGGAAGCCTGAACAATTTACTCCTAAGGAGGAGCAAAAGTTCTTGGCTACCGATAACCTGTTTCGAGGCGCAGTGATTAGTGCACTTCATAGTAAGTATGAGAAAAACTACATATCTTGCACATCTGGCAAAGAGTTATGGGATGCTCTTGAGGCAAAGTTTGGAGTTTCTGATACTGGTAGTGAGCTGTACCTTATGGAGCAGCTGTACGACTACAAAATAGTTGAAAATCGTTGTGTAGTGAAACATGCTCATTAGATATAGGTGCTAGCAAAGGAACTAGAACATTTTCCATGTTTGTTGCCAGATAAGTTTGTGGCCGGCGGTATAATCGCTAAGTTGCCATCTTTTTGGAGGGATTTTGCTACTTCTCTAAAACACAAGAAATAAGAGTTTAGCGTGGCTGAGCTTATTGGATCTCTTGATGTTGAGGAGAGGTCAAGAGCAAAAGACAACCGTAGAAAAGGAGTTGAGTCCTTCGCTGCCAATATGGTGTAGAAGAAAAACTCATTTGCATCCCGTAATAAAAAGAAGAACATGCAAGAGAACAACAATATAAAGCCTAAGCAAACTGCTCAGTTTAAGAAGAAAAACAACAAGAAAGGTGGAGGTTGCTTTGTTTTGCGGGAGTGATAAACATTGGGAAAGTGCGTGCCCAGACCGCAAATATAAGCAAGAAAAAAATCAGCAAACATGGTGATTAGCGAGACTGGAGGAGGAACATCTGGGTATGGTAATTCTTTACCTTTTGTTCTTTCAGTTTGTCTTTCACCTGTGTGGTGAATGGATAGTGGTGCTAATATTCATGTGTGTGCTGATGTTTCTTTGTTTACTTCCTATCAGGCCGGCAGTACTGGAGCCTTGCTGATGGGAAACCGTTCGCATGCGTGTGTTCTTGGTGTTGGTATGGTCGCTCTGAAGTTTACTTCGGGAAAGATGGTGCTATTAAAGAACGTGCAGCATGTCCCCTCCATCAAGAAGAATCTTGTTAGCGGTTCTCAAATGTGTCGTGATGGCTTTAAAATTGTGTTTGAGTCCAATAAGTGTGTTGTGTCAAGACATGGAACATTTGTTGTAAAAGGTTATGATGGCGGAGGCTTATTCTGCTTATCTTTGCTTGATGATGTGTGTAATAAAGTAGTGAACAATGTTAATGTTTCGGATGAGTCAAATATATGGTATTCACGACTTTGTCACATTAATTTTGGTTGTCTCACGCAGCTTGCAAATCTGAATTTAATCCCAAAATTTAACTTAGTCAAAGATTCTAAGTGCCAGGTGTGTGCAATCGAAGCAATCGCGCAAGCCTCACAAGGCTGCTGAGGCGAGGAACTTGGCACCATTAGAACTCGTTCATTCTGATTTATGAGAAATGAATGACGAGTTGACTAAAGGCAGTAAACGATACTTCATGACATTTATAGATGATTGTACTAGATTTTGCTACGTGTATTTATTAAAAACTAAAGATGAAGCGTTGCATTATTTTAAAGTCTATAAAGCTGAGGTAGAAAATCAACTTGAAAAGAAAATCAAACGTTTGTGGTCCGATCGCGAGGGAGAATATTTCTCAAATGAATTTTTTGAGTTTACGCGGTGCATGGAATTATTCATGATAGGACGCCACCATACTCACCATAGTCCAATGGGATTGTAGAGAGAAAGAACTGCACTCTAACTGATTTGGTTAATGCCATGTTAGAGACTACGGGACTATCTAAGAAATGGTGGGGTGAGCTTATATTGATAGCATGTCATGTCCTGAATGGGGTGCCCACAAAGAACAAAGGAATTACACCATTCGAGGAATGGGAGAAGTAGAGATTAAATCTCTCTTACCTGTGAACTTGGGATTGTTTGGCAAAGATGAATGTGCCAATAAAAAAAGAAAGCTTGGACCCAAGACTATTGATTGTGTTTTTCTTGGTTATGTTATTCATAGCGTGGGTTATAGATTTTTAATTATAAATTCTAGTGTTTCTGAGATGGTTGTTGATACAATCATGGAATCTAAAGTCGCTACATTTTTTGAGAATGAATTTCCCATGAAAAATGCACCTAGTACGATTGATCATGAATTTATAATTCCCCATGAGCATGAAAATTTTACTCCGATAGAACAAATTGAGGAACCCTATATGCAAAATCGATGAGGATGACACTATAGTCACTAGAAAAAGTAAGAGACCGAGGACTGTAAAGTCTTTTGGTGATGACTATATTGTGTACCTTGTGGATGACACACCAACGACCATTGAAGAGGCATATTCCTCTCCTGATGTTGACTTATGGAAGGAAGCAGTACGGAGTGAGATGGATTCTATTATGTCTAATTATCGGTGTTTCGAACAAACACCAGCTAGTGAATTTATAATTGTTGCGCGTTAGGCCCGGATGGTGTACTAAAGGACACAAGATTTATACTGGTTCAGGCAGAATGTCCCTACATCCAGTCTACTGCTGCTCATGTCATTAGTACCGAAAAAGGTTCGTAGTAGGGGGTACAAACGGTCGAGAGAGGAACATGTCCCAAGTCTTTGATGGAAAGGTCGAAAGGATGCCAAGAGCTCGGTTGCTGCTTGGCTGTGTGTTGTGTGTCAAAAATGATTGATCAAAAGTTGGTCCCCTTAGTGGGGTGCTCTGCCCTCCCTTTTATAGATCAAAGGGGGAACAGGGGTTACAGACGGGAGAAAGAGGAAAAAACCAAAGGTGGAGAAGGTCCTTTGAGGGAACCGAGTCTTCCTTTTCCCATATGCCTGCCCTGCTAACATGGCCGATCGTGTCAGGAATGGCGTGTTCATTGATCCTTATAGGGCCATGCCCAGGCCTCTTGCAGCAAGTGGGCACGTCCCATCCTACGTCGGCGGGCGGCGCGGTGTGCCAGAGAGCCGAGCCGTGACCCTTCGGAGAGTAGGTGGGGAAATGACCATACGTTGATCACTGTCGATGATGTGAGTTCTGTCTTGGATCATAGTGGTTGTCATATGCTCATGTTAGCATCCGCTTCCGAGGGCTGATGGTGGCGCCTACAATACTGTGGGACAAAAGTCGGTGCCTACAACACTATTCGGGCTCTGTCAGCTCGGAAAGGGCCGAAAAGTGCCCGTCCCGTCGTATCCTGACAGTACCTTCCTGTAGGCATGCAGGGCATGGCCCTCGGTACTATGGTTGACCTAAATGTCTTGTCGTACCCTGTGCTCATCTTTATGAAGGAACAGGGTGTAGTCATCGGGCGAGGCGGAGCCTGCCCTTAGCCATCGGGCGAGGTGGAGCCTGTCCTCAACCATCGGGTGAGGCAGAGTTAGCGCTCAGGCGTCGGGCGAGGCGGAGCCAGCCCTCAGCCATCGGGCAGAGCGGAGCCAGCCCTCAACCGTCGGGCGAGGTGGAGTTAGCGCTCAGGCGTCGATGAGGCGGAGCCAGCCCTCAGGCGTCGGGCGAGGCGGAGTCTTAGCCCTCAGGGGTCGGGCGAGGTGGAACCACTCTTCCGTTGTTTGGACAAGAAGTGTAGTAACGTTCTTGTCTGACCGGAAGCATCAACGTTCGATGGTTATCAATTCCACCTCATTGGGTACCCCGGTATTAGGTCTCCGACAGTAGCCCCCGAGCCCTCGGGTGATTCAGGCAGAATGCTCGGAGGGTATCTCGATTCGCCAGAGGGTGCTCCGCGAGCGCACCCGATGGGTGTAGCCCCCGAGCCCTCGGGTGATTCGGGCATAATCGCATGGGGGTATCTTGATTCGCTAGAGGGTGCACGCGAGCGCACCCATCAGGTGTAGCCCACGAGCCCCGGGTGATTTGGATAGAATCGCGGGGGGGTAACTTTGTGCGCTTCGTGGGTATGGCTGTGAGATTCATTTTTTTGTCAATCCAGATAGTTTGAGGGAAATCCTGGTGTCCCGTTCATGAGGATTCATCCAGGGTTTACCGGTTGGGACTTGATTGTGCTTCGAGGCTCCTTTGAGGCTTGTGTGCCTAAGTCC
The DNA here is from genome assembly GCA_904845875.1 of Miscanthus lutarioriparius. NCBI lineage: Eukaryota > Viridiplantae > Streptophyta > Magnoliopsida > Poales > Poaceae > Miscanthus > Miscanthus lutarioriparius. Next base: position 2,682,071 of record CAJGYO010000013.1, on the reverse strand, counting down.
TGGTCGCTCGTGGGTCCATCCCTCGATGGGACGACCGTCGAGATTGTTGGGTCGGCCCTTAGACTCCTAGGCCCAGGCGGGCTAGAGAAGAGGCTTTTTTGACCCGCATCCCCCCCGGGAAACGAGTCTTGGTCTGCTTGGGAAGGCAAAACGCCCAGTCCGATTTTGGTGGGAAAGGATAGGGATCGTGGGCGGATATCCTGCGACGTAGCGGGGTGGTGTATCATGGCGGACTCGGAGACCGAGGTGGATGGTTGCCCTTCTCGCATCCGTCGCCCCCATAAAACCATGGGGTTCGCCCCTAGGGTTCCGTACTTCGCCTCCCCGCCTTCGCATCTGCAACCCCCGCCACCAATCGCCTAAGCTTCCCACACCCTCATCGCTAACCATTGTCAAGCTCGCATCCGCACCGCAGTCGCCGTCAAGCTCGCATCCACCCCCTCTCCATCATTTTAATGGAGCCGTGATGCAGATCCAACATCACCCCTCAGCACTGGAGGGCCTCGTCTGCCGTGGCCTCCTTTGCCCGTTGATCGCCGTCGAGGAGTGGCGGCTGCCCGGTAATGAGGACGTGCCATCGCCGCCCGAAGGATATGTCATGTCCTTTGCTCTCTTCCATGAGCGGGGATTCGCCGTACCTACTCATAAGTTACTTCGGGGGCTGTTGGACTACTACGGTGTGGAGTTGCAGCACCTTAATCCCAATGGGGTCCAGCATATTGCGGCGTTCATCGCCCTTTGTGAGGGGTTCCTAGGGATTAGTCCCCACTTCGATCTGTGGTGGCATTTCTTCGCCGTCAACCTATCGAAGAAGCGGGTTGGGAAGCAGGAGCTGAGCATGCCGATGGGATGAAACAATATTCATCTGCGCAACAACCGAGCGAACGACTAATCATTGATGCGTCTGTCAACCTCCAACAAGGGGTGGCATTCGCAGTGATTTTACGTCAAGGATGACGTGGCCGCCCCTTTGCCGGTGTTCTCGGGCACCTCATCGAAGAGGTCCTAGGGTCGTGGAAGTGGGGTGTCCCGGACAAAGATAATAAGAGGATCAAGGACCATCTCGCCACCCTCTAAATTCTGAAGGAGAGGCGTGAAGGGATCGGGGATCATCGGCGCCTACCACACGCGGAGGGTGGCGCCGCTGATGAGCCGCACGCTCCCCCTATACCTGATGGTGCCTGGGGCATCGCCTGAAGGGACGACGCTCATCGACAAAGTGCTCCCCCACCAAAGTGGCGCAGCGGATCAAGGAGGCGATGGAGTCGTTGAAGGACACCACCGGCACTGTCCTTGATTTTGTAAATCCGGTGCCGGGACATCCTCCAATGTGGTTGGAACCAGGGTTCATTGATTTCATAAGTTCCCCTTTCCCGTGCCTTCTCTTTACTTGAATTTCAACCCCTTGATGCTGACATCAGGATGGTGGGACCAACCGAAGAGACTCATCCTCGGTGATAGCTTGGCTCTGGTGCCGAAGGACCGGATCTTGGCGGCAGCGAATCATACCATGGCCGAGTGGGATAAGAGGACGAGGAAGCTCAAGAAGAAGAAGATGCTATGGAAGCAGCAAGCACGGGTCGAGGAGAGGAAATAGGTAGTGATGACGACGACGATGAAGAGGAGGAGCTTGACGAGGTAGTTGCCGATGTGGATTGGGATGTCCTGGAGGGCGAGGATTCGCTGATAGGAACCCAATTGTCCACGTAGGGACCCTTCCCATTCCACGTGGGGGAAGTGAGTCTATGAGGCCGGCGGAGGTGGGCCAAACCATCGCCCCATCCCGGAGCCGGTGGGAGCCGGTGGATCCGGCGCCACACCCGGGGTGCCCACGGAGGATCGGTGGATGGGGTGAGGCGGATCTACCGCCACCCTCGAGGTGCTGATGGAGGAGGCGGCTCCGCTACCATGCCCCATGAGTCGATGGGGGTGGGTGGATCCGCCGCCATGCCCAAGGTATCAATAGAGAGGGGAGGCTCGCCGCACGCGCCTCGGAAACAAGGGAGGCGAGACCCTCTACCCGGGAGCAGGGGGCAGGGCTCAAGCGGCCCCGCCCTGATGAGGTGGAGCAGGGAGCTAGGGGTTCATCCCCCAAACGTCGCTTAATAGCTCTAACGTAAGTTGCCAACTCCTCTGTTATCTTTGTTTTTCTCTGTTTTTCATGGTGACTCATGCCCTTTGTTTTTTCTACAGCGCCGGGGGTCTGGTTAGACGAGGCATTCCTATAGCGCTGGCACCCAAGAAAACCCTCGCCCTCCAGGCAAGGCGGGGGCCGCTGTCTGACGTTGCTCCTGTTCCGGGCGAGAGCGGAGCCGGCGCCACAGCCTCGTCGGCCGTTCGGCGCCACCTACGATGGTGTCCACGCTCTCGGCGGGTCAAGCAATCAGCGCAGCCGAGGGATCGCCCTCGGAGGTTGTCGCACAACCGGCGGTGGAAGTGATTCCGCCTTTGACGTCGGAGCAGGCAGAGCCATTGGCCGCAGCTGTTGCGTTGACCATGGCGATCGTGGCGCGGCCGGACGAGGTCCCACCGATGGATCCAGAAGCCATGGTGGCGGTGCTTGAGGCAGCGGTGCGTTCCCGCACCACCGGCGGCCCCCGAGGCAACGCCCGTCTTGGGCAGGACGGAGGGGGTCGCTGCCGAGGGACCCTCGGACACCGCAGTGGTCACCGAGGAGACCGGCAGGGAGTTGTCCCTAGCTCTAGCATCGAGGGGCAGCCGCCCTCCTGCGCGGGACGAGCCCCGCTCTGGTGGTAGAGTCTACAGGATCCGTCGTCAGCGATCTTCACCCTTGACGATGGTGCCGAGGGCATGGACTGGGAGAGTCTTGACAATGGGATCACGACCGTGTTGGATGCTCTGAATCATGCCTAGGGCACCCTTCGAGATGTCATCGTTCCCGCCGGCCAGGTATTTACTTGGTCTTGCCTCTCGATTTCTTCTCTCTTCATCTACTTTCATTTTCGGACCACCTGTCTTTTTTAGTCTCTTGCCACTTGCAGCCGGGAGAAATCATGGTTCCTTCGTGAACACAAGGAAGAGTGGGACCGTCTCATCGATGAGGCGTGACTGCATATGGACTTGACCGCCCAGCTCTGCCAAAGGGTGGTGGAGCTGTCTCCCCTTGTGGCGGAGGCGGATGATCTTCGATGGCAGGAAGCCAAATCCCGCCGGCATGCAGAGGATGCCGCATGGATGCTCTAGGATCTAGCGACGAGGGCACGGTAGGACACAGAGGAGGCTGCCAGGGTGCAGAAGCAGCGGGACGAGCTGCTCTAGCGGGATGCCGAGTCCCGTCAGCGGATCATCGACCTCCTGGACGAGGTATAGAAGGAACGGGAGCTCAAGCTACGAGCCAAGCAGAGGTCCACGACCCTAGAGCAAAGGGCGAAGCTAGATGTCGAGACGGTCACCTGGCTACATGGGGAGCGTGACGAGCAATGCCAGACCTCGAGAGAGGCTTCGCTTGGAGTGCGGTACAGTCTGCGGGGATCGCGACCAGGCATTCCGAGAGCATGAGGAGGCACAACAGAGGATCAGCTCCCTCTAGGCCGAGCTTGACACCACGAAGGCTCAGAAGCTGGAGGCCGAGGGCGCCGCTGCCGGACTTACCAAGGATCTTGCCGAGGCGAGGAGTGTTCTTCAGGTGGAGAGCGACGAGCTCGAACTCCTAAAGGTTGGCCTTGGCATTGTCTACGACGACCTACAAGTGGTGCAGGCAGAGGGGACCAGCTCGCTCGTGGGCCACGCCGTAGACATCACAGCGCGGGTGCACCAGTTGGAGAAGGAAGCTTTTCGCTTGGGGATTATCCAAGCCTTCACCATCGCCCACTCGCATTATGATGTTTACATCAACCTAGGGGAGATGAGCCTAGGTTTCACGCCTGGCAATGAGCTCTCCGAGCTGGATGAAATAGAAGCGGCGGTGACTTCTCTCGTGGAAAGCCTGGCGAGCAAAATTGAAGACATGGTTCTCCCCCGGAGGGGTCGTTAGTCAGTCGAGTCTGATAAACATTTATCTGTAATCTGTGGACAAGTGTTGGTACTTTTGTGCCTAAAAACAGTTTCATAATTCCGTTTCGTAATTTAACTTTATTCGTTTGAACTTGATTTCTTCCCTTTTGCATTCGAAAAAAGGTTTATGCGATCTGATCCTTCCGTTTGTTAAGACCATAGGGTCCAAGGTGTTCAAGGGGGGAATTTCGATTTATGCTGGCGAGCAAAGTTACCATAGTCATCGGGGCGTGGGTTTTTTGTCGTCTTACAAGGCGTGCTCGTTTATCTGTTCCCACAAACCTTGCCAGCCAGTCTCGACGTTAGGAAGAGGTCTGATGCGATGACTATTTTGAAGAAAAAGGAGGTATTGGTACCTTTATCAGCCCCCGAGTGAGATCCGACCCTTTGCGCTCGCTGGGGCCGAGATGTTACTAGAGACCGGAGCGAGGGTAGCGAACTTACTTTTGTATTCGCACGTACCCCCTACTTAGGATTTTGGCGATCTTTCCATGACCGTGCGTTTGGTTTTATTGTTGGCCCGGCCTTCCTCGAGCCCCTGCGCGTGGTGGGGATTCGGTCAAGGATCGGCTCGTTTTGTGGCTGTCGCCCCATCCACGGTTTTTCACAACTGGAGGGGTCGAGGCGATGTCACTTGCCTCGATGGCTCGAGTGACGTGCCTGATGAGCCCGCTAATGGGGATGTTCGAACGGAATCCAATCCCGCTGCTTTGCTATAGGGTCGGCAAAGCTCTCGGGCGGCGTTCCATCGCTCCTTGACCTGCCTTCCAACAAATTCCCTCTTAATGGGGACTCTATGGGCTCGACAAGAGGCTGGATTGAACTTAGAAGGTTGAGATGACCCTTCCTACCTCAATGCGGGTTGGGCAAAGGCCGCTGAGGCTCATCTGCATTTTCTCCCATGGCTCTTGTTGGATGCGAGGCGGCCTTAGACCCTTCGCAGGTCAGCCTTCGAACCTCGGTCTCTCGATCTTGGATCGAGCGGCTCGAGCTCCCAAGCCCCTTAGGGCCTGATAGGGGTCGGCTGTGTTTCGCGCGTAACCCTGTCCTCAGTTTTTGTAACCAGAGGGGCTGAGTTGACGACACTTGCCTTGATGGCTCGAGTGTCGTGCCCAATGAGCTCGCTAACAGGTATGTTCGTGTGGAATCCAGGTCCATCATTCGCTGACGGGGTCGGCAGAGCCCTCATGTGGTATTCCACTACTTCCTAACCCGCCTCCCGGCAGATGCCAGAGCCGTTCGGTAGGCTCGGGTGGCCCGTTGGCCTGTCCTCGACGGAGATTCTGTGGGTTTGGCTCAGGGTTAGAATCGAACGAGAAAGGTCAAGATGTCCATGTCCGCTTCTGAGCGGGGTCGGGCAAGGACGCTAGGGCTGATCATGGTTTTTCTCCCCTGGCTCTGTTTGACACGAGGCGGCCTGAGCGTGGCGCGGCGACCGTAGTAGTACTCGTAGCAGAGCTGGTCAGAGACTATAATCGAATAAGTTTGTGGGGGAGCCCTCGAGTGAACAGTCTTTTATATTTATGAATACATTAGTCCTTTTTGTGATGAAATTACTTTGTAAGCGATGAATTTGTGCGAAAAATGAATAAGTTTTCAACTTTCGCTACGGCAAACAGCTTTTCGGCTTTTCTCCCTCTTTTTGTAAAAGAGATTTTTGTGCCCTTCGACCCTTCTCATAGTTAAGGTCACAAAAAAGTCGTAGTGTGGGAGCGCCAACTCTGATCACGCTGGTGAGCAATGAAGCCGTAGCCGCTAGGGCGTGGGTTTCCCGCAGTCCTACCAGTTATACTCAGATTTTGTTCCCGAAATTCTAGCCTTTAGGACTCACCATGAGAAAACGGAGAAAACACAGAGAATGTTTACAAAGATAAGACAAAGAGTGTTTGCAAGATAAACGTACTAATATCAGCCCCCGAGTGAGGTCCGACCCCTCGCTCTTTGTAGGGGTCGAAAGTCACTAAAGATTGGGGATTTTTGGAGACAAAACTGATAAGAAGGAGTATGTGTTTATTTAAGGGTAAAAACGACGTAGCTGCTTAATGTTCCAGGCATTGGTGAAGACCTCACCGTCGATGGTTTTCAACTTGTAGGCGCCTGGCCGAAGTATTTCCGCGATGACGTAGGGCCCCTCCCAGGGCGGGGAGAGCTTGTGACGGTCCTTGTTGCTCTATACGAGGCGGAGAACTAGGTCTTCGACGCTGAAGGCTCGGTCCCACACCTGTCGGCTGTGGTACCGACGTAGTGCCTGCTGGTACTTCGCGGAATGGAGGAGGGCGATGTCGCGAGATTCGTCTAGCTGGTCCATGGCATCTTTGTGGGATGCCTCAGCTCCCTGTTCGTCGTATGCTCTGATTCTTAGCGCTCTATAGTCGAGGTCCATCAGGAGGACGGCCTTAGAACCGTAGACCATGAAGAAAGGTGTGTACTCGGTGGCCCGGCTGGGAGTTGTCCTTATGCTCCAGAGCACCGTGGGGAGCTCGGTGACCCAGCGTGCACCGAACTTGTTCAACCGGTTGAAGATCCTAGGCTTGAGGCCCTGTAGGAGCATGCCGTTTGCGCACTCGACCTACCCATTCGTTCGGGGTGCGCGACGGTAGCCCAATCGACTCGGATGTGTTGTTCATCGTAGAATCGAATGAATTTCTTGTCGATGAACTACGTGCCGTTGTTTGTGTTGATGGAGTTCGGTACTCCGAAGCGATGGATGATGTCAAGGAAGAACAGCATAGCTTGCTCGGACTTGATCACAGAGATCGGCCGAGCTTCGATCCATTTTGTGAACTTGTCTACGGTGACAAGCAAGTGGGTGTAGCCCCCGGGCGCTATTTTGAGAGGCCCAACCAGATCGAGCCCCCAGACTGTGAAGGGCCACGTGATGGGGATCATCTGGAGTGCCTAGGCCGGGAGGTGAGTTTGCCGAGCGTAGTACTGGCACCCTTCGCAGGTGCATATGATTTGCTCGGCGCCAGCTACTGCAGTGGGCCAGTAGAAGCCCTGTTGGAATGCGTTTCCAACCAAGGTTCTAGGCGCGGCATGGTGACTGCAGACCCCACCGTGGATGTCACCCAGCAAAAGCTTCCCCTATTCGACGGGGATACAGAACTGCAGGATCCCGGTGTGGCTCAGTTTGTAGAGTTCGCCTTCTACAAAAACGAAGGATTTGGCGCGACGTGCGAGCCGTCGAGCCTCCGTCTTGTCCTTCGACAGCGTGTCACGGAGGAGGTAGTCAAGGTAGAGTGCTCTCCAGTCATCCAGAGGGTCAGGCTCTATAGCTGGTTCCTCTTCAAGCTCCATGACCTCAGGACCAGAGGGAGCCGTCAGTTGGTCAGCCCCCGAGGCTGGATCAGACGGGCCATTGTTGGCCCATTTTGCCCCTTCGTAGCGTACCGAGGGCTTATGTTGGTCACTGGCAAAGACGCCCATTGGTGCTGGATGCCACTTTTGCAAGTGTGTCGGCTGCTTCGTTGAGGCGCCTTGGGATGTGGTTGAGTTCGAGGCCGTCGAATCTGTCCTCCAGCCGTCGGACCTCCTGGCAGTACACAACTATCTTGGCATCGTGGCAGTTGGACTCCTTCATGACTTGGTTGATGACTAGCTGGGAGTCGCCTTGGATGTCAAGGCGTCGGATGTCCAACTCGATGGCGATTCATAGGCCGTTGATGAGCGCTTCATACTAAGCCACATTATTTGATGAGGGGAAATAGAGCTGAACCATGTACCACATGCGGACCCCAAGGGGTGATACGAAGACCAGCCCTGCACCAGTGCCCTTCTTCATCAGCGACCCATCGAAGTACATCATCCAGTACTCTTGATCGACGACCGCCGGTGGTGTCTGGACCTCGGTCCATTCAGCGATGAAGTCAGCCAATACCTGGGACTTGATCACCGCTCGGGAGGCATATGTGATGCCTTGATCCATCAACTCGAGTGCCCACTTTGTAGTTCTTCCCGTGGCGTCCTGGCTCTGGACGACCTCGCCGAGGGGGAACGACGTCACAACTATCACGGTGTGTGATTCGAAGTAGTGGCGTAGCTTCCTTTTGGTGATGAGGACGGCATATAGGAGTTTCTAGATTTGGGAGTAGCGGGTCTTGGAGTCGGATAGTACCTCATTGATGAAGTACATGGGGCGCTGCAGCTTGAGGGCGTGCCCCTCTTCCTCCCACTCTACGACCAGGGTGGCACTGACCACCTGAGTGGTGACCGCTATATATAGCAGGAGGGATTCTTCGTCGCTTGGAGGAACTAGGATTGGGGGCCTTGTCAGAAGTAGTTTGACCATGTCAAGTGCCTCCTGGGCCTCAGACGTCCACTCGAAGTGATCGGCTTTCTTCAAGAGCGGATAAAGGGGGAGACCTTGTTCGCCGAGGCGTGAGATGAAGCGGCTAAGGGCGGCGAGGCACCCTGTGATTCGTTGAACCCCCTTTATGTTTTGGATCAGGCCCATCCTTGTGATGGCTGAAATCTTTTTTGGGTTGGCTTCGATGCCTTGCTCGGAAACGATGAAGCCGAGTAGCATGCCCCTCGGGACCCTGAAAACACACTTCTCGGGATTGAGTTTAATGCCATTCATGCGGAGTTTTGCAAAGGTTTGCTCAAGATCAGCAACGAGGTGGTCAGCCCGCTTGGACTTAACCACGATGTCGTCAACGTAGGCCTCAACGGTCCTCCTGATGAGGTCCCCGAAGCATCTGAGCGTACAGCGCTGGTACGGCGCCCCAGCGTTCTTTAGTCCGAACGGCATTGAAACGTAGCAGAATGATCCGAAGGGGGTGATGAAAGACGTTGCGAGCTGGTCGGATTTTTTCATCGTGATTTGATGGTAGCCGGAGTACGCATCAAGGAAGCAGAGGGTTTCGCACCCTGAGGTAGAGTTGACTATTTGGTCTATGCGCGGCAAAGGAAACGAATCCTTTGGGCATGCTTTGTTGAGGCCTGTATAGTCAACACACATCCTCCATTTCCCGCTCTTCTTTCGTACAAGAACGGGATTGGCTAACCACTCTGGGTGGTGTACTTCCCTAATGAATTCGGCGGCCGACAATTTTGCTATCTCTTCACCGATGGCCCTGCACTTTTCCTCGTCGAAGCGACGTAGGCGTTGCTTCACCGGCTTGGAGCCTAGATGGATTTTCAAGGTATGCTCGGTGACCTCCCTCGGAATGCCTGGCATATCCGAGGATTTCCACGCAAAGATGTCTTTGTTGCTGCGGAGGAAGTCGACAAGCGCGTTTTCCTATTCGGAGAAAAGTGTGGTACCAATGCATACCGTTTTACCCTCGGAGCTGCTAGGATCTATGAGGACCCCCTTGGATCCCTTTGTCGATTCGAATGACCCGGTCGATTTCTTCGCGTCGGGCACTTCTTCGGAGACCTCCTCCCTAAGAGTGGCAAGTTCCCCGGAGGCAACGATTGTCGTGGCGTGGCCACAGCACTTGACCTCGCACTCGTAGGCGCGCTAGAAGGAGGTGCCGACGGTGATGACCCCGTGAGGGCCCGACATCTTCAGCTTGAGGTATGTATAGTTGGGGATGGCCGTGGACTTCGCGTAGCATGGTTATCCTAGGATCGCGTGGAAGGTTCCGGGGAACCCAACCACCTCGAAGGTGAGAGTCTCAGTCCTATAATTGAACTGATCCCCAAAGGTAACGGGCAGATCGATCTGCCCGAGTGGCATGGCCTGCTTCCCGGGCACGATGCCGTGGAAAGGTGCTCGGGTTGGGCAAAGGTGCGTCCGGTTGATGCCCATCACGTCGAGCGTCTTGGCGTACATGATGTTGGGGCCGCTACCTCCGTCCATCAGTACTTTGGTGAGTCGCTTTGAGCCGATGATTGGGTCGACCACAAGCGAATATCTCCCCGGGTGTGGGATGGTATCCGGATGGTCAGTTCGATCGAAGGTTATAGTGGATTCTGACCACCGGAGGAAGGGAGGTGTGGTCGGTTGGGCCATGTAGACTTCGCGGTGTGCGACCTTCTGGTAGCGTTTGGAGTCGTAGGCCACTGAGCCTTCGAAGATCATAAGGCAGCCGTCCAGCGTTGGAAAGCCGTTGTCCTTCTCCTCGGTGTCATTTGCCGTGGGGGCAGGTTCCTTCCCCTGCTCCCCTTTATTGGAGATTTCGGACCAGAACTTCCGCATGAGGCTATAGTCTTTGAGCGGATGCTTTACGGGAAAGGCGTGGTTCGGGCACGGCCATAAGAGCATTTTTTCGAAGTGGTTTAGAGTGCCCTCCATGGGATTTCGACCACCCTTGCGGTCAGCAGCGGCCACGAGAGAGTCCTCGCGTCGTTGCTTATTCTTCCTTTTGGCGGAACGATTAGAGGTGATTTCACCGGCACCCTCGTCCCGCCTTGCCTTGCCCTCGAGGCAATCGAAGATCGCTCCGACCGCCTCCTCTCCTGAGGCATGGCTGGTGGCGATGTCCAGGAGTTCTTTGGTGGTTCATAGGCCCTTGCGCCCTAGCTTATGAACCAAGGACTCGCAGGTTGTCCCGGACAAGAAGGCTCCTATTACATCGACGTCGGCGACGTTAGGGAGCTCGTTGCACTGTCAAGAGAAGGGCCGGATGTACCCATGGAGGGTCTCACCGGCCTTCTAACAATAGTTCTTGAGGTCCCATGGGTCCCCAGGGCGCTTGTACGTGCCCTGGAAGTTTCCCACAAAGATCTCCTTCAGGTCCGCCCAACTTTGGATTGCATTGGACGACAGGTGTTCCAACCACGCTCGTGCTGAATCGGCCAAGAACAGTGGAAGGTTGCGGATAATAAAGTCGTCATTATCCGCACCATCGGCTTGACAGGCAAGCTGATAGTCTTCAAGCCAAAGGCTGGGGTTTGCCTCCTCGGAGTATTTAGGGATATTGGTAGGTGGTCGATACCTTGGCGGGAATGCAGCGTTGAGGATGTGCCGGCTGAAGGCCTGAGGCCCTAGTAGGCCAGGGCTCGGGCTCCGGTCCTCGCCGCTGTCGTAGCGTCCGCCGTGTCGAGGATGATAGCTGCGGTGGTCTCCATCCCTCGGGTCATAGTATGTGCGTCTGCGGGCATCGAGGGTGCTGCGTGCGTCGTGGTTGTGGTTGAGACGTTGATGTACCGGTATCGCAGCGCGCTGCCTGCCACCTTGCGGCGCTTGGTGGACTGATGCGTCCCTAGCAGGGCCCACTGAGGGCGTACGCTTGCTGGTGTCGAGCTCGCGTCGTTGAGACAACAAGCTCTCCGCCTGCTGTGCCGCCGCACGCTCAAGTAGCATGCGAATTTAGCGGTGGGCCCGATGATCCTTGGGCGTTGCGGCCTCTGGAAGGCCATGGAGCAAAGCCGTTGCGGCGGCGATGTTCTAGCTTGCCCGAGCAAAGTGAGGAAGGGTTTCATCATCGGCGATGAACCTTCGGTTTACGTCACGGGCCACGGCACGTGCGCGCCCACCTTTTCCGCGGCGTTCGATGTCCTGATTGACCTCCACGTACTCCCGAACAAGCCATTGTCCGGCTTCGTTTATCCCTTGCTTTCAGGCTCTCAGCTGCTCCACCCCTACGTGAGGTGGGGCCACTGTTCCCCCTTCGGTTCCGTCGCTGAGGTTGCCTGCCGGGGTAGCCGCATCCGCGGAGACACTTTCGACGTGTCCCTCGGGGATTTCTACCATGAAACATTCCCGGGAGGGGTGATGGCTCCCCCTGCTGGAGCCAGATCTAGAGTCCGACCCGGCCCCACCGCGAGGAGGACGTGGAGGGATTTCGTGATGCTTTCGATCGTCCCCACGAACTCGTTGTTCGTGGGGGGACAAGATCGTGCGCTATGGCACAAGGTGGCCGACGGTTGCCGTGGCATTGCGGAGACTGAACGGAAGCGCCATCGGGGCGCTCCGTGCGGAGTGTTCTGGAGAGAGGGTGAGGCGGCGTGGGTCCTCCCTAGACGGCTGGGGTCCAAGGGAGGCACCGGGCTGGCGCTCAAGCCTCCCATAGTTGAAGCTGACGGAGGGGAGAGACTGGATGGCGGCGTGGGCCAGCGCCAACTCTCCTCTCACTGTGACGATGAAGTCTAGGTCACCGAAATGCACATGTGCGCTCGAGACCTAGCTGATTGCATGGCTAGCCATCCGAGGCCTGATTTAGAATGTGCAAAGGCCCCTACCTGGCGTGCCAACTATCGGTGTTTCGAACAAACACCAGCTAGTCAATTTATAATTGTTGTGCGTTAGGCCCGGATGGTGTACTAAAGGACACAAGGTTTATACTGGCTCAGACAGAATGTCCCTACGTCCAGTCTCCTACAGCTCGTGTTATTAGTACCGAAAAAGGTTCGTAGTAGGGGGTACAAACGGTCGAGAGAGGGACATGTCCCAAGTCTCTGATGGAAAGGTCGAAAGGATGCCAAGAGCTCGGTTGCTGCTTGGCTGTGTGTTGTGTGTCGAAAATGATTGATCAAAAGTCGGTCCCCTTAGTGGGGTGCCCTACCCTCCCTTTTATAGACCAAGGGGGAACAGGGGTTACAGACGGGAGAAAGAGGAAAAAACCAAAGGTGGAGAAGGTCCTTCGAGGGAACCGGGTCTTCCTTTTCCCATATGCCTGCCCTGCTAACATGGTCGACCGTGTCAGGAATGGCATGTTTGTTGATCCTTATAGGGCCATGCCCTGGCCTCTTGCAGCAAGTGGGCGCGTCCCATCCTACGCCGGTGGGCGGTGTGGCGTGCCAGAGAGCCGAGCCATGACCCTTCAGAGAGTAGGCGGGGAAATGACCATACGTTGGTCACTGTAGATGATGTGAGTTCTATCTTGGATTGTAGTGGTTGTCGTATGCTTGTGTTAGCATCCGCGTCCGAGGGCTGATGGCGGCGCCTACAACACTGTGGGACAAAAGTCGGTGCCTACAACACTATTTGGGCTCTGTCAGGTCAGAAAGGGCCAAAAAGTGCCCGTCCCGTCGTATCCTGACAGTACCTTCCTACAGGCATGCAGGGCATGGCCCTTGGTACTGCGGTTGACCCGAATGTCTTGTTGTACCCTATGCTCGTCTTTATGAAGGAACAGGGTGTAGTTGTCGGGCGTGGCAGAGGCAGCCCTCAATCGTCAGGCGAGGGAGAGCCTGCCCATGGCCGTCGGGCGAGGTGGAGCCAACCCTTAGCCGTCGGGCGAGGCGGAGCCAGCCCTTAGACCTTGGGTGAGGCAGAGCCTGCCCTCAGCCATCGGGCGAGGCAGAGCCTACCCTCAGCCATCGGGCGAGGCAGAGCCTGCCCTTAGCCATCGGGCGAGGCGGAGTTAGCGCTCAGGTGTTGGGCGAGGCGGAGCCAGCCCTCAGGTATCGGGCGAGGCGGAGCCTACCCTTAGCCGTCGGGCAGAGCGGAGCCAACCCTCAACCGTCAAGTGAGGCGGAGTTAGCTCTCAGGCGGCGGCGAGGTGGAGCCTGCCCTCAGGCGTTGGGCGAGGCGGAGTCTTAGCCCTCGGGGGTCGAGCGAGGCGGAACCACTCTTCCGTTGTTCGGACAAGAAGTGTAGTAACGTTCTTGTCTGACCGGAAGCGTCAGCGTTCGATGGTTATCAATTCCACCTCATTGGGTACCCCGGTATTAGGTCCCCGACACTAATGGAACTTGGGAAATAGTTGATCGTCCTTATGGGTGCAAGCCTATAGGGTGCAAATGGGTGTTCAAGAAAAAGTTTAGGCCTGATGGTACTATCGAGAGGTACAAGGCAAAGACTTGTGGTCAAGGGTTATACTCAAAAGAAAGGTGAGGATTTCTTTGATACTTACTCACCGGTTGCTCGATTGACTATAATTCGAGTTTTGCTTTCCTTGCCAGCCTCTTATGGTCTTATCGTTCATCAAATGGTCGTTAAGACAGCTTTCCTAAACGTAGAGTTAGAGGAGGTGATCTATATGGATCAGCCGGATGGGTTTGTAGCAAATAGTCGAGAAGGCAAGGTGTGTAAATTATTAAAGTTATTATATGGCCTAAAACAAGCTCCTAAGCAGTGGCATGAGAAGTTCTACATAACTCTAACATCTGCGGGATTTGTTGTGAATGAAGCTGACAATTGTGTGTACTATCGGTATGGTGGGGGTGAAGGAGTTATTTTGTGCTTATATGTTGATGACATACTGATCTTTGGATCCAGCCTCAGAGTGATTGAGGAGGTGAAGGATTTTTATCTAATAATTTTGAAATGAAAGATTTGGAAGAGGCTGATGTTATTCTTAATACCAAGCTTCTGAGAGAAGGTGATGGTGGGGTAACTCTGTTACAATCCCACTATGTAGAAAAGGTGTTGAGTCGCTTTGAGTTTTGTGACTGTGAACCTGCTCCTACACCTTATGACCCTAGTATGCTATTGAGGAAAAATCGGAGAATAGTAAGGGATCAATTGAGATATTCTCAGATCATTGGTTCGCTCATGTATCTTGCTAGTGCAACAAGGCCGTACATCTTATTTGCTGTGTGCAAGCTGAGCCGGTTTGTGTCAAACCCGGGAGATGATCACTGGTGTGCTCTTGAGAGAGTAATGCGCTATCTAAAAGGCATTATGAGCTATGGTATTCGTTATACCGGACATCCGAAGGTACTGGAAGGCTATTGTGATGCCAACTGGATCTCTGACGCTGAGGAGCTTTATGCCACAAGTGGATATGTGTTTTCGCTTGGAGGTGGTGCTGTTTCCTGGAAGTCTTGCAAGCAGACTATCTTAACGAAGTCTATAATGGAAGCAGAACTCACAGCATTAGACACCGCTGGCTCTGAGGCTGAGTGGCTTCGTGATCTCCTTATGGATTTACCGGTTGTTGAAAAACTCATACCGGCTATTTCTATGAATTACGATAACTAGACTATGATTACGGAGGTTAACAGCTCTAAGGATAACATCCTCAAATATTTCTATCAATATTTGAGGATGTTATATGAAATGGAGGGGGCCCCAATTAGAAACGTTGATGACTTCATGCTCAAAGGAGATTTAATTTCTTTTATATTTTGAATTTGAATATAGGAAAAGCCGCACTATAAAGGGAGACACAATGCTTAAACTAATATATGCTACCAAGTGCTCAATGTTATACTTACATCCTCAGTTACTCAGCCAAGACAGCTAGCACTTCATTCTTTATCCTTGCTGCCTTGTCTGGTGCGGCAGTGCCGCACCTGAAGAGAGGCACTACTGCTGAGCGGCCCTGTCGTACTTGAGCCGCGGCACTGCCACGACTTAAGCATATGGACAGGATCCTAGTGTGTTTAAATATTGGAAAGAGGAAAAAAAATCAATGTAATAACAAAAATATAAAAAGGAGTTGGCAGGAGGGCCATCATGGACTCACGAGAGAACGCTCTCTCGGGTTATTCTGATCATTTGGGCTATAGCAAGGCAATTTCTTACGTCCACTTTAGAGCGACAGTAGCGTCCCTGCAAGGGTGAGTCCGACCCTCAGGTTTCTCCCCCGTCTAGACGTGGGGCGCCCAAGAAGCTGGCGGCCCATACACGAGATGCGTACGTACATCCGAGAGAGCCTATCATCGAGAAATCAAGACGGCCCAATGTGAGCGCATGGCCCTTTTACCGGACGCGTTGGCTGCATTGCATCGATCAAAACAGGCCTCAAATGGGCTACAAGGCCCCTTGGAGTGAATCGATGGGCTGTACCAGACGGACAGGATACCAGCATGTGCCATGTATCTAGTTCCGGGCTGCTAAAGAAAACCCAGGGTGGATTAGGAACCCTGGAATGGTCGGATTAGGAAACCCAAGGTGGATTAGGAAGAGCCTATCTCGAAGAGCTCGCCTCTGGATGCGTGCATTAAAAAGAGATCGCTTCCACTCGTCCAGGCGTGGCTTGCCTGTGCTTCATTGGCTTTATTAGCCAAATGATTAAGCTTGTTTATTTGGAGCTAAGCGAATGATATAGTCTATTGGTTGTATATATATTTACATCTATCAATATACTAGTAGTTGATTATTAGAACAAATTTTATTATTAATATTTTTTTCTTATAGAGTTTTTTGAGCTCATACCTCCTATAGTTAAATCTACAACTTATTTGGTAAGTATGCTGAAAAGTGGTTTTTTCCTCCTCACATACCCTTTGCCCATCTAATGGTAAGATGCATGTTTCCCTTTCCAATTTGAGAGAAAATAGTTTTCTATTTGGCTCAGCTTTGCCAGCAGTAGACTATCCCAGTGTACTTATCGAAACCAGTATTTTCGCACTGACAAATGTATGTAGCCACAACAAGATCGAGCATCAGGATTTCGGTCATGCTATTGGGGAGGATGTGAAAAGGGGAAGAAACACATCTTGGTAGTAAACACTACATGCACAAAGAATATCGTCTACAAAGAGGTGACAACTCTATAAATCTATAAATGAAGTAATAACTTTCATTTATCACATTGCCTTAATAGTATTTTAATAATTTGTAAAATGTTTATGCTTAAAACTAGTTTGTTCATTTTTTTTACTTGTTGCTATTCATTGTCTTTTTTTTCAGATGTTAATGATTTAATACTTTTAACCAACGTTACTTTAACTCTAAATATTAACAAATAGTTTATATGCATGATAGTTCTAACACAACCAAGAAAAACTGCAGATACGGAGTATATGACTACCTGAGTATTGATGCTTGTTTGGGTCTGTATTATTTATCCTTACGAGTACTTTGGACATAAACATTTGCTCCTCTTAATCTCAACCATGCGCTGAATTCAATTTGTAATGCCCATTCATCTCACCACCTACAACAACGCATGTACGATTTGTTTGTTTCGCTGCTTGTTATAGCTAAGGTAGAACAAAATCAAGAAGCCCGTAAAATCTAACGCCTCTCTCTCTCTGATGTCACAAGTATATCATTGCAATTTTTGGTGAATTCAATCCATTCGGGACTCATGTAACAGCCATGTTTGCATAGAAACGAAATGTTGTGAACGTATGTTTTTTGGAAAGTTAAAAACATTTATAACAAGATAATAATATTGATAATAATATAAAAAAAATGTTGGCAGGAGGGGGGGTATGTTTTCTGTAAAGTTTAAAAATATTGTGTAACAAAATAAAAAGAAGTCGGCAGGAGAGGGGGCCATCGTCGGCTTCCGAGAGAGCTCTCTCGACAATTTCTTGCCTCAACTCTCAGTTGATCCCGTACAGCGTTTTGCACGGTAGCCAATCCAGCCCTCAGTGACATATGATCTGAGGGTGTCACGGGTTACGCGCGCCCATAGCCGAGAGTAGCCAATCCAGAGCCCTTAGCCGAGAGGGCTCGTCATCGGAAACTCGAAGGTCCAAACCTGCCAACTCCTGCCCCCAAGAGCCAGGGTTACAAGCCTGCGCTACCAGGCCCAGCGAGAAGAGGGTTTGTTAAAATAATCGCTTTGGTGCTAAAAACAAAAACATTTTTACGCGTGTGGCTTGTGAGCGCGTCGGTGGCCACTCGTTCGTTGCATTGACCGAAACGGGCCTCAGTTGGGCTACAAGCCCATGGAGCGTATCGATGGATGACAAGATACCAGCACGTGTCATGTAGCTCGTTCCGGGTCCGTCGTATAAAGAAAAGCATAAATACTCAGGTTTGGGAATTGGAAAAGAAGAGGAGGTCGCTGCATGCATCGGAGGTTTGCTTCCACACTCAATACTCTCGTCCTCGTCCACACGTGGCTTTCATAAACTAAAATGCTGGAAAAGAGAAAAAATGATTTAGGATAAAGTAATAATATAAAAATTGATATATAGTAATATAATAATCATCATCATCACACTGTAAAAGAGCGAGTTTTTTTAGAGTGCTCTCCCTCTGTAATAACCGTTTGATCTTACGCCGTGCTATATGAGCCTTCCGTCATGCGTGATCTTACTCTTCCTCTATAAAAACCGTTCGATCTACATGTCATGCTATATGAGCCCTCCGTGATCCATGATCTTACATGTAAGTTCAAAAGACTCCTATTCAATCTCAAATATACATAACCCACGCCACCGCCGTCGTAGAAAACGGGAAAAAAAATCTTTGGCCTCTCCGTATCCGTGCCCTCGCTCACCGCCATGTCGTCGTTCGCACAGGGTCACCTACGTCGACGATGAGCCCTAGCGCGTAACGCAGAATCCACGGCGGTGATCGTGGCCTCTGAGTGCACGCAGGGCGAGGCGTGGTGCTCTGACGCCCTCTCCCGCGATGATGTGAACGACGCCGCGGGGGCAGGGACGGGGTCGGGGCCATGTGCCCACGGCAGCGTCATGACTCATGATGGCGGTTCCTGCCAGACGAGCCGCGAGCTGCTCGATCAACACACTTTCGCCCTAGCAACACCGCATCGAGCCAGCAGCTTACCACCGTCAAGGTTCGCTTCGATGGATAATCCCTTAATTGGTTTCCAGTTTCCAGGATGCCAAACCAAGCAAGTCCCTGCGTATAACTGAATAATAATCCTGATGTTGTCTGTGGTATGTACGAGAACACAGGAAGGACAAGGTTTCCCTCCTCTCCTCTCCCTCCCTTTTGATATTTCTTGGTAATGCAGCTAAAGTTTGGAGGTTATATGGCATTGTCGTTGTCCTGTCTTCACTGAATCTAATTGAGAAGGTAGGCTTTCGATGCTTGCTGATGATTAATAAGTTGCAATCTGGTAGTAGCGCATGTTTCTTAACATACATTTTTGAACTGTGGGTTCCAGATACAGCAAAGAGACTCGAGAAAGATTGCATTTGTTGGTCTTTGGGACCATCACAATCAACAAAGGAAGGTCATAATCTAATTGGGATCTAAATAGGCTAGATTATAGGGTGGGTTATTATAATCAAAACCTCATATTAAAGTTTTCTTTTTATTGACGACAACAAACTCTAAAACAAATATATAATATTTGGAGAGAAAAAAACGAGCATGATGTCTCAATGGCTCATTAACAAAATATTTTAGAAATACATCTTACTTTACCTTAGTAGCCAATAATGTAGAATGGGTTCTTCTTAAACATGATATTGGGAAGGACAATGATGATGACGATTGAGGAGTTGTAAAAAATGGCATTATGCTTATGATTTTTTTCATAGACACTTGCGTGTCGCACGTGCATGGCTACTAGTAATAATATAAAAGTGGAGCTTTTTACTTGTATGGCCTTGGAAAAAAATGCCTCTTCCTTACGTGACTCTTAGTTTTTTGAACTTACCTGTATGGCCCCAAAACGAAATTCCCTTGCTTCTATGACCTTCCGTCCGTATTTGGCACTTGACGTTGTTAAGTCAAGGGTAAAATAACCATTTTACCCCTGACGAAAAAATTAAAATCTAGAGTTTTGTTTATGTGTCTTATTATGTACTGTTATGTATGAACTTATTTGCATAATATTACTTAAATGTACAACAGACAAATAAAACTCTACATTTTAATTTTTTTCACATGGGTAAAATGACCATTTTACCTTGATTGAAACCATCAAGTGCTAAAAACGGACGGAAGGCCATAGAAGGAAGGAAATTTTGTTCTGAGACCATGCAGGTAAGTTCAAAAAAATAAAGGCCATAAAGGAAGAGGTATTTTTTCCAGGACCATACATGTCAAAAGCTCATAAAAATGATTATGCAGGAGATGGTTATCGACGAATATAAAATAATAATAATAATAATAATAATAACTTTTTTACTATGGTTGAGGAGGCGTCAGGAAGCGTTAGATGTGTCTATGATTGGTGGGCCCATATGAGGGAAGGCGTTGAGATGCGTCAATGAGGGAGGCATCGAGAGGCGTTAGATGTGTCTATGGTCGGTGGACCCATATGCGCCGTAACGCTTCCCAACGCCTGAGGATTAGAACTTCAAATAAAAGAGTGACAATTTCTTTTTCGTAGTTAGTTTTTTTCATCAAGGGTAAAACGGTAAATCTATAATTATAAAAATAATGTTTTGAGTAGTTTAGTTGGGAGGTATGATTTAAGTACTGTAGTTAAATGAATATTTGCTTTTAAAAAAAAGATGAATATTTTCATCTTTTAGGGTTCATTCGCCGCCATCTCTGTGTTCTCCGTCTTTATGCCGCCGCCGTTGATCTGTCCACGGCAGGACCTCGACGCGCAGCGCCGCTCCTGCATCGTCTCCGTCGAGATCCGGGCCCTGACCCCTTCTCACTAGCCCTCAGCTCCCCAAACGAGCACGTGGAGGCTGCGGCGGCGACTGCCCTCCGGGTCGCAGCGGCGGCGGCCGTCCCCGCTGCCCCGGGAGGTGCGGGGTGGCGAGGTGCGCGCGTCCACGGATGCGGCGGTCCCTGGTGGCGAAGCTGGAGGGCGTGCTCGGCATGCCGGTGCCCACCACCAATTGCGCGGCGCGGATAGGCTCGGTCACGCGTGGGTCGCGTGGACGCGGGCTAAGTCGAACGGTGGGGAGCGCGGTCACCTGGCCGGCTCGAAAGCCTGGCCAGAGCGGAGGGGAGGGACGGAGGAGAGGGATGGAGCTGATGAGTGGGGCCGCTGAGGCAGTGAAGTCCAATCGACGACCCGCGGCTACCGGCTCTGGGTACACGGCGCAGTCGCTGAACGACAACATCCTTCGGCCCGTCTTCTCCCGCCTGGACGGCCACTTCGACCTGGCCCGCTGCTCTGCCGTGTGCGGCTCATGGTGAGCTGCTCCTCCTCCTCCCTCTTTCCCTTTCGCAGTTGTCCTCCTGGTTGCTACAATCAGCCGGTCCCTTCGTTATACGATAACTTGTTTCGTTCCGTGGCTAATCTTAGTAGTTAGTTCATCCATGATTTTGGCTGTAAATCTGTGCCTGTTGTTGGTGAACTCATTCGGGGGTTTCTGTTCTACACCAGCTCTATCTTCTTTGGAGAGGGAAAAAAGACTAATTTTTATGGTAGAAAGGTAACAATTTCACCAGGAAGCTGGACGGAGATTTGTTATTTTAGTGGAATTATTTGCAACTCACCATGCTGGACTATTTTCTATCTGTGTTTTATGTGCTATTATGATGCACCCTATTTGCTGCAAGAGAACACCTGAACCATTAGATTGGGTCTCTTGTGCTACAAAGTAGATCATGCACCTGCAAGTGCATGATTTTGAGTCACTGCATCACAGATGGAGTAGGCGTAGCCATGGGCTTGTAGCTCTCCGAAATGCATTTTGGTCTCACCATTTATTTCTGATCCTGATCTGAACCATGATACCTTGATGAGGCTAACTTGTGCTATGTATTAATAAGGATGTATGTGCATAGTCTACAACTCTTTTAAGTCAAATTTTGTTATGTATTAATTCGGGTTTTTTTTTACTTGTTGCTATTCATTGTCATTTCTTTTTTCAGATGTTAATGATTTAATACTTTTAACCAACGTTACTTTAACTCTAAATATTAACAAATAGTTTATATGCATGATAGTTCTAACACAACCAAGAAAAACTGCAGATACGGAGTATATGACTACCTGAGTATTGATGCTTGTTTGGGTCTGTATTGTTTATCCTTACGAATACTTTGGACATAAACATTTGCTCCTCTTAATCTCAACCATGCGCTGAATTCAATTTGTAATGCCCATTCATCTCTCCACCTACAACAACGCATGTACGATTTGTTTGTTTCGCTGCTTGTTATAGCTAAAGTAGAACGAAATCAAGAAGCCGATAAAATCTAACACCTCTCTCTCTCTCTCTCTCTCTCTGATGTTACAAGTATATCATTGCAATTTTTGGTGAATTCAATCCATTCGGGACTCATGTAACAGCCATGTTTGCATAGAAACGAAATGTTGCGAACGTATGTTTTTCGGAAAGTTAAAAACATTTTATAACAAAATAATAATATTAATAATAATATAAAAAAAATATGTTGGCAGGAGGGGGATATGTTTTCTGTAAAGTTAAAAAAAATTGTATAACAAAATAAAAAGAAGTTGGCAGGAGAGGGCCATCATCGGCTTCCGAGAGAGCTCTCTCTCCACAATTTCTTGCCTCAACTCTATGGATGAAAACGGTACGGATATTTATTCGATCGTCCGTTCGACCGAACAAATATGAATACTTATCTGGATAGTTACTCGGATATCCGTTTTTTTTTTCGGATACGGATACTAAAACGGATATCTTAGGCGGATATCAAATACGGATGTAATATCATCGATATCCGGCGGATATCGGATAATCCGGATAAGTATCGGATATATCCGGATATTTAAAAACGGATATTATCCGGATATTTATTCAAAATTTAAAAATCACAAATTTGAACCATCCAAACTATCTCAAATGGAAAGTTGACCAAAACAACAATTGTAGATCTTGATGAGTTGAACAAACTTGGTATTCAAAACTTTTCAATTTGAAGTCATTTAGAGTTCATAATACTAGAGTCAAAGTGTTGTTTTTTCATTTGACCAAATATGACTTGGTCAAACTTGCTCAAATGAGACATTAAATGACCTCAGATGAAAAAACTCTGAATACCAAGTTTGATCATCTCAGCAAGATCTACAATTGTTACATAGCTCATTTTCCCATTTGAGAAAGTTTTATCAAACACTAGTCATAAATTCTTGAATCTCATATAGACTTTTCTGAAACTATGTCACACACTTGTGAAATTTGAACTATATTTTGTTCAAACTTTCTCAAATGAAAAAATGGCCTATATAAGGATTGTATATCTTGATGAGATGAACAAATTTGGTATTCAAAACTTTTCAATTTGAGACAATCTAGGGTTCCAAAAACTAGTTTGTAAACGTCGAAATTTAAAAATCACAAATTTGAACCGTCCAAACTATGTCAAATGGAAAGTTGACCAAAACAAAAATT
This sequence comes from Miscanthus lutarioriparius, assembly GCA_904845875.1. Classification (NCBI taxonomy): domain Eukaryota; kingdom Viridiplantae; phylum Streptophyta; class Magnoliopsida; order Poales; family Poaceae; genus Miscanthus; species Miscanthus lutarioriparius. The sequence continues at coordinate 2,659,292 of CAJGYO010000013.1, read as the reverse complement.
GTAGATCTTGATGAGTTGAACAAACTTGGTATTCAAAACTTTTCAATTTGAAGTCATTTAGAGTTCATAATACTAGAGTCAAAGTGTTGTTTTTTCATTTGACCAAATTTGACTTGGTCAGACTTGCTCAAATGAGACACTAAATGACCTCAGATGAAAAAACTCTGAATACCAAGTTTGATCATCTCAACAAGATATACAATTGTTACATAGCTCATTTTCCCATTTGAGAAAGTTTTATCAAACACTAGTCACAAATTCTTGAATCTCATAGACTTTCTGAAACTATGTCACACACTTGTGAAATTTGAACTACATTTTGTTCAAACTTTCTCAAATGAAAAAATAGCCTATATAAGGATTGTAGATCTTGATGAGCTGAACAAACTTGGTATTCAAAACTTTTCAATTTGAGACAATCTAGGGTTCCGAAAACTAGTTTGTAAGCATCGAAATTTAAAAATCACAAATTTGAACCGTCCAAACTATCTCAAATGGAAAGTTGACCAAAACAAGAATTGTAGATCTTGATGAGTTGAACAAACTTGGTATTCAAAACTTTTCAATTTGAAGTCATTTAGAGTTCATAATACTAGAGTCAAAGTGTTGTTTTTTCATTTGACCAAATTTGACTTGGTCAAACTTGCTCAAATGAGACACTAAATGACCTCAGATGAAAAAACTCTGAATACCAAGTTTGATCATCTCAGCAAGATATACAATTGTTACATAGCTCATTTTCCCATTTGAGAAAGTTTTATCAAACACTAGTCACAAATTCTTAAATCTCATAGACTTTCTAAAACTATGTCACACACTTGTGAAATTTGAACTACATTTTGTTCAAACTTTCTCAAAATGAAAAAATGGCCTATATAAGGATTGTAGATCTTGAATCCATGACCATGACTCCATGAGACCCATGAAGCAATGTGCTTGGCTATTTCTACTCATCTTGCGAAGATTGGTGCTTATATGATGTTTGATGTATGATGTATCGTATCTTTATCTTATTTGTTGCTTTACTCTTTAGTCTTTCGGCTTAATCTAGATGGATTATGGACTCATAGAGTGGTGGTGTAATGGTTTGTACGTATGATATATATATATATATATATATATATATATATATATATATATATATATATATATATATATTGCTTTTACTCAATATCCGAATAGATATTTGTATCCGACCTTCTCCGAATCCGATTCATACCGTATTCGATACTCATTATTCGTATCCGTAACCGAGTCAATCCGTATTCGTATATGTATCCGAACGCTATCCGTGTCCGAATCCAAATCCGAACAGAAATATGAAAACAAATATAATATGAGTGATATCCGTTCGTATCCGATCCGTTTTCATCCCTACTCAACTCTCAGTTGATCCCGTACAGCGTTTTGCACGGTAGCCAATCCAGACCTCAGGTGACATTTGATCCGTGAGTGTCACGGGTCACGCCCCCATAGCCGAGAGTAGCCAATCCAGCCCTCATGGCCGAGAGGGCTCGTCATCAGAAACTCAAAGGCCCAAACCTGCCAACTCCTGCCCCCAAGATCTGGGTTACAAGCCTGCGCTACCAGGCCCGGCGAGAAGAGGGTTTGGGAGTCCTTTTTTTAATGCTAGCCGTCAATATCTTGGAGGAAAAGGCATCAGCTCATACCTGATCATAAGAAAGAATCCAACACGTGGCTTCCGCTTCTTAATCTCTCTCTTCAGCTCCTTCTCTTCGCGGAAACATTCACAACTACAAACAAATTTTCGAAGGGTGCTCTCATTGTGGCCATTGCCCCACTCACAACAGCTTTTCCTAACACTAGATCCTTTTCCCTTAGCGTATTTGTTATAAAACAGATATCCTTTTGTTTCACTACCAAATTTCTTCGTAACAATTTTATTGTACTCCAGCAAAGAATCAAGATCCGGCATTTCCTCCTGCATCAATCAACAACATTTGAGAAAAGTCTGAAGGAATAGTTTTGTAAAGGCACGATTTCATGCTACATTTTCACATACAAGTCATTCAGTTGCTCTATCTAGTAGCGCTGATGGTGAAGTGCCTAAATATAGCAAGCAAAGTACTGGAAAAAAAATTATAACTAGCAGCAGCAAGCATCCGTACGACAATGTCAAAAAATATTCAGGACTACAGATGTTAGCAAGTATATAAACAATAGAATAACAAAGCACAGCTCAAAGATAGTACACTAAGATAAAAGGGCAACCATTCTTTTGAAATAAAATAAAGCATGTCCAGAAAGAATAATATCAACAATACAATGCATCATTTTCAATGCATCATTTTCAAGTGAAGCCCTATCTGGGAGAGCGCCAGGTCTAGAATTCTCAGGCTATGGAGTTTGCAGGCTGAAATAAAGTGGTTTAAGCATTTAACAATAGCTAATCTAAATTAGGAAGTGAGATGTGCGAAATAACCATAATGCCCTTGGATGAATAAAATCAACAAAAATAGCTATTTTGGGTAGGCATCATGAAGCGTCAGCAAGCGTCAGGAAGCGTTTCCTACCATTATAAAAGGGCTCCAAGCATAATACCCTACTTTCCTCAATCCTCATAACCTACATAGGTGCCCACTTAGCAGCGACTAGGCATGCCCCTATCACCTACCAGGTATTGAATATTTTGATTTTTGTGGATTTAAGTAAGGGACTGCATGGTATTTCTACTGAGAGAGCATGTATAGCTGTTGGATGGTAAATCCTAGTGGCTAGTGAACATCACTAATTTCTTCCTAAAACTGCCTTGTTCCCCACTGGTACTACTGGTGCATAGGCAATACCAAATTTAAGCAAAGTAAAGCCGGATTGAAACCAAGATGAAACAGATCAGAAGGATATATTGGGCGGGCTTAATGTATAACCAGACTTGATCAGCATGATAAATTTGAGAAACCCCTCACTTCATACATTGCTCATTTCCAACCTCTGTTGCCTTAAGCTTCATTGATGACACTGTAGAACTAGTACTATTCCACTAATGGTCTTATATGGTCAGTCTCACAAATGGATGTTCTGAATATATTGGAGGTTGGCAATGGTTATTCTTATAGTCCAGCAATAAATTACATACCAACAGTCCAATGAACTAATAGGACTCAAAACCTATATTCGAAACTACTTTTTGTATTCATTCAACTAGAGGTATGAAAGCCCTCATAGGACATCAATTCGATTTGATTCAGCATGGCAAGAAAGCATGTACTTTCAGGTGCAAATGACTGGCCATTCTCAATTACTGGATAGCATGCATGTCTAAAGTGCAGTTTCACATGTGAAGCAGATAAGAAAATGCATGGATAACGTAGATTGAAACATAAACTTAAATAAATCAAAATTTACTGAAATTCCCCAATCCGCCGCCTCAGCAACAGCACACCAAAACGGCAACACCACAAGCGTATAGGGAGAGGGTACCTCGAGGCCGGCCTCAGACTGGAGGGCGGCGAGGGTGCGCGGGAACACGACGGAATCGAGGAAGGCGGCGACGGAGACCACCGCGGCCCTCGCGCTAGGGGCGGGGGCGGCAGCGGGGCAGGGCCACCGGCGCAATGCTGTGCGAGGGCGGTGGTGGCTAGAGGGAGGGAGAGAGCAGGGAGGCGGCGGTGGCTAGGGCGAGGGAGAGAGTGACGTGCGTGCCCCTCACGCTTGGGGCGGGGGCGGCGGCGGTGCAGGGCCGCTGGCGCGATGCTGTGCGAGGGCGGCGGCGGCTAGAGGGAGGTAGAGAGCAGGGCGGCGGCGGCTAGGGCGAGGGAGAGAGTGACGTGCGTGCCCCTTGCGCTGGGGGCGGGGGCGGCGGCAGGGCAGGTCCGTCGGCACGACGCTGTGCGATGCGAGTTCGGCGCGGTGGGGGTGGGGAGTGGGAGGGTTGTGCGCAATGACCATATTACCCTTCGACGAATAAAATCAACAAAAATGACTATTTTGGGTAGGCATCAGGAAGTGTCAGCAAGCGTTAGGAAGCATTTCCAACCATTGTAAAAGGGCTCTACTATTAATACATACTCTGTTTGTTTCCTTCTTATAGAGTTTCTTTTGAGCTCATTCGACGTCCTAAAATCAAACTTACAACATATTCGTCTTTTCTTTCCTTCTCTCTAAGAAGCTTACTTACATCCTCTCTATTATACTTGCTCTGAGGACAGCTCCAACAATAACTTAATTATGAGCTAGCTTTAAGCATTTTATTTTATATTTTAAAAGAGGAGAGGGAGAGAGCTATCTCTCGATCGAGAGCTAGTCTAGTGCACACATTTTAAGGGTTGTTTGGTTCCACCTCCTAAACTTTAGTCGCTGTCCCATTGAATGTTTGGATACATGCATGAAATATTAAATATAGACTATTTACGAAACTAAATGTACAGATTGAGACTGTTTTGCGAGACGAATTTTTTAAGTCTAATTAGTTCATGATTTGACAATGTTGTGCTACAGTAAACATGTGCTAATGACAGATTAATTAGGCTTAATAAATTTGTCTCGCGGATTACTGACGGATTCTGTAATTTTTTTTTATTAGTATCCGAACACCCTATGCAACACCTCATAAACTTTAGTCCCTGAATCAAACACCCCGTAAGGTCATACGAGGTTGTCTTATGGATGCAATCCTATTACGAGCTATTACTAAAAGTTAACATTATTAATATAGAAGTTATCTTAGAGCGATTTAACAAGCTTATACCGTTGAGGGTGCTCTTAGCATTCTCCGATCCTGCCGTGCCTATCACATCTGTCATGTTTCCGAAATTTGATTCATCACTTGCACCGTGCGGAAGGCAACCAAACAGGGCCTAGCAGGACTACACTGCTGCTACGTGGATCGGCGGGCGGTTCACGATTTGATAAATTTAATGACATGGCATAAAAATATTTTTTAGAATTTTTTATGAGATCTATGAATAGCACACTACCGTGGCAGACTATTGGTGTATTGAAACTCATTTCCCAATATAAACAGTGTATATACGGAATCGTCTCATGTTACGCACCGACACACGCTAAACAGATCGTTTCCGCGTTTCCGATCCAGTGGCGTATCCCAGCCGAGGAGACATACGTATATGTATATAGATAGAATAGAAAAACCTAACAGTAGCGCTCGTTTCTCCGCCGGTAACGCTGTTTACAGGTCGTCCATCCGTCTAGATGGACCTCGTATAAGTGGCTCGCTCGCGCCGCTCCTGCCCACGTCGCCTGCTCGCTCAGCGCGCTGCAGGTCTCTGCTCCGAGATGGACCCCGCCCTTGCTCACGTCGCATGGCCCTACCCGCGTCCCCATCGCCTGCGGGGACTCACGCCTCCCATCACGGCCGAGCTCCATCCGCCTAACCCTGCCTCGGTCGAGGTCCGTGCCGCCGATGAGCTCCACACTGGCGACCTCTGCGTCACTCCGCAGCATCGAGCTCCGCGACGACGAGCCTCCATTCGTCCAAACATCAAGCTGATGCCACGCTGAAAGTGCATATTGCAATAGTATGTTTCAAGTATTTCCGATATTTCAGAAGTATGCTGCAATTGTTGTATATCGATGTTGCAAAAGTTGATTGGGATGTTGCACATGTTGTACTGACTATACACATATGTTTCTAGTGTATGTTCTCAATATTTCATCTGTTCTAGACGAATGTTGAAAGTGTTTTATCTGGATGTTGCAAAAGTAGATCTAGATGTTGTATATACATGCATGTTGTAAGCATATGTTTCAGGTGTTTTCAGGTGTTTCGTATGCATGTTTGCGAGTGTTTCATCTTGATGTTGTATATGTTTGCAATGGTTTTCAAATGTTTTTCAGGCGTTTTCACAAGTGTTTGAGACCCTTGTTTTAAGTATTTCATTTGTCTTCTTTTGTATGTTGCAGCTATTGCATATGTATGTTTCAAAGTAGATCTGATGTTGCACATAAGATGCGTGTAGGAAGTACGTGGCTGACGGCGCGGACAACGTTTGGGATGGCATGGGCGACGTTCGGGATGGCGCGGGCCCACTGCTGGTGCGCTCCCTCGCGAGCACGACGCGCTATGCGTTTGTTTGCTCCCTCTGCGCGGCAGCATCTAGACGCTAGCAAGTGTTCCATTCCGATCGGGAGGGTCTATGATCAAACTAATATGACTGAGAGATAATAAAGCTCAGGTACTGACTCGTTTATAACTATAAATCAAATATACATCGGGAGTAAGTAGCGTATTGTTTCTGAATTTTAATCCATAGTATACAGATTACAGATTTAGGTCGCTTACACTTGGACGAGGTCATTCCGCTGCAGGAGCTGTGCTGCTGCTGCTTCTTCTTCTTCTTTTGACAACAACTGCTTTTACTATTAAACGTTAAAGCATAGTATATTAGTGTGAGAAAAGAATTCCCAGATTATAAAGCACAGGCAAGTAAAATCTACTGCTGATCTGCTTTCATAGACATAGGTAATGCTTCCGTCGGGAGCGCGGGCCCATCGGGGCCATAGGGCCCACGAGAAGTGGCCAAGGGTCCTCGTTCTCGCACTCCGATAGTAGTCTTAAGCCGTAGATAGGATGGAGGCTTCAGCAGACTCGAGTGAATGGATAACCACTAATGCCAAATCTGAGAACCTGCTTCAATTGTCGTGGACGGTCAACCCGAGCGCTAGTAGCTACTTTACCACTTCCATGTCTACAGAAAATGAACCCATTAATTGTCTTCATCATGGTGTTCCTGATCGGATGGAAGGAACGAAACTCAAGAACGTTCGGTGGCCCTGCAACGATGACGAACGATCTCCTGGGTCGAATAATCAATGAAGCTGCTGATTGGTCTGCGGCAGGGTTCAGGCACCTGCAGTCGATGCTGGTGTTGCTCTGAGTTGTCGTTTTGTTGCTTAGTGGCGCAATTTGTCATGTAATATCGCCCTAACGTAATTTGTCCTGTACCCAGCTGTTGGTAACCCTCGTTACTGATACTGGGTTTGTAGATTGCCAACTCTATTCCATCTTAATAAAAAACGTGCTAAGGCACGGTCGCGAAAAAGATTACAGATTTAGTGATTTTTTCTTCAAACCCATGATTTTATGAAATCTCAATTTGGAATTGTTCAGAGACAAAGGCCTCGAATTATTCAAAGACAAAGACTTCCAGGCATTTATGATCTCCCGCTTCACCGTACCTCCTTTGCGAGGATCCTTCGTTCCCTCTCCTCTTCCTCTTCTTTTTTTTTTGCTACAATAACCATTTGATAATTTGGTGTACGATGCTTTTTGTGTCCTTTAGAAAACCATACAAATAGTATTATTTTTTGAACTATTATGTTACTTAGTACTTGTATATATTAAATTATGAGACAAATTTTGAAATGATTTACCGAATTACTAAATATGTTTTAGCAAATTGCACATGAAACTTTTGGTCGATCCGCCGCTGTTCCGATCCACGATGTTTTAATTTTTATATGCACACACAAATTGACTCGTGACGTGGCTAATCATCGTGATGCTTGCTTTAACGAAAAGTCTGAAAGGTTCAAACTTTTGTTGGCCTGTCAAAAAAACTCTAGAAAGTATCCTCGTCGGAGGCCGTGTGCGACCTCCAACAACCTCGGTGCATCTTGGGTCGTTGCATCGGGCACGGACGGCGGATGGACACCGCGGCCCACTCGAGTGGACAGGGCCAAGTGCGCCTCCCGCCACGCGGCCGTCATGCTTTCGTCACTGATCAGTTCGATGCTGATGCTGGAGAGGGCGATATCTCCCGGTCAAGCACGGCGTGTATCGATGTACTCAGGTCCATATTATAGCAATAAAAAACCTCAAGTACAAGTTTTTTTTCACTGACGTGAAAGCAGAATTAAAAGGGAGAGATGAAATATGAAATATCATAGAAACTGTTTTAATCTCAAGTGAGAAATCGATCTGACGCAGACTCGAACGCACGAAGAATCTGACATATTTTGCGTTGGAGTATGGAGGTTGCCGGCACGGGTACACAACACATCCCTTCTTTTCCATTGAACACATCCCTTTTGCATCCTTGCATATTGCTGCTGGTTGCTAGGAGAAGAAAATACCATAGGGAGAGAGAGAAAGAGAAGTGCGCCACTTGCCAGCAAGAGAACCCGGTGCCATGGATTTGCCGTTCCTCTCGGCGAAAAAAAAAACAGAAATGGAGAAAGGAGTGAAGACCGGGGAGAGAACGAGACCCTAGAGATTGGTTGGATCCTTTTAGACTCTGTGTGCCACTTAACTAGTAGATGCTTTTAGGGTCGAGAATACACAAGTCAGTTTAACAAGACAAGGGCTCCTGAATTTTTTTAGAAAAAAAGACAAAACAAAACAGAGGAGGCGGCTCAGAGTCTAGAACAACGACCATTGACTGTTCCATCTCTTATAACAGATTTCTTACAAATGGACTTTGAGCTCTGCAGGTCATCCTGATTATTCCAAACCTGAACGCAATCACAATCACAATCACAATCACGGCTAACTATCAAGCAGAACAATACATTTGCATGGCAGTGATGCAATAACCGTCGAAGACCGTGGCTACTTCCAGCGCCCACTAAACAATGTTTTCTACTAGTAGTGTTCAAACCAAAGGGGTTGGTGGCGTGCACCTGGTAAGGTAAGAAGGTCACAGTTCTTGATCCATAAAAATCAAATTAAAATATCAGCTGTTGACTCAAAACCCAATTCCTCTGTTTAGAACTCTCTATCCCAGTTGCCTGCCACCTCGAGTTTTCTAACCATTGATCGCCCATGATTGCATCTCTGCATGTGTTGCTCTGCTAATCCTGCTGCTAATTGCACACTTCCCGGTGTCTGTCAGTGTCAACTCAAGAACTGAGGAGGGAGGGAGCAAGCCACCGTGATCCTCAGCCCTTCTAGCTCATCAGGTAAAGCTTCTGAACCTTTTGTTCTTTGAGTCCAATTCAGATGGTTTCAGTTTGTGATCATGGTTGTGGAGAAGAAGAAGAAGAAGAAGAAGAGTAGGATAAACTGAACAAAAAGAAGCTTCTTTGTGTTTTCAGATTACAGAGAATCAGAGATGGGGTGTGTGTCGTCCAAGATCCTAGCGAAATCAGGGAGCTTTCAGGAGAAGGTGAGCTGCAGCCTGGGCCACAGCTTCCAGAGGAGCAGCGCGATCGAGGAGATCATCCTGTCCGCCTCTAAGAGCAACGGCGACCAGTTCCTGGCCCTCCTCCGCAGCTCCACCTCGTCGGCCAGGAAAGCCAAGGAGCCCGCCGAGGTGCATAGCCCCGCGACGGCGCCGGCGCCGGCCGAGCCACCGGCCAAGATCGAGACGATCGACGTGTCAGAGCTGCTCGCCGGTCTGGAGGAGGAAGAGGGCTGCACGGCGGAGCAAGCGCGGGAACGGCGGCAGAGCAGTCGCGACGAAGACGACGCTCCGTGGTCCGCGTCGGACGGGAGAGCGAGGAGCTTCCGCACGGTGGAGGAGTTCGACGCGATGGTACTGACGCAGCAACAGCAGACGCAGAGCGAGAGCGGCTCGCCGTCGGAACGACCGACCGCGCTGGCAACCGAACAGGAGGAGGAGCTCGCTACAGCCACGGCGGCGCCCGCGGCGGCGACGGCCTCGACCGCGGAGGCAGAGCTATCAGGCGGGTCCGGGTCGAAGGCCGCCGTTGGAGCCAAGAGGCGGGCGAGGGCGCGGCAGCTGGGCGAGCTGAATGTGCCGGCGGCGGCGTTCGACTTCTCCATCTCCAAGTCCGGCAGCCTGCGGGACTGGCTGCGCCAGGGCGGGCAGATCTTCTCGCCGGGCTCCTACGTCACGCCCCGGTTCGGGACGTCGCCGCCGGCTGAGCTCGGAGGAGGAGCTGCCGGCGAGCAGCAGCAGCAGCAGGCGCTGTTCGACCCGGAGCTGGTCGCGCAGTTCGAGCGCGCCATGGAGCAGCTGTCGGAGGACGAGGGCCGCGTCCTCGACGGGATCCTCGAGGCGCTGGAGTTGGAGGCCGCGGCGGTGGCGGTGGTCGGAGTGGGCGACGATCAGGCGGCTGACGTGGCGGCGGCTGTGCAGCAGGTCTAGCGGGGTGTCGGCGGAGCTAGAGCTGAAGGCTAATGGCTAGTTTCGTTAGCTTTTAAAAGGTACATCGGAGGCGCTTGTAAAACTGTAAATGTTCAGCGATGTTTTGAGTAATTTTCATATGATTTTTCCCTGCGACTGCGAGCATATGGTTGTAGATTTGCAGTAGATTTGAGGAACTCTTGTTCAGCGGAAAATGTGGCGGGTAGTGGGTAACGCAAAATGTTCAGCAAATGCTTAAACTGATCGACCAGGTCGCTCATAATTTGAAACGTAGAAATTTTACGGAATAATTTAGTGTGCAATAGTAGTTCCATTTCCGGTGAAAACGTAGGACTCAATCAAAAGAGAAAAATAGAAACGTGTTCTGGATCGAGACTCCCTGTAGCAGGTGATGGCCAGAATCGGATTGAAGTGCAGCTCTGGAAGCTGGCGCCGAGCGCTAAGGGAGCATTTAAAACATTTAAAAGATACATGATAGCCATTTACAATATGTGCAACATCAAGATTTACTTTTAAAATATCATGATAAAACATTTGCAACATACGTATGAAGCATTTGAAACATAGACTTCCAACATGAGTATTTTGTTATTGCAACATATGCAACATCCAGTTAAAAACACTAAACAAAGGTTTCAAACGTCTAAAACGCTTGAAAACGTATACAACATCTAGATCTAGTTTTACAACATCCAGATAGCACTTAAAAAAAAGTCAAAATGCCTACACTTGAAACACAGTATTCATCGCGCGGCCATGGCCTATCTGGTGGAAAACTGTGGTATAAATCGATGAGGAGGACAGGGAGCGGATGGAGGCGGCCCTGGCGGAGGCGCCGGAGTCGGCGAGGCCCATTTGCGACCTTGGATTCCGTTCCTCTCCTCTGCTGCATCGGCATGGCACTTCGGAAAGTATGTACCAGGAAGAGGGGAACAGGCGTCGAGAAGGGTCACTGTGAGCTTCCCCATCTCCGCCTTGCCAGGCATGCCGTTGCGAGCTTGGATTCCTCTTGTCCTCCCCCTCTGCTGCATCTGTCAGGCACTTGGAGAAGAAAAGGCTGCCACCACACTTGGGGAGGGAGAGCGCACAGAGGCATGAGAGAAAAGATCAAGAGCAGGTTGGCCAAGAAGCCGACTTGTTCGGCTTCTTTTTTCAGCCAGAACAGTACTTTTCTCTTACAACATTTCAGTCGGAACAGTGTTTTTCAGCATGAACAGTGTATTTTTCATACCAGCCGAATGGGGCCTGGGTGGGTGGGAAGAGAAGGACATGTTATTTAATTCAACAAGAACTCATCTCTAGATATTTATATGTTTCAACCTATGTTTTCGAACATAAGCTGCGTCCTAACGCCTTAACTATATCATTATCGTTTTCATATGAGTTTTTTCTTGCGACTGCGAGCATATGTTTTGCTGATTTGCAGTCGATTTGAGGCACTCTTGTTCAGTGGAAAATATGACGGTTAGATGATGCAAAATGTTCAGCAATGCTTTAAACTGATCGATCAAGTCGCTCTTAATTTCAAACGTAGAAATTTCCAGGAATTATTTAGTGTGCAATAGTAGATTTGTAACCAACGGGGGCAAGTGAGGTATACAAACAGACCAACATTTGCGCTCTCTAATTTGTACGGGGGCAAGTGCAATTTTGTGGTCTATTTGGCTATTTAAAAATGAAGGGATTTTTTTTTTATAAAAAAAAAATTGTTATTTGCAGGTTGTTTTGAGGGCAACTTATTGGATCCATTTTTGGAACGCTCTGCAAAAAGAAAAATGACAAACCTTTTGTGAAGTGGGCATGTCGCATGATGGAGACTGACTATAGAAATTTTCGCCAAGCATGTATGGTCGTCGCTGAAAAGGCTTAGCGCTTAGCGTTTTATCAATTTTCCCTTTGTTTGGTTTCGCTTTTTGAGAACTTAAAAGTAGCAGGAGGCTGAATTTACAATAAAAATTGGTTGTGTGTAAAACTCTTGCATAGATCGGAATAAAAAATTTTTTTCTAAAAAAATCATTTCAGGTGAAAACGTACAGTAGGAATCAATAAAAATAGAAAAATGGAAACGTGTTCCGGAAGGAGACTCCTCCCTGCAGCAGCCAGCACGTGATGGTTTAAGGCCCCGTTTAAATGTGAAAATGTTTGGTTTTTGGCTACTGTAGTATTTTCGTTTGTATTTGGTAAAAATTGTTCAATTATGGACTATTTAGACTTAAAAGATTCGTCTCGTCAATTACAGGCAAACTATGTAATTAGTTATTCTTTTGACCTACATTTAATGCTCTATGCATGTGCCGCAAGATTTGATGTGACGGGGAATCTTGAAAATTTTTGGATTTTGGCTTGCATCTAAACGGGGCCTAAGATTGAAGTGCTCTGGAAGCTGGCGTCAAGCATTTAGGGCCTGTTTGGTAGTGCTCTGGCTCCTCTAAAAATAGCTCCGGCTCTGGCTCCTCTGAAGGAGCAGCTCCTCTGGAGGAGCTGAAGCCGTTCTGGAAAATATTTGGCAAAACGGCTCCTCTGTTTTTGTAGAATGGATGGAAGAGGGTGAATGCCCATATTGCCCTTGCTTTAACTTGGTTTTACATTTTATTTATATTTTTGTGATTTATTACATATTTTACAAGTACTAGGCGATTTTGAACCTGTAATGAGAAGCTAATAGTTGCTACAGGGTCCTCCTCTTCTTTACATAAGGCAAAGCACGCGTACGCAAGGAAACCGGTTGGCCTGGCTGCTACGCGCTCATGCAGAAGGGCCACCGCGTCCTTTCACGCCCCGAGGGAGGAGCCAGGAGGAGCTTGGTTTTGTGGCTCTGTCTGCGCAATAGAAAAAGGGCTTCGGCTCTGGCAGGCTTCGGCAGCGGAGCCGTTCTTCCCGTCACTCGTTTGGTAGGGCTTCGGCAGGAGTCGGAGCCGGAGCCGCTCGCGGAGCCCTGCCAAACGGGTCTTTAGGGAGATTTACACATCGTTTGGCTGCACTAAAGCTGTAGCCAACTGCCGCTGCTGCTACAGTGATTCAGAGTGAGGAAAAGGCGCAGCCGTAGCCATTTTTCTGCAGCCGAACACTCTATTTGGTCCCTTGCTTAAGGGGCTGTCAGGAATTGATAAATTTTAATAGTTTTTGTGGCTGATAAATCGGCTGCGGCTATTTTGTTGTGAGAGAAAAATACTGTTACCATAACTGATAAGCTAGTATGATAAGTTCAAGCGAAAAGACCTTGAAATGGAGTAATTCATGAGAATCAATTTATTTATAAAGAAAAAAATGTACAACATATAAAAAATTCCCGTGTTGCAAAGGGAACTTAGCAATGATCGTATTTGTAAGTGGCACCAAGCACCGGGTCTGTGGCTTGATTAGACGTTCTTTTGAGCGGTTCTTGTATTTCATCCAGCCACTATCTTGACTTAGTACAAAGAAGCTCGTCTTTTTTGCGAGGAGAAGACGCAAGTAATAACAGGATAAGGAGGCATCACCAACCATTGTAAAAGAGCAGGTTAAAGTTTAGTCCTTGTCATATCAAATGTTTGGAGGCTAATTAGAAGAACTAGATACAAGCTAATTATAAAATAATTGCAGAAGCCCTGGGCTAATTTGCGAGATAGATCTATTAAGCCTAATAAACTCATCATTAATAAACGTTTAAACGTTTACTGTAGCACCACATTGTCAAATCATGGACTAATAACACTTAATAAATTCGTCTCGTAAAGTAGCCTCCATCTATGTAATTAGTTTTTTAATTAGCCTATGCTTAATACTTCTAATTGGTATCAAAGATTCCATGTGACAGGGCTAAACTTTAACCACACAAAACAAACACCGAGAAAGTGTTTCATAGCCACGGGGCCTTATCGGTTACCTGGGAGAATTATAATAGTAACCAACGCACGCCGCCGCCACCCATATATGTCTTGCCCAGCGATGGAGCCTCTCGAGAGCTTAGCAAAGAATTCACGGATGGTTGCAAGTTCTGACTTTTGAGGCACAACCATTGCATATGCTTACCATTACATTACATTACATAATCTGAAATTCGGTAGTTTGAGTATTTGCAAATCATGTTTTCTGTGGCTAAATACTCAAACGCAATGGCTCCAAGCCTCCAATCAAGAGACCGGTTGTAACAAATATGCAACTCTGAATATGTTTTAAACAGGACAAGCAAGAAACAATGAAGCAATCAAAATTTCATATGGCCGCCGCGGAAGTACCTGCGGAGCAGTAGTAGGTCCTTACGGATGAAGCGGACGGTTTTGACGTTGACGACGAGCCGCGCGTCGCTCTGCGTGGAGCAGTGGCAGGTCCTTATGAATGAAGCGGCCAGTGCCGACGTTTACAAAGCGTCGCTCTGGTGGATCTCGTATCTACGGAGGAAGGTGATGAAGGACAAGTAAAGGAAGAAGGGGAAGGAGAGGTATGCTCTATGAAGGACAAGTAAAGGAAGGGGAAGGAGAGGCGGCGTGATATACGGGTTTTCTTTATAGGATACGGAATTTGACCGAGGAACGAGCAGAGCGATACAGAGAGGCGATGACGATACCCTTACATATTTTATTTAGGTGTAGAGATATAACATTGGATCAGAGCTAGCTACTCCTACGTACCAACGACAAGCACACAGTCCATACATCACGGAATGAATGATGCCATGCCCGGTCACATACATACACAACAACATGTCTCGCTCTCGTTGTCCCTCTCGCGGAGGCTGCCAGGCTCAGCTACCGAGCTAGCTAGGGACACCACCGGCAGCTCCTTGTCCATGATCGACGGCGACAGTGATTCAGGAGAGGCTGTGAAGTCCCCTCCAACTGTTGGCAGCACGTCCGGCCGGGCCGCAGCAGCCGCCGCCACGCCATGGGCCTGGGAATTTGAGCCCATACATAGCGCTTGGGGCTGCTCTGGGCTCGCAACGAAGAAGGCTGGGCTGCCTCAACAATTCTGAGCCCACGCAGCGGCTGCCTGCTGCCTTTCTAGGATGGCAACGGGGAACGTTTTGCACCCGGCCCACGAAAATTCCCCACTCTCCTTCTCCATCCTCTCGCTCGCGTGGACAATGTCTTTGTCCCATCCCTGCCCTGGATCACAGCCATCAATTCATCAAACGGTATGAAAAAAGCGGGATACGATGGAGCATGAATTTCACGTTATCGATACACAAGATTATTGACATGAATCGATGGCATCAATAATAACAATTGTAAATAAAGAAGATAAAGGAAAATTAGGACTCCATACCATCCATAGCTTGAGAGAGTTTACTCCACCGATCGATCACTAAACCAAGCTGTGACGACTTTGGTAGACGACGACGAGAAAAAAAGCTTTCTTCTTCTTCTTCTTCTTCTTCTTCTTCTTCTTCTTCTTCTTCTTCTTCGTCTTCTTCTCAGGTCAAGGTGGAGCAACCACTCCTTTCTTGAATCCCTTCTTCTTAGGTCGAGGTGGAGCATCCACTGCGCCACCTTGGATCCGGCGGCAGCTTACTTTGTCTTGGGCTCGGGTGGAGTTAGATCCCACGGCGGCTAAGTTATGGCAGCCCTTGATGAGGACGGACACTGAGCATCCAAGGTTTGAGCACCGACGGGAGAAGAAATACAACAATGAACCAATATTTTGGGTTGGCAATTCGCGAGCATAAGTTTTGTGTGGGCCTCCCCTGTTGAGCGTATGTGGTATGCCGATTCATCTGGTCGACTGGCTATCTCCTCGAGGGCTGAGAAAACCCGATGCTTTGAGTTCTTTGGGCAAGTGTAGCATAGCAATTCGAGCATAGGTTGCCCTAGACGCCTGCGTGTAGGATTCAAAAGTTGATGCCGGCGCGCCGGAAGAGGCAAGTTGGCAACGCAAAAAGGCGATGCCAGACAACACTGCGATTTGCAGCGTCTGCACCTCCGCATGCATGCCGAGGACAACATTGTCTGATCAACCCATGGATTAAGCATCAAACGCATCAACCAAAGGTATGTCGTAGTTGTTGTTTCTAATTGTTGTTTGTTTAATTTGTGTCCTTGTTTGTTAATTACTTAATTTGGTTGGTCAATTTATGAATGAGTGAACCTAATAATAAGGTAAAGATTGATCAAAAAGAAAGGGCGACGCTAAAACCAGAGGCATATAATGCAATTTTGCACATTGAAGTTTTGAAATAAGATTAGTTCACATTTGTGCTAACATGCTCTCCACCCTGTTCCCCATCATAATCAAGTAGAATCACTCCATTAGAGAAATCAAGGAGTAGAGCTAGAGAATCGGAGTGGAACTCTGCCAAGCAGGCCTTTAGGTAACTTAATGCGGTGGTATCGTTGATCATTACTCCCTTCATCCTAATATATAATGTGTAACCACTTTTTATTCATGTCCCATAATACAAGACGTGCTCTCTCTAGGCACGCGTACATCGATGCAGTAATACTAGTGGTTAGAGAGAGAATTAAATACGTTTCTTGGTCTTTGAATCAAAGGTGGTTACGTCTTATATATCGGGACGGAGGGAGTATATTAAAAAAAAGATATGCTATCAGTGGTACTATTGATGATGTTTGTGTTGCTTGATGTTGCAGCAAGTGCCTCCTTTTCATTTTAATTAAGTAGGTATGTCTCATGCGCCCCTGCTCTGAGACGTGATCCTTTTGTTTCCCTTGCAGTTGCAGGTAGTAGTAGTTCATTAGTACTCGTAAGCCTAGATTGCCTAGATTACATGGTGCTTGTGGCAGGATGCCTCCCCATGCACCTTTTGTCCGTAGTGACATACATGCCTGCAGGTGATAGTCTGCGATTATGTATCCATAAAGCAAGATATAGCCTGATAGCGCCTCGCCAAATTTGAGTAATTTATTTATTGCGTTGGTTTATTAGAGAGAAAAAGGTTCATGCAATTGATTCGTTTCCTAAAGTTTTCTGTATTCTTTGTGCATTCGTTCCTGAAAAATAGCCTTTTCTTTGCTGAAAAAAAGAAAGAAAGGGAGGAGGTCCATTATATTGACCGTGGTGAACTCCGCCGATATTATCCCTCCCTCCCGCTTGTCTAATCTAATCTATGTATGTATGTAAAGCGTGGACAGAGACAGTGGGAACGAGAGAGATTCCACCGCAATTAACCCTCTGGCCTCTGGGTTATCTTATCCACGTACGCTCCCATTTCCTTGCAGCCTTTAATTTGGTTAGCTGCATGTTACGTGCGGATACGGCATTCAGTCGTGTTTGCCCCCGCACTGCACTGCCACACCTAAGACTTACCAGCTTGTAGAGGGAGTTTAATTATTTAATATATATATACTGTGTGATGATTTATTATTGTACACAGCAAGTGGTAAGTGTCCCCACTTGTCTTTTACGTACGTGATGGCATCCACCGCGCGTCAAGCACCTGTTCGTTGATGCTGAAATTTGGCGTACGTGCAACGGCAGGTTTTCCTGCTCCTGCAACTGCATGCATGGACGACTTTCCGGTCGTCCGAGCTGTCCGGTTTGAGCTGCGTTTAATTTGCTGCCCACGCAAAGGCGGTGAAAGGTCAGCCAGCCGTTTGGTGATCTGGTGGTCATTGCCCACGGGCTACCTAGCTCTCCACAAGTCATTCGCAATCACTGGCTGCCCTTCCATTCTGCTCGGCTCTGCCTGGTTCAGACGAATTGCGGTAGGTTGCCTTAAAAACGATGGAGCCGGCCGAGCTAACAGGCTGTTCGCTCGGTAGGATTCGGTTTACAAGTTACGCCTTATCAGCTAATGAATAGTACTTTTCTCTCACACCAAATCAGTTCATAATACTTTCAGTCATAGCTTGTAAGCCAAACAGGTCCAAACAAACAGGGCGTAACTTGTTTAGGAGTAATAAGTATGAGGAGAGTAGTTGCAGGCGGACGTGCAGAAACGTCGTCTTCCTTTTCCTTGTCACGCTCACGCGGATTTCCATTTCCCTTCATCAACAATATATCCCGTTTCCCACTTTCCCGCGTATGGTTTGGTCGCTCGCCCTCGCCACTCCACTCTCCATTATTAATACTCCCACCGGAAAAAGGAGACGAGGGGACAGATCGAGGCCACTGCTCAGGGCTCACCCCACCACCCTCCGTTCAGGCCCCAGACGGCTACATGGGCCCGATCAATGGCCGCCGTTCCCTGCTTCTCGCCGCGGTCGCTCTCGCCGGAGCCGCCATGGACTCCGTGACGGCTCAGACAGGCAAAGGGCCGGACTACTTCAACCCCAAGAACTTCAACCCGTCCATGGCGATCGTCATGCTCGTGCTCGTCACGGCCTTCTTCCTGCTCGGCTTCTTCTCCATCTACCTCCGCCGATGCGCGGGGCCCCCGCTTGGCCTCAACGCGTCCAGCAGGAGGATGCGCGGCCTCGACCGGGCCGTGCTCGACGCCTTCCCGACCATGGCCTACGCCGACGTCAGGGCGCACAAGGCAAAAGGCAGGCAAGGGCGCTGCGCTCGAGTGCGCCGTCTGCCTCACCGAGTTCGACGACGACGACACGCTCCGGCTCCTGCCCAGGTGCGCCCACGCGTTCCACACCGACTGCATCGACGCCTGGCTCGCGTCGCACGTCACTTGCCCCGTCTGCCGCGCCCTCCTCGACCCCGCCGCGTTGGCTGCTGTTCCGGCCACGGAAGTCATCCCGCCTGTCGTCCCTGCAGCGCCGCCGGACCGGGCGGTGGTCGTGGTCGACGCCGCTTCCGGGGAGACAGAGACAGAGGACCAGAGGGTCAGGAGGGAGGAGGCCGCCGAGCTGATGCGGATTGGCAGCGTCAAGCGCGCGCTGCGAACCAAGTCGGGCCGGCGCCCCGCTCAGTTCCGGCGCTCGCACACCACGGGGCACTCGCCTTCTTCCACCTCGGACTCGGATTCGGAGCGCTACACGCTGAGGCTGCCCGACCACCTTCTCCGGGAAGCCGTCGCGGCGGGCAACCTTCGGCGGTCTGCGAGCGTCCAGACGGGTGGTGGTGGTGGTGACGGGACGACCACGCGCCGCGATGGAAGGAGCGTCCGGCTCGGCAACTCCGGGCGGTGGCCCAATATGTCCCTCCTGGCGCGCACCTTCTCCGCGAGGCTGCCGGTGTGGGGCTCCGCGCGGCGCGGTGAGGCCGACGCGCCAGCCAAGGGTGCCAAGTTCGCCGGCGACGACGGCAAAGCGGCCGTGGAGCAGTGCGACGGCGGAGCTTGCTCGCTTGGCTGACGTGGCATTTTAAGCTCACAGTACACCGAACAGGCTGTTCGTATGGCTGTGTCTGTCGGAAAACGATAGTAAATTTTCAGCCGGAACAGTATTTTTTTCTCGTACAAACCAGTCAATAGTACTTTTTCATGAACCAACAACAAAACGAACCAGCCAACCGAACAGGCTAGTCCCAATAAAAAGTTAGGAATGTGGATTTGTATAATAATATTAATTTAAGAGAACTAATGAACTCTCATCGGCCGGCGTGCAGTCCAGGCAAATATGCTGAGCGACAGACTGGAGCTCGATCCAAATCTTTTCGGCAGCGCGCGGACTTGCCACGGCGGCACGGGCTGCTGGGTGGAACCTTGAACAGAGGGCGCCCCACGATGTACGCCTTGTCCTCTTCCACGGCGCCGGCGGCGGAGGCTGCGGCTCCGGCTCCGGTACCTGCCATGGCACGCGTGTACGTGCTAGCAGCCCACGGCGAGACAAACAGATCGATGTGATAGCTCATCAGCTAGCAGAGAACTGAAGGAAGGCCAGGTTATTACTCACCAACGCTTTTGTGCCGCTCAGCAGTGGGATCAGCGAGCGCGTGCTCGTGGCCGCCGACGGCAGTCATGGGGAGCTTGCCGCCGGCGGTGGCGAGAAGCAGAACGACGAGGTATTTTTTGCTTCAAAAAAATGTATGAGATATTGAATTTTTTTCATGAAAAATATGTATATGTTTTATTTATACATGTTCAGACTAAGAGTCTCTTTGAAATGCATTTTTCTCTCTACTATTTTTATGTGAAAATGAACTAATTTTTGAAAAACTACTATACGGTAATTATACGTTCTATGTAAAGTTCATGCATTCTATAGAACTGTAGAAGGTCTAAAGATTTAAAAACTAGTAATGATGGAATATAGAAATATAAAAAACTAAAATGTTAATGGGCCTGCTTCTTCGAACGGCCTAGGAGTGGCAACTCACAACGGCCGTTAGTGGGCCATCTATAGCGCATGTATTTGGATGCTCCACCATGACACTATCAAACGCACACGCTAAGAGAACGCTATCGCATTTTCAAAACATAACCCGCAATTTGATTGACATGCTGGAGTCATCAATATCATAATTGAACGCTAGTGGAAATTTATTTGCTAGACTAACAGTCAGGCTAGCGTCCGGATGTTCGGCCCTAGGCCCGCGTCCGGACGTAGCTCCCCACACCCCGTGCCGCATGCCCTACCCGCTAGGATTCCACGCCGCTCGCCCCACGTGGGCCCATGCCGCCCAAACATGACCAGCATTGAGAAGAGGAGACATCGAGGCGAGGCAGTAGAAGACGAGGAGGGAGATGCAACACCCAATCTACTTTTGAAATATCCAAATGAAACATTAGCAACATACGTTTGAAACAGTTGAAACACTTACAACATGCATCTGAAACAGTTGTAAAAACACATAAAAACGCTTGAAAAGCCATTGCAAAATATATGCAACATCAGATAAAACACATGAAACATATGTATGAAACAAATGCAACATCTAGATAAACACACTTGCAACATACGTCTGAAAAAAACAGATGAAACATTTAGAGCAGACGCTTGCAACATATATGTACAGTGCAATATATGCAACATCTCGATCTAGTTTTGCAACATTATATGAAACACTTGCAACATACCTCTGAAACCTTTGAAACATACGCTTGTAACATGCGCTTTCAAGCGCAACATCTACTTGCAGCCTCGACGAGAAGATTCAGAGGAGGCAGAGACGATCATGGAGGTAGACGAGCAGCCCCGTGAGAGGAGCACATGGCTACCCATGAATCTTGTTGAACTCATCGTCTATATGATTATGAAAAAAAGTCACTGCCTATATCTATATGTGTATATTATCACGAGTCTAGAAGGGATCTGTCTCTCCCAGCAGAATGGCCAGCCACACAAATGTATATATATGGACATATGGTCATATAGACACAACACGTCATTTGCTTGCATTGGTAAACCTAACTTTGTGTGTGTCGGGATTTATTAGTGAAAGACCAAATGAAAGTAAATACCTCTGGTCACACTGTTTGACAATCACACATTAGACATGTCTTGGTCTTCGAGTTTTTAACTTTAGCCGCCATTTTCTCTTATTGCATCACCGTTATAATATCTAGTAAGCATGAGATTTTTGGACAAGGATCAGCATCTCCAGGGTAAAAGCTTGAGAAACCAAGTCAAAGCACTGCAAACCGAGGACCCTATTAGTAATCGAGTGTTGATAATTAAGAAGATGTGAGATTGTGGGAAGAGAGGTTGGGAGGAGATCGGATCCTTCCTTTTAGATCTAACGGTTCAAAAATTTGACAATATCAACAGTGGTGGATGCAGAAAACTATTGTAGGAGAGGCTGAACATAATAGGGTACCAAACCAATCTAAATTTATTGCGTCTTATACTTTGAAACACTATACTCTATACTCTAGACGATCAAAATCACCAAACCATGTTCTTCAAAGCAATCTCCACTCAACATTTTGCTATTTATACACAAAGCGGCGGATATGAAGGAGATGGTTATTAGTGCATGGCAGAATAACTTCCACAATAATTCGATCAGCTAATACAAGCAAATTCACAACCTTGATCTACTAAATATACAGTGATCTCACAAAACTGTATGATGCCTAGGTTAGTTCAGCGTTTGTTTCCAATTTCCAAAAGAAAGGAAAAAAAAGAAGAACACCATTTATGTATTATGTAGCCATTGATTAGGCACAAATTGCTGATTGTAAATTCCACGTCCGGCAAGCTAGCGAATCGGATATTTGCTAATTAGAAATTTTTAACTAAAGTTGGTTAACATGGCATTGGAAAACCCCGCGTATTAGTCTCTTTTAAATCCTTCTCTTTTGTTTTTTTAATTTAATGGTGGCTAGAACTTTGCAATAACTAGAGGATATTCGTGCAGTGCAGCGGTACTTTTTTCATAAATAAAGCTATTGCATATATGAGTTCACCTACATGTTCATATATATATATCGGTTTTGGTCAAAACCAAGTAAAGTAATAGAAGAATCCAACAAAAAAATAATAGAATATTATATTCAATTATAAGATGGTGGAATGTCAAAATAGATAGCATGACGCGGATGCCCTGTCTTTTTATAGATTAAAATTAGTAATTGCACTTAGTTGAGGACAACATAGATATCTTTTACACATATAGTTGGGGATGATGTGGATAGTTTGCCCAAAGAGATTGAAAGTTAGTTGGGAGATGGGGTAATGGGATGACGTGGCATTTAGTGGGGGGTGATGTGGATAACTTGCATGTTGGGATTGAAAGTTACTGGGTGAATGATATAGCATTTAGTAGAGGATGACGAGGACAGCTTGCCTCTTGATATTGGAAGCAGTGAGGTTTTCTATATATATATATATATATATATATATATATATATATATATATATATATGCAACTTGTTAGGTCAGAAGCAATACACTGACAAGCTTTTTCCTGAATTAGCAACAATAATCCATTTCATAGGGAAGGTTCCAGCTTGGTTATGAATACCTTTTTTTTATTAAGCATGACGGTGTCCATGCCAACCTTGAGGGATCTGGCATGTTTTGTTCGGATGCATCAAGAACTGATGATATTATTTCCTCAGCGTAGCGAGATGAAGTATATATATGGTGGCAAACACAACTATTAAAATGTACTCCTTCTGTTCTAAATTCTAAGACATTTTCGCTTTTTTAAATACATTAGTTTTTCTATGTATCTAGACATGGTCTATATCTAAATACATAGAAAAACTATTTATCTAGAAAAGCCAAATTAAACATTTTTATAATTTAGAATGGATGGAGTACTAAATAGTTGTTATACAAAGAGAAAATAAGCTTGAAACAGGAAACTTCTCCTCTGTGTCTATGTACAACAGAAACGACAGATTCTTCATGGCAAAGTGAACACGACATTTTGCTTCTAGGCTGCAACTGTTCATTTGCCATGCAAGTCTAACAAGATAGAGTCTAGGAGCCCTTCTTCATGATCTATATATGCATGACTAGGAACTATCTCTATATATAGGTAATTTGGATGAAGCAAAGGGAGAACATGTGTGATCTAGAGACTCACAAACAACAAGGAGATAGACTTTGTCTTTATTAATAGTTTCCGGTTGATATATTGGAGGAAAACAACATGCTACAATGCAGCGTGGGAGGACGATGGTGCTACAACAGCGAGTGGATGGTTGCATTACTGGAGAAAGTCACACCTAGTTTTCAAATACTACACACCTAGATTTTGCATGCAAGGGTTAAGAAAAAAACAACTATGATGAAATAGGTTCAGTGGTACTATAAAGGTTGGTTCAAACACCTTAGGTCGCCACAACTCACAAATTTTACTGGTAGGGCAATTAGACAGAAGCGATGATGGAGTGTCCACCAGAGGTAAAGGCTTCGTTGTTGTTGCTGGTCCTGAGGTTATTTCTCGTAACCCAAGGAAGATCGATGTACCAGCCGGATGACGTTGACATCTTTCGTAATGTGGATAATCAGTCGATGGACGACATACTAATCCTGAAACGTTGCTGGGAGGGCGGGACACCAAAGTATTCATGTAGCCAGGCTAAAACTTGTTCCTGGCTATAATCCAGCGGTGAATTCAATTGTGTGTCAAAGACCTGGAACTCGCTAAGGTCTACCCCGCTGTCCCCAAATCTGATTTCACCGTTGCCATAGTAAATTCTGAAAGGGACTAAATCGGTCGACATTCCTGGTCGCATCATGTAAAATATTGTGTCAGTTAAATGCAGTACTATACAATAGACAATGCTAAACCATAACTACGTTACAAGAAAAACTAGTCTTAAACTACCCCTAACCCTGAAACTAACTCTAATCAACAACTAACACTAACACTAAAACTAACCCTAATCTACGACTACAAACCAAATATACTAATTAATCTAACGTAAGCAAATCTGACTAAACAAACTAAACTAACAAACGGCCTGTTCGCTGGTTGGTTTCTAGGCTGGTAAGCCCGACTGGTGCTGGTTTGTTGTGAAAGAAAAACACTGTTAGTTGACTGATAAGCCATGTCTGAAACAACAAGCGAACATGCTGAAAATCTAACTAAACTAATAACTAAGAAACCAAAATCTAACTTTACAAAAAAACTTAGCTGCACAGGCACGAGCGAGTAAGCGCTGGGCAAGGGACCGCGCGGGCAGGGTGGGGGCCGGTGGCGGCCAGCGAGGGGATGCCGCCCGCGCGGCGATGTGGCAAGCAACTACGGACGACGGTGCAGTGGTGAGAAAGAGAGAGGAGTGCGTGCGACCCAATCGGCCCTTGGGAGGTCGATAAGTCTATCAGTCTAATAGGGCCCACCCGTATGTAGTATCCAGCCACGTGTGGAGATTAGTCGGCCCCTGAGAGGCCGATAGGTACTTGACGGCCCTCACGCTGCCGACTAGGTCCCTATCGGGTGCCACCCCTCACTAATCCCCATCGTCAGTGACGCCCCCTGCCTTTTGTGTCAGGTCCTGGCGGCGCCTGAGAGGCCGATAGGTACTTGACGGCCCTCACGCTGCCGACTAGGTCCCTATCGGGTGCCACCCCTCACTAATCCCCATCGTCAGTGACGCCCCCTGCCTTTTGTGTCAGGTCCTGGCGGCGATGATGCTCCGGGCAGGGAGGGGAGGAGGTGGGGGAGGGCTGGTGATGTACAGAACCGGCGCCGTGGGTGTCGACGACGACGACCACGAGGAGGAGGACAGCTACCGGGGATGCCGCGCCAGCGCTCCCCAAGTACCGCAGCCTGCTCGGAATCGCCGCCACCATCGCTAGGGAGGAAGGGGCCGCCCGCAGCGCTATGGAAGGGCATCGTCCCGGGACTCCATCGACAGTGCACTACAGGGGCAATCCCCAATCTGCCGAGCGTGGCGCCTCCAGATGGCCAAGCCCGGCCCCACCCGTCCGCGGTCCGCGCCTAGGGATGAGGTCATCTGCCGCGCCGTCCCGTCTCTGACATCGATTAGCAGGTCACATCCGTCCCCTGCACCCTCTCTCCGATACATGTCTCCTCCTTCCTCATGGTGTTCAATCGCATCAATCAAATTATAAATTTTTCCACTCACCAGTATCCAGCCGCGAAAGAATTGGGATGGTTCAGATGTCAGGACTTCAATTGGGACAAAATCTAATGCTTATCATGGAGTGATTGACTTGGAGAAGCCATCAATTTCTGGTGATGCGATTGAAGCTATTGGTTCCTCTGGCTTTGGCAAACTTGCCAACCAAAATGGGAAGTCTCAGATGGTTCATGCTGTATTTCACCAGAGAAGAACACCTCACTTGCAGAGTCTCTTCAGTTGTGTAGACACTAGAACACATCACGTGTAAGCATTGGTGAGTCTCTATTTAACCTTTGCATCTTGTGCTAACATGTTTCAGAACTACTTGGATGCAAGCGTGTTGCTGTTATCTTGTATGACCTATTTTATGACTGCACCGATTGCTCATGCATATGTGTCTATAATAAGGGCGTGTTGAGTTTCTTAGTCGCTCCTAAAATTCATGTCACATCGAATGTTTAGACACTAATAAAGAGCATTAAATATAGATTAATTACATAGATGAAGGCTAATTTGCGAGACGATTTTTTAAGCCTAATTAATCTGTAATTAGCATATGTTTACTATAGCACCACGTTGTCAAATCATGGACTAATTAGGCTTAAAAGATTCGTCTCGCAAATTAGTCGTAAGTTGTGTAATTAGTTTCATAATTAGTCTATATTTAATACTTTATACATGTGTCTAAACATTTGATGTGACAGAAATTTTAGGAGCATACGTAGAAACCAAACAGGGCCTAAGTTGAGCCTTCGATGAAAAACCGCTGTAGTGCTCAATTAATGCATGTTTGACAAAGAGGATGCTATTGCTGCACTGTTTGTTCACTGTCATCAGACAGTTACATAAATAGCTAAAAGTTGTTATGTATCTGCTAACTACTGGCAGTAATTGGGTTTTGAATGTTTGACGAAATTTTAGTAGATGACCAGCATAATTTTTTACAGATCTATATTGTCAAGCATTTGCTACATTGATGCAGTTGCATGCCTGTAGAGTTCAGAAAATCCTATATTTATTTCATGGTTTGGTGTTGATCGATGTAGTTATGTCATGGCTAGAGGTGCCTTGAGTAATCTTACCATTCTAATCTTTCTCAAGTACAGGTTCACATGCGGCAAGCCGGCAAGCAA
Source organism: Miscanthus lutarioriparius (assembly GCA_904845875.1). NCBI lineage: Eukaryota > Viridiplantae > Streptophyta > Magnoliopsida > Poales > Poaceae > Miscanthus > Miscanthus lutarioriparius. The sequence continues at coordinate 2,632,815 of CAJGYO010000013.1, read as the reverse complement.
CAGTGCATGGTGGGGTTCACATGTTGAGGTTCTTCTTGCTGGTACCTCCTGATCTTGAAGCAAAGTAAAATGGGACTATTTGCACTGTTCTATTAGTTTTCGAGGAGATATGTAACCAAAAGAAAGTCTGTCGTAGTAGTAAAATGTGACAATAGTAAAGCGAAAGCTCATGCGCCACAGAGGTGATGGAGACGGCGACACGCGCATGGCGGTGTTGACCCGCAACGGCGACGACCTGAGGTAATGCGAACACCGACAGCCCCCATGGCGACGATGTTGTGTCGTGCCGGCGGCGTACGGCGGCGAGCGGCAACGGCCATCTGACGCAAGGCAACGACTGTGGCAACGGCCATCTGACGCTAGGCAGTTATGCGCTTATGTGGGCTCTGATGAATTTCAAGTATTCAATTTTACCAATAAGAGATGGAGACATACTGTCTATTTTTTTTGTTTCATTCTACTGTTGCCTTCTTCCTATGCCTCTTCACGGAAAGCAAAGGTTTTCTGACTTGTTCTTGCCTGCAGACCTCGACGACACCCTGTACCCTCTGAGCTCCGGGATCTCGGGCCAAGAACATTGAAGGTGAGGTTCCTTCTTCTCTTGCTGTTACTGACTACTGCTTGTTTTTACTCTCTGAACTTTCAGTAAACTGAATACCTGCACCTTTACGCGATTGTCATCATTCACTGCAGATCATGGTTCAGAAGCTGGGAATTGATGAGAGCAAGATCGAGAACCTGTGCAATCTGCTCTACAAGTGCTATGGTACCATGATGGCTGGCCAAAGGGTAGGTGTTGCGACCTCGGGGTCTCAGGGCATAGGGATGAGCAGGGGAAGGCCGAGGCTTGGTCTCCCGGCGGCGGATCGGCGGCGCCGTGCTCGGCGCCTGGGGTTTGCCGGACCGTGAACAGTGACCCAAACAGGGCAACGCCAAAGAGCAAGAGAGAGTAATCTCTATTCTCTGGCTAATCTTTATTAAGCACAAAAGTTCAATACTTAAACTCCAATCCTAACAACTTTCAGCTAATGCAAAGGGATAATAACCAAATGACTCCTATCCTGAATTCTCTCCTAAACTCTAGGATCTAGCAACTGACGCTCAACTGACACCCTAGGCGTGCTGTGGCGATGGTGACCGCGCTCTGGCCTAGCTCGGCGCCTTGGCCCGGTCCACTCTCAGCCACTGGTCCTCCTCTTCCTTGTGTAGACGTTGCCCACCATAACATCTCTCCCCCCCTCGGGAAACAACTCGTCCTCGAGCTGGAAGGAGGGGTGCGCGGCGCGGAAGGCGTCCACTGGTTCCCAAGTAGCTTCGGAGGCCGGCATGTTCGCCCACTGGACCAAAATGTGCCAAGCTCCACGCCAGAGACTTGAGCGCAAGACACGTTCTGGCTGCTGCAAAGGACGACTGCGCTGAAGAGGTGGCAGCGGTGGGGTGGACGCCGGAGGATCCCCACGGAACGGCTTCAAGACTCCCACATGGAACACATCATGTATACGGGCACCCTCCGGCAGCTGGAGCCGGTAGGCCACCGTGCCGATGCGCTCCAACACTTGATAGGGCCCAGCATACTTGGGTCCAAGCTTGCTGCGGCTGCCAGGAACAAGTGACTGGGTAGGGTGATGCAGCATCTGAAGCCACACACAGTCACCCACGGAGAACTCCAGTGTGCGGTGATGAGCGTCGTAGTGCCGACGGGCGTACTCCTGCGCCTGGAGCAAGCGAGCGCGTACCTCCTCGAGAAACTCGTCGCGGCTGGACAGTAGGGCGTCGACGGTGTCTGTGCGCGCGGAGCCCGGCTCATAGGGCAACAACGCCGGTGGAGCCCGGCCATAAACCACCGTGAACGGCGTTGTGCGGAGTGCAGAGTGGAACACCGTGTTGTAGCAGTACTCCACCCACGGAAGCCAATCGAGCCAGTCCCGAGGCCAATCGTCGGTGATGTAGCGGAGGTACATGGCGATTGTTTTGTTCACGGCCTCGGACTGGCTGTCGGTCTGCGAGTGGAAGGCGGTGCTCATCCGCAACTGGACGCCGGCCCTCCGGAAGAGATCACGCCAAACGTGATCGGTGAACACCAGATCACGGTCGCTGACAATGGACTCGGGGAAACTGTGCAGGCATACAATGTCGTGGAAGAATGCGCGTGCGACGGACGACGCCGTGTAGGGGTGGCCTAGCGAGATGAAATGGGCGTACTTTGAGAACCTGTCAACCATGGCGAGAATGACGCTCTTGCCGTGTACCTTGGGCAGTGCCTCCACGAAGTCCATCGCAATGTCCGCCTAGACGCGGGACGGCACCGGCAATGGCTGGAGAAGGCCGGCTGGGTGCAGCGTCGACGTTTTGTTCCGCTGACAAGTGGCACAAGAGCGGACAAAGTCGCCGACGGTGCGGCGGTCGTGGTCGAGGGCGAAGTCGGCGCGGAGACGTTGGAGCGTTTTCTGGACGCCCTCGTGCCAGCTGTGTGGGCGAGCTACAGGACGTCGGGGAGGACAGCCAAGGTGCTGGGGACAAAGACACGGCCTTTGTGGATGATGAGGCTATCGCGGACGCTCCAGGTGTCACCATGGTCACCCGCCGCGATGGCATCACGCCGGGCGCGCAGCGCGTCGTCGATGGTGAGCTCTTGGCGCAGCTCGTCGTAGAGGCTGAATGCAGGCAACGAAATAGCCTCCAGGAGTGGTGCCAGGCGAGGCTCATCGCCGTCGTGGCGTGACAGAGCGTCTGCCACGATATTGAGCTTGCCTGGATGATATTCGACCCTGAAATCAAAACCAAAAAGCTTGCTGATCCACTGATGTTGTGGGATCGTTGACAGCCGCTGGTCCAGCATGTATTTCAATGCGTAGTGATCGGTGCGCACTATGAAGGCACGCCCCCACAGATACGGGCGCTAGTGATGAACAGCTTGCACGAGCCCGATGAGCTCCTGCTCGTAGGCGGCCACTTTGAGGTGGCGCGCAGCGAACGGCTTGCTGAAAAAGGCTAGCGGTCCAACGCCTTGATGTAACACCGCCTCGAACCCTGAGCCTGAAGCATCACAGTCCACCACAAATTCCTTGCTGAAATTTGGCAGGTGCAGGACAGGGGCAGCAGACAGGGCGCTCTTCAGGGCTGCAAACGCCGAGGTAGCCGCGTCAGACCAATGGAACGCCTCTTTCTTGAGAAGCTGGGTGAGCGGGGCTGCAATGGTGTCGAAGCCTTGTATAAAGCGTCGGTAGTAGCCTGCTAATCCTAGGAAGCCACACAGGCCACACGCCGATCGTGGCTGGGGCCAGGTCTGGACGGCCTCCACCTTGGCCTCGTCCATGGCCACACCCTCAGCGGAGATCACGTGGCCCAGGTACTGGACCGAAGAGGTGGCAAAAGCGCACTTGGAGCGCTTGATGTGCAGCTAGTGTTCACGAAGGGTGTCAAGGACGGCGTGGAGGTATTGCAAGTGTGCGGTCCATGAGGCGCTGTAGATGAGGATGTCATCGAAGAAGACGAGGACGTAGCGACGCAAGAACGGCTTGAGGACGAAATTCATCAGTGCCTGGAACGTCGAGGGTGCATTGGACAAGCCGAACGGCATGACCAAAAACTCAAAATGGCCATGGTGAGTGCGGAACGCCGTCTTGGCCACATCTTCAGGGTGGATGCGGACCTGATGGTACCCGGACCGAAGGTCCAGCTTCGTGAAGAAGCGGGCACCGTGCAGTTCGTCCAGGAGTTCTTCAACAACCGGGATGGGAAATTTATCCTTGACTGTGGCTGTGTTGAGCGCCCGATAGTCGACACAAAATCTCCAGGTGGCGTCCTGTTTTTTCACCAGCAGGACCGGCGCCGAGAAGGGAGAGGTGCTAGGGCAGATGATTCCCTGCTGCAGCATCTGCTCACACTGTGCCTCCAGCTCATCCTTTTGCAGCTGAGGGTATCTGTAGGGACGTACAGCCACAGGCTCGGTTGCCACCTTGAGATGAATGCGGTGATCACACGGGCGCGCTGGGGGCAGACCGGACGGCGAGGTGAAGACGTCCTCATAGGTGTCCAGTAAGCGCTCCAAGAGCGCCATAGTCCCGCGCGCAGCGTGGACGCGTGTGGCATGAAGACAGCCCGTCGGAGGAATATCGGTGCGGGTGGAGCCGATACCCCTCCAGAGTACGTGCCGACCTTGGTGTGTGAAGGCCATGCAAAGGTCGTCAAAGTCCCAGAGGATAGGCCCCAGGGTGCGCAGCCACACGACCCCGAGAACCATGTCGTGATAGTTGAGGGGAATGGAGTAGCAGTCCACCGTGAAGTACTCCTCTCCGATCCAGATGGCGACGGCGCGCGTGAGACCGCGGCACGCCACGCGGTCACCGTTCGCCACCACGACATGGGCGCCGTGGCTGTCCTGGAAATGGAGGCCGGCGCGTCGAGCTGCTGCAGTGCTGATGAAGTTGTGGGTCGATCCGAAGTCCAGCAACGTCGTGAACTCATGCTCGCCGATTTGGACATGGAGTTGCATGGTGTCCTCCGTTCGGATGCCCGTGATCACGGAGAGAGAAATCAGTGGCTCTTCTGGATCGAACGGCGGCTGGGATGGCGCGACCGCTGCCGGGGCAACATCGTCCTCCTCTAGTTCCTCGACGATGTAGTCAAAAGCCTCAAGATAGAAGAGCTGGGCGCATTTGTGGCCGCGGACATAGGGCTCGTCACAATTATAACAAAGCCGTTGTTTGTGGCGCTCCGCCATCTCGTCCGGTGACAGGCGTTTGAAGGCGCATGGTTGTTGTGCCGATGAAGAGGACGCCGATAACGCATGTCCCTAGGGAGACACCGGTACCGGCAGCGCGTGCTGTCCACCGGGGGCACGTCGCGCCGCGTGCGGCGGCGGCGCCGGCAGAGCGAGGAGAGCAGGCGTGTTACGTCGCTCGTACGCATGCGCCAGTCGCATGGCGTGTTGAAGGTCCTGCGGATCATGCAGCTCTACATCGACGTGGATGTGGTCCGGCAGCCCACCGGTGAAGAGCTGAGCCTTCTAGAGTGGCGATAGATGGCCCACGTGCGTCGCCTAGGCCTGGAATGCCTCCATGTAGGTGTCCACCGTGGATGTGAAGGGCAGCCGCGCCAGGTCCGCCAAATGGTTGGTGCTGAGCGGCGGCCCGAAGCGCTGCTGGCACAGCAGCCTGAACTCCGCCCACGACAGTCGACCGACATCGTTCTCGAGGACTAGGTACCACTGTTGGGCTGTGCCGGTGAGGTGGTAGGATGCCAACCAGACTCGGTCGGCATGACGCGTCTGCTGGCCATAGAAGAACTGTTCACATTTATTCAACCAACCGAGCGGGTCATCTTTGTCGTCGTAGGTGGGGAACGAGAGTTTATGGAAGCGGGGGACGGCCGAGCCGGCTGGCTCGGGCGGTATGTGCGGCAGTGTTGGAGCAAGGTGCATGGGGGCGGTGGGCATGGCCGCGGACGGCAACGGGAACGGAGCACCCTGCATGATGGACGACAGAGATGGCACGGGTGAAGGTGAGGGTGGAAACGAGATGTGAGTAATAGGAACACCCATGGATGATGGCAGTGGTGGAGACAACACGGCCCCAGCAGGTGTCGCCCGGGTGTTGGAGGGCGGCAGAGCCGGCTAGAACGGCGGCTGGTAGGGCTGCACGGAGACGCACTCCGAGGCGGTCGGGCCAGACGCCTGTAATGCAGGGATGCTGCCGTACCCAGGCAGCCCATACTGGAACGGCTGCGAAGAGGGTGATGGACGACCCTCGAGCGCCGTCACATGCAGCGACAAGTCGCCGAGCTGGCGCTGCATTCCATAGATGGCCGCCGTCAATGTGTTAAACGCCTCCGCGGCAGAGGTCGGCGGCATCGGCTGTTGGGAATAGGGAAGTGGTGCGGTGGGCACTAGGGCAGCAGAGGTGAGCGCGGCGGTGGTGGGGGCGGTGAGGGGCGTGGAGGAAGCAGTGGCGGGGGAAACGATGGAGGCCGAGGAAGACATGGTCGCTGATACCAGGTTGTTGCGACCTCGGGGTCTCAGGGCATAGGGATGAGCAGGGGAAGGCCGAGGCTTGGTCTCCCGGCGGCAGATCGGCGGCGCCGTGCTCGGCGCCTGGGGTTTGCTGGACCGTGAACAATGACCCGAACAGGGCAACGCCAAAGAGCAAGAGAGAGTAATCTCTATTCTCTGGCTAATCTTTATTAAGCACAAAAGTTCGATACTTAAACTCCAATCCTAATAACTTTCAGCTAATGCAAAGGGATAACAACCAAATGACTTATATCCCGAATTCTCTCCTAAACTCTAGGATCTAGCAACTGACGCTCAACTGACACCCTAGGCGTGCTGTGGCGATGGTGACCGCGCTCTGGCCCAGCTCGGCGCCTTGGCCCGGTCCACTCTCAGCCACTGGTCCTCCTCTTCCTTGTGTAGACGTTGCCCACCATAACAGTAGGCATATTGCAGCTTCCCTGATCCCTTGAATTGTTTGATTATTCTATTAGCAAATCAGTGAACTAAAAAGGCCTGATTTGCTGTGAAGTTCTTTATGTATGCCTCATGACAAAGTCTTTCCTGACCAATTTATCAATATGAAGCTGTAGGGCCTCACACCTCTTGCACATGAATATTATCACAATTTCTATTCTTCCGTCTTTAGCTTAACATAGTCATTATCACAATTTTAGCATTATTTTGAATGGACATATTTGTGGTGTATCCGGTGTTTTTTTATCTCAATTTTTTTGGTCATCCAATGAATACCAATGGAAAAATGGAAGAAAGAATGAATCAGTACATGAGAAACAATAAAGTTAAATGTTTATTGTATCTATAATTGAATTCTCATGCATTGCAATACTATTAAAGAGGAGACAGACAGGAGCTCGATCCAAATCTTTTCAGCAGCGCGCGGACTTGGCACGGCGGCACGGGCTGCTGGGTGGAACCTTGAACAGAGGGCGCCCCACGATGTACGCCTTGTCCTCTTCCACGGCGCCGGCGGCGGAGGCTGCGGCTGCGGCTCCGGTTCCGGTACCTGCCATGGCACGCATGTATGGGCGCGTTCGCTGGTCTGGAAGTTCTAGACCAGCCGGCTGATCCCCTCACATTTTACTGTTCATCAACCAGGCAAACAGTGTTTCTCTCTCACAACAACCAGCTAGTTTCAGCCAAGTTTCAAACCAGCGAACGGGACCTATGTGTTAGCAGCCCACGCCGAGACAAACAGATCGATGTGATAGCTCATCAGGTAGCAGAGAACTGAAGGAAGGCCAGGTTATTACTCACCAGTGCTTTTGTGCCGCTCAGCAGTGGGATCAGCGAGCGCGTGCTCGTGGCCGCCGACGGCAGTCATGGGTAGCTTGCCGCCGGCGGTGGCGAGAAGCAGAACGACGAGGTATTTTTTGCTTCAAAAAAATGTATGAGATGTTGAATTTTTTTCATGAAAAATATGTATATGTTTTATTTAAACATGTTCAGACTAAGAGTCTCTTTGAAATGCATTTTTCTCTACTATTTTTATGTGAAAATGAACTAATTTTTGAAAAACTACTATACAGTAATTATACGTTCTATGTGAAGTTCATGCATTCTATAGAACTGTAGAAGGCCTAAAGATTTGAAAACTAGTAATGATGGAATATAGAAATATAAAAAACTAAAGTGTTAATGGGCCTGCTTCTTCGAACGGCCTAGGAGTGGCAACTCACACGGGCCGTTAGTGGGCTATCTATAGCGCATGTATTTGGATGCTCCACCATGACACTACCAAACGCACACGCTAAGAGAACGCTATCGCATTTTCAAAACATAACCCGCAATTTGATTGACATACTGGAGTCATCAATATCATAATTATAAAGCGTTTATAAGTATAAATCCAATACAACCACTAGTGGAAATTTATTTGCCAGACTAACAGGCTAGCGCTCGAACGTCTGGCTCTAGGCCCGCGTCCGGACGCAGCTCCCCACACCCCGTGCCGCATGCCCTATCCGCTGGGATTCCACGCCGCTCGCCCCACACCGCTCAAACATGACCAGCATCGAGAAGAGGAGACATCGAGGCGAGGCAGTAAAAGATGAGGTGGGAGATGTAACACCCAATCTACTTTTAAAATATCCAAATAAAACATTAGCAACATATGTTTGAAACAGTTGAAACACTTGGAACATGCGTTTGAAACAGTTGTAAATACACATAAAAATGCTTGAGAAGTCATTGCAAAATATATGCAACATCAGATAAAACACATAAAACATATGTATGAAACAAATGCGACATCTAGATAAACACACTTGCAACTTACGTCTGAAAAAAACAAATGAAACATTTAGAGCAGACGCTTGCAACATATGTGTACAGTGCAACATATGCAACATATCGATCTAGTTTTGCAACATTATATGAAACACTTGCAACATACCTCTGAAACCTTTGAAACACTTGAAACATACGCTTGTAACATGCGCTTTCAAGCGCAACATCTACTTGCTGCTTGGACGAATGAAGGCTCGTCGACGTAGAGCTCGACTCCGGCTCGAAGCTCGATGACATGGAGTGGCACCGGGGTGTGGGGGGTACGACCTTGGATACTCACGACAGACTACATGGGCTACGCTCCTAGGGGCGGTTTAGCCCACATGACGAAGACCTACGGTGCACGGCACTGTCCGCGCGTGCACCGCAAGACATCAAGGGCGATATCTTGAAGATACTACGAGATCTGTTAGGATACGTTTGATCCCATGATTCATGTAATCTGTTATTACTTTCCGGTCATCTCCTAGATCTAACCAACTTGTAACCCTACCCCCAGACTATATAAGGCGGGCAGGGACCCCCTCGAAACACACGCAATATCATACGACAGCCAATACAATCTAACATACCACTTGAGTAGGGTATTACGTTGTGCTGATGGCCCGAACCTGTCTAACTCTTGTGTCTCTGTTGCCTTCTTGTTCTTGATTACACGTATCTCTGCCGATCCATCTACCTTCGTGGGATACCCCTCGGAGGACTGCCGACGATATTCTATCGACAGTTGGTGTGCTAGGTAGGGGTGTGCGTGCTATTTCCCACAGCCCGACCAGATCTTTACGGTCGGATCGATCTCCTAGATCATCAACACTGACGGAGACGAAGAGATCATCGAGCCGGTGCAGATCGATTCTGCGCCGACCACCCCAACACCTGCGACTGCAGATTCGATCTCAGAATTGCTTCCGAGGTCATCTTCATCAACAATTCGCCGCCCGCTCCCCCGCTACTCGAGGAAGCGGATTAGCAACGACGATCTGATCGCATCCATCGATCAGGTTGGCCAGAAGCTCGCCGACTACCTCTCCATCGCGGAATCGGCTCTGACCACTCTAGTTCAGCGCCGACCACCCTCCGATTCAGATCCATCGGAGGCCGATCAGGAAACTCCAGGGGTTACGGCCCTACCCTTTGGGCTCACCAGCATCGTCGCCTCCTACAAAGATGCTCTAAGGGGCAAACTCGCCGACCAGGTGGGAGATATCTGTCCTCTCGCCGACTAGATCGCCGACTAGCTCTCACCGACTGTCAACATGCTGCAGATCGGCCGACGCCCCGAAGCATCCCTCCACACCATCCTAGAGGAGAATCCAAACTCCGAGTCCTAGGGTTCCACAGAGACTGTCGCCGAAACCGCCGCCGTCCAATCTCCTTTATCACCCTTCTGAGGAGGTGGGATTTTTAACATCAATGTCGACAGCCCTCCACGGGATGGAGAAACCGACGAGGACCACGCCGCTCGTGTCAATAGGAACGCCAACCGTGCGCAGCGCTGAGCAAATGAGGCTACCATTATGCTAGCCGAGGCTGCTCGCAACAAACAGCTTGACTCGCAAGGGAGGCCATGCCCACTCCAACGCAACCTCGACGACGAATTCGTCCATGTCGACGGCCACAATGTCTACAAGACCCCAAGCGCCAACTTAGCCGTGGCCGCCAATGAGCTCGCCCGGCTCGAGCAAACACCAGAAGTCGCCAAGGTTGCCGCAATGCTCAAAGCTGCACACTGCCAGGTCAACGAGATCCGCTAGGATCAGAAACCTTCCTACTCGATGAGCTCGATTCACCGATCCACCGTGCTAAGGTCCAATCGCCGCCCTAGCAGAAGCCGTTTCGCCGACCAACATCGTGATGATGGACAGCCCCTCCAGGGGGGAGCTAGGGGGAACCGCATCGACTACCCTCGCCAACACGACTAAGAAGTCAACCAAGATGTCCGAGTGCACATCAACAATCTCCGAGACGCGCGACGTCATATCGACAGGGGCCGTTTCTCTCGCCATGAAGAGGAAGTACGCTGGCGTCAAGAATACGAGCAAGAGTTCGATAATCCGGACGCAGCCCTCCAGCCACTTAACACCGCCAATACCGTCGATCACGATGATGACGATCCTGAAGGGCCCCGAGCTTTCACGAGGGCACTCCAAACACTCCAGTGGCCCCGTGGTTTCAAAATCACCGGGGTTGAGCCCTACGAGGGGCGAATGAACCTCACACAGTGGCTACAAGCTTATGCCACCATTGTGCGTGCCGTCGGGGGAGATACTAGTGTCATGGCAAACTATCTTCCTGTTATGCTCACGCCAATTGCAATGAACTGGCTCACGAGCCTTGCCCCGGATTCCATCGGATCTTGGGAATAGCTGGAGAAGGTCTTCACCGACAACTACATGGCTACGTGTACTCGGCCGGGCACCAAGCACGATCTGAACCGCATCTACCAAAAACCGTCCGAGCTCCTCCGTAGCTACATCAGACGCTTTTCCGAGATGAGGAATTCTATTCCCAACATTACGGAAGCGAAAGTCATCACCGCCTTCGTCCGAGGAATCCATCACCGCGACCTCCACTCCAAGTTCAACCATAAGTCGCCAAAGGGGATTGGCGAGATAATCACGACCGCCGATCAGTACGTCGACGCTGAAGAGGCTGAAGTTTGTTTCAACAAGGATGCGGGCACTCACCGCCCCGCTCGCCGCAGCGACGAGCGCCCTGATGAACGACGCCACAATGACCGCAGCTACGATGACAGTGGTCGTGATCGGCCGAAAGGGTCCAAAGCTGGTCAGTATCGCCGTCGTCGACCAGACCACATCATCGCCGCCGTTGATGAACCTCGCGCTAAGCGCAATTACGATGAGCAGTACAAGAAGATCCTCGAAGGCCCGTGCCCCCTCCACAAAGAACATCAAGCACAAGATGAAGGACAGCCTCGGCTTGGCTAAGGAGTTCTAGGCCAAAAAGCCAGACGACGACAACGACGCCGGAGCTAGAGGTCGCCGACCACCTAGGGACAACAACAACGCCTTCCAAGATCACGACAAAGTGGTCACCACTATCTTCGGGGGCCTCGCCGCTGCCGAGAGTAGAAGAGATCGAAAGCTCGCCTCCCGTCGGGTGCTCGCCATCAACGTAGAAGACGCCATCGCCAATCCCAGCTATCGCCCATGGTCTGAGGTCCCCATCACCTTCAGCAGGGCCGACCAGTGGGCGGACATCCCTTACATAGGGTGTTTCCCCCTCGTTCTTGATGCAACCGTCAAGAAAGTGCTTTTCAGGAAGGTACTCATCGACGCCGGAAGTGCTCTGAACCTCCTCTTCGCTGGAGCCCAAAAGGAGTTGGGCCTTGGAATAGAAGACCGTACACCCTCCGACTCCTCCTTCTAGGGTGTGGTACCTGGCAGGGCATCCAAACCGTTTGGAGAGATCACCCTCCTGGTACAATTCGGCACGGCTAGCAACTACCGCGTCGAGCACATCAACTTCTACGTCGCCGACTTCAACACCGCCTACCACGCCATACTTGGTCGGCCAGCTCTGGCCAAGTTCATGGCCATACCGCATTACGCCTATCTGGTGTTGAAGATGCTTTCGCCTGCAGGAGTTCTGGCCCTGCGGGCCAACCTCTCCATCGTCTACACCTGCGAGACAGAGAGTCTCGCCCTCGCCGAAGCCACCGACCTCTCCATCCAGATGGCTAGCATGGTCACCGACGCCAAGACGGTTTCCGCCGACGACCTGGAGATCCCAGCGCTGGAGCCTCCTCGCGCCTCCGCCAAGTCCAAGGAAACGAAGGACGTCGGCCTCGGCCTCGACGACCCCACCAAGACCGTCAAGATTGGGGCTCACCTCGACCCCAAATAGGAAAGCGCACTCGTCTCCTTCCTACATGCCAAAACCGACGTGTTTGCTTGAAAACCTGCAGACGTGCCGGGGGTACCACGGAGAAAACCGATCATTCCTTGAACGTCTCGCCGACCGCCAAACCGATCAAGCAGAAACTCCGACGATTCGCGCCAGACAAGGAGGCTATTAGGGTAGAAATAAAGTGACTCCTAGCTGCCGGAGTTTAAGTGAGAGAACTAATAAATTCTCATCGGCCGGCGTGCAGTCGAGGCAAATATGTATGGTGACAGACAGGAGCTCGATCCAAAATATTTTCAGCAGCGCGTGAACTTGGCACGGCACGGGCTGCTGGGTAAGAACCTTGAACAGAGGGCGCCCCACGATGTACGCCTTATTGTCGTCTATCATGGCGCCGGCGGCGGAGGCTCCGGCTCCGGTAACTGCCACGGCACGCGCGTACGTGTTAGCAGCCCACGGCGAGACAAATAGATCGATGATAGCTTGATCATCAGGTGGCAGAGAGAACTGAAGGAGGTCAGGTTATTACTCACCAACGCTTTTGTGCGGCCGCTCAGCGGTGGGATCATCTGCCAGGCGCGCGAGCGCGTGCTCGTGGCCGCCGACGGTCATGGCGGCAGCAAGGAGCAGAACGACGGTGAGCTAGAGGAGCGACGTCCTGGCGCCCATTGCATGCAAGCTGTGTTGACGGATACACACTTGGCAGTGTTGCAACCACGTTGTACTCAATGCTTTGTGCGAGACTCTGATAATGGGTGTGCAACTGTGCATCAGTTTATTTGTAGGGCGATGGGTCTGGCAGCCTTGACGAGAAGATTCAGAGGAGGCAGAGATGATCATGGAGCTAGACGAGCAGCCCCGTGAGAGGAGCACATGGCTACCCATGAATCTTGTTGAACTCATCGCCTATATGGTTATGAAAAAAAGTCACTGCCTATATCTATATGTGTATATTATCACGAGTCTAGAAGAGATCTGTATCTCCCAGCAGAATGGCCAGCCACACAAATGCATATATATGGACATATGGTCATATAGGTCCAGTTCGGTTTACCCCATATTCGGCTTGTTCGGCTTCTTTTTTCAGCCGGAACAGTGTTTTTCTCTCACAACAATTCAGTCAGAACAATGTTTTTAGACAGTTTCAGTCAAAATTCTGCCAGCCGAACGGGGCCATACTAAACCAATCTAAATTTATTACGTCTTATACTTTGAAACACTATACTCTATACTCTAGACGATCAAAATCACCAAACCATGTTCTTCAAAGCAATCTCCACTCAACATTTTGCTATTTATACACAAAGCGGCGGATATGAAGGAGATGGTTATTAGTGCATGGCAGAATAACTTCCACAATAATTCGATCAGCTAATACAAGCAAATTCACAACCTTGATCTACTAAATATACAGTGAACTCACAAAACTGTATGATGCCTAGGTTAGTTCAGCGTTTGTTTCCAATTTCCAAAAGAAAGGAAAAAAAAAAGAACACCATTTCTGTATTATGTAGCCATTGATTAGGCACAAATTGCTGATTGTAAATTCCACGTTCTGCAAGCTAGCGAATCGGATATTTGCTAATTAGAAATTTTTAACTAAAGTTGGTTAACCTGGCATTGAAAAACCCCGCGAATTAGTCTCTTTTAAATCCTTCTTTTTGTTTTTTTAATTTAATGGTGGTATAAGATGGTGGAATGTCAAAATAGATAGCATGACGCGGATGCCCTGTCTTTTTATATATTAAAATAAGTAATTGCACTTAGTTGAGGACAACGTAGATATCTTTTACACGTATAGTTGGGGATGACGTGCATAGTTTGCCCAAAGAGATTGAAAGTTAGTTGGGAGATGGGGTAGTGGGATGACGTGGTATTTAGTGGGAGTGATGTGGATAACTTGCATGTTGGAATTGAAAGTTATTGGGTGAATGATATAGCATTTAGTAGAGGATGACGAGGACAGCTTGCCTCTTGATATTGGAAGCAGTGAGGTTTTCTTGATATTCTAAATTCACCGTTGCCATAGTAAATTCTGAAAGGGATTAAATCGGTCAACATTTCTGGTCGCATCATGTAAAATATTGTGTCAGTTAAATGAAGTACTATGCAATAGACAATGCTAAACCATAACTACGTTCCAACAAAAACTAGTCTTAAACTACCCCTAACCCTGAAACTAACTCTAATCAACAATTAACATTAACACTAAAACTAACCCTAATCTACAACCGAAAACTACAACTAACCCTGGCCCTAAAACTAACCCTAATCTACAACTACAAACCAAATATACTAATTAATCTAACCCTAAGCAAATCTAACTAAACAAACTAAACTATTCGCTGTTTGGTTTCTGGGCTGATAAGCCCGACTAATGTTGGTTTGTTGTGAGAGGAAAACACTGTTGGCTGGCTGAAACCAACAAGCGAACAGGCTGAAAATCTAACTAAACTAATAACTAAAAAACCGAAATCTAACTTTACAAAAAAAAACTTAGCTGCACAGGGGCGGGTGAGTAAGCGCTGGGCAAGGGACCGCGCGGGCAGGGTGGCGGCCAGCGAGGGGATGCCGCCCACGCGGCGGTGTGGCAAGCAACTGCGGACGACGGCGCAGTGGTGAGAAAGAGAGGAGTGCGTGCGAGGGAGTGAGAGATAGATCGGCCATCCCAATCAGCCCTCGGGAAGTCGATAAGTCTATCAGTCTAATAGGGCCCACTTGCGTGCGAGGGAGTGAGAGATAGATCGGCTGTCCCAACCGGCCCTCGGGAGGTCGATAAGTCTATCAGTCTAATAGGTCTCAGTCTAATAGGGCCCACTGTCCCAATCAACCCTCGGGAGGTCGATAAGTCTATCAGTCTAATAGGTCCCACTGTCCCAATCAGCCCTTAGAAGGTCGATAAGTCTATCAGTCTAATAGGGCCCACCTACTTCTTGCATTGAGGAGGTGCGGAGACTAGTCAGCCCCTGAAAGGCCGATATGTCCTTGTCGGCCGACTAGTCGCGGCGCCCCTCACTAATCCCCATCGTCAGTGACGCCCCCTGCCTTTTGTGTCAGGTCCTGGCGGCGATGATGCTCCGGGCAGGGAGGGGAGGAGGTGGGGGAGGGCTGGTGATGTACAGCACCGGCGCCGTGGGTGTCGACGACGACGACCACGAGGAGGAGGACAGCGACCGGGGATGCCGCGCCAGCGCTCCCCAAGTACCGCAGCCTGCTCGGAACCGCCGCCACCATCGCTAGGGAGGAAGGGGCCGCCCGCAGCGCTATGGAAGGGCGTCGTCCCGGGACTCCATTGACAGTGCACTACAGGGGCAATCCCCAATCTGCCGAGCGTGGCGCCTCCAGATGGCCAAGCCCGGCCCCACCCGTCCGCGGTCCGCGCCTAGGGATGAGGTCATCTGCCGCACCGTCCCGTCTCTGACATCGATTAGCAGGTCACATCCGTCCCCTGCACCCTCTCTCCGATACATGTCTCCTCCTTCCTCATGGTGTTCAATCTCATCAATCAAATTATAAATTTTTCCACTCACCAGTATCCAGCCGCGAAAGAATTGGGATGGTTCAGATGTCAGGACTTCAGTTGGGACAAAATCTAATGCTTATCATGGAGTGATTGACTTGGAGAAGCCATCAATTTCTGGTGATGCGATTGAAGCTATTGGTTCCTCTGGCTTTGGCAAACTTGCCAACCAAAATGGGAAGTCTCAGATGGTTCATGATGTATTTCACCAGAGAAGAACACCTCACTTGCAGAGTCTCTTCAGTTGTGTAGACACTAGAACACATCACGTGTAAGCATTGGTGAGTCTCTATTTAACCTTTGCATCTTGTGCTAACATGTTTCAGAACTACTTGGATGCAAGCGTGTTGCTGTTATCTTGTATGACCTATTTTATGACTGTACCGATTGCTCATGCATATGTGTCTATAACAAGGGGGTGTTGAGTTCTTCAGTCGCTCCTAAAATTCATGTCACATCGAATGTTTAGATGCTAATAAAGAGCATTAAATATAGATTAATTACAAAAAAAAATTACATAGATGAAGGCTAATTTGCGAGACGATTTTTTAAGTCTAATTAATCTGTCATTAGCATATGTTTACTGTAGCAACACGTTGTCAAATCATGAACTAATTAGGCTTAAAAGATTCGTCTCGCAAATTAGTCGCAAGTTGTGTAATTAGTTTCGTAATTAGTCTATATTTAATACTTCATACATGTGTCTAAACATTCGATGTGACAAGGATTTTAGAAGCATACGTAGAAACCAAACAGGGCCTAAGTTGAGCCTTCGATGAAAAACCGCTGTAGTGCTCAATTAATGCATGTTTGACAAAGTGGATGCTATTGCTGCACTGTTTGTTCACTGTCATCAGACAGTTACATAAATAGCTAAAAGTTGTTATGTATCTGCTAACTACTGGCAGTAATTGGGTTTTGAGTGTTTGACGAAATTTTAGTAGATGACCAGCATAATTTTTTACAGATCTATATTGTCAAGCATTTGCTACATTGATGCAATTGCATGCCTGTAGAGTTCAGAAAATCCTATATTTATTTCATGGTTTGATGTTGGTCGATGTAGTTATGTCATGGCTAGAGGTGCCTTGAGTAATCTTACCATTCTTATCTTTCTCAAGTACAGGTTCACATGCGGCAAGCCGGCAAGCAACACTGCATGGTGGGGTTCACATGTTGAGGTTCTTCTTGCTGGTACCTCCTGATCTTGAAGCAAAGTAAAATGGGACTATTTGCACTGTTCTATTAGTTTTCGAGGAGATATGTAACCAAAAGAAAGTCTGTCGTAGTAGTAAAATGTGACAATAGTAAAGCGAAAGCTCATGCGCCACAGAGGTGATGGAGACGGTGACACGCGCATGGTGGTGTTGACCCGCAACGGCGACGACCTGAGGTAATGCGAACACCGACAGCCGCCATGGCGATGATGTTGTGTCGTGCCGGCGGCGTACGGCGGCGAGCGGCAACGGCCATCTGACGCAAGGCAACGACGGTGGCAACGGCCATCTGACGCTAGGCAGTTATGCGCTTATGTGGGCTCTGATGAATTTCAAGTATTCAATTATACCAATAAGAGATGGAGACATACTGTCTATTTTTTTTTTTTTGTTTCATTCAACTGTTGCCTTCTTCCTATGCCTCTTCACGGAAAGCAAAGGTTTTCTGACTTGTTCTTGCCTGCAGACCTCGACGACACCCTGTACCCACTGAGCTCCGGGATCTCGGGCCAAGAACATTGAAGGTGAGGTTCCTCCTTCTCTTGCTGTTACTGACTACTGCTTGTTTTTACTCTCTGAACTTTCAGTAAACTGAATACCTGCACCTTTACGCGTTTGTCATCATTCACTGCAGATCATGGTTCAGAAGCTGGGAATTGATGAGAGCAAGATCGAGAACCTGTGCAATCTGCTCTACAAGTGCTATGGTACCATGATGGCTGGCCAAAGGGTAGGTGTTGCGACCTCGGGGTCTCAGGGCATAGGGATGAGCAGGGGAAGGCCGAGGCTTGGTCTCCCGGCGGCGGATCGGCGGCGCCGTGCTCGGCGCCTAGGGTTTGCCGGACCGTGAACAGTGACCCGAACAGGGCAACGCCAAAGAGCAAGAGAGAGTAATCTATATTCTCTGGCTAATCTTTATTAAGCACAAAAGTTCGATACTTAAACTCCAATCCTAACAACTTTCAGCTAATGCAAAGGGATAACAACCAAATGACTCCTATCCTGAAATCTCTCCTAAACTCTAGGATCTAGCAACTGACGCTCAACTGACACCCTAGGCGTGCTGTGGCGATGGTGACCGCGCTCTGGCCCAGCTCGGCGCCTTGGCCCGGTCCACTCTCAGCCACTGGTCCTCCTCTTCCTTGTGTAGACGTTGCCTACCATAACAGTAGGCATATTGCAGCTTCCCTGATCCCTTGAATTGTTTGATTTTTCTATTAGCAAATCAGTGAACTAAAAAGGCCTGATTTGCTGTGAAGTTCTTTATGTATGCCTCATGACAAAGACTTTCCTGACCAATTTATCAATATGAAGCTGTAGGGCCTCACACCTCTTGCACATGAATATTATCACAATTTCTATTCTTCCGTCTTTAGCTTAACATAGTCATTATCACAATTTTAGCATTATTTTGAATGGACATATTTGTGGTGTATCCGGTGTTTTTTTATCTCAATTTTTTTTGGTCATCCAATGAATACCAATGGAAAACTGGAAGAAAGAATGAATCAGTACATGAGAAACAATAAAGTTAAATGTTTATTGTATCTATAGTTGAATTCTCATGCATTGCAATACTATTAAAGAGGAGACAGACAGGAGCTCGATCCAAATCTTTTCAGCAGCGCGCGGACTTGGCACGGCGGCACGGGCTGCTGGGTGGAACCTTGAACAGAGGGCGCCCCACGATGTACGCCTTGTCCTCTTCCACGGCGCCGGCGGTGGAGGCTGCGGCTGCGGCTCCGGTTCCGGTACCTGCCATGGCACGCGTGTATGGGCGCGTTCGCTGATCTGGAAGTTCTAGACCAGCCGGCTGATCCCCTCACATTTTACTGTTCATCAACTAGGCAAACAGTGTTTCTCTCTCACAACAACCAGTCAATTTCAGTCAAGTTTCAGACCAGCGAACGGGGTCTATGTGTTAGCAGCCCACGCCGAGACAAACAGATCGATGTGATAGCTCATCAGGTAGCAGAGAACTGAACGAAGGCCAGGTTATTACTCACCAACGCTTTTGTGCCGCTCAGCAGTGGGATCAGCGAGCGCGTGCTCGTGGCCGCCGACGGCAGTCATGGGTAGCTTGCCGCCGGCGGTGGCGAGAAGCAGAACGACGAGGTATTTTTTGCTTCAAAAAATGTATGAGATGTTGAATTTTTTTTCATGAAAAATATGTATATGTTTTTATTTATACATGTTCAGACTAAGAGTCTCTTTGAAATGCATTTTTCTCTCTACTATTTTTATGTGAAAATGAACTAATTTTTGAAAAACTACTATACGGTAATTATACGTTCTATGTGAAGTTCATGCATTCTATAGAACTGTAGAAGGCCTAAAGATTTGAAAACTAGTAATGATGGAATATAGAAATATAAAAAACTAAAGTGTTAATGGGCCTGCTTCTTCGAACGGCCTAGGAGTGGCAACTCACACGGGCCGTTAGTGGGCTATCTATAGCGCATGTATTTGGATGCTCCACCATGACACTACCAAACGCACACGCTAAGAGAACGCTATCGCATTTTCAAAACATAACCCGCAATTTGATTGACATGCTGGAGTCATCAATATCATAATTATAAAGCGTTTATAAGTATAAATCCAATACAACCGCTAGTGGAAATTTATTTGCCAAACTAACAGTCAGGCTAGCGCTCGGACGTCTGGCCCTAGGCCCGCGTCCGGACGCAGCTCCCCACACCCCGTGTCGCATGCCCTACCCACTGGGATTCCACGCCGCTCGCCCCACACCGCTCAAACATGACCAGCATCGAGAAGAGGAGACATCGAGGCGAGGCAGTAGAAGATGAGGAGGGAGATGTAACACCCAATATACTTTTGAAATATCCAAATAAAACATTAGCAACATATGTTTGAAACAGTTGAAACACTTGCAACATGCATCTGAAACAGTTGTAAAAACACATAAAAATGCTTGAAAAGTCATTGCAAAATATATGCAACATCAGATAAAACACATAAAACATATGTATGAAACAAATGCAACATCTAGATAAACACACTTGCAACATACGTCTGAAAAAACAAATGAAACATTTAGAGCAGACGCTTGCAACATATGTGTACAGTGCAACATATGCAACATATCGATCTAGTTTTGCAACATTATATGAAACACTTGCAACATACCTCTGAAACCTTTGAAATACTTGAAACATACGCTTGTAATATGCGCTTTCAAGCGCAACATCTACTTGTTGCTTGGACGAATGAAGGCTCGTCGACGCAGAGCTCAACTCCGGCTCGAAGCTCGATGACGTGGAGTGGCGCCAGGGTGTGGGGGGTACGACCTCGGATACCCACGACAGACTACATGGGCTGCGCTCCCAGGGGCGGTCTAGCCCACATGACGAAGACCTACGGTGCATGGCACTGTCCGCGCGTGCACCGCAAGACATCAAGGGCGATATCCTGAAGATACTACGAGATCTGTTAGGATACATTTGATCCCATGATATCTCAATTTTTTTTGGTCATCCAATGAATACCAATGGAAAACTGGAAGAAAGAATGAATCAGTACATGAGAAACAATAAAGTTAAATGTTTATTGTATCTATAGTTGAATTCTCATGTATTGCAAGACTATTAAAGAGGGTCAACGAAATTAAATGTCTGACCCAATTATGCTGCTGGATCTATGTTTGAGTCATGGCTCCAATATTAAATTTAGGTGCAGGGAGTACTGCAGTCAGCAATGTAGATATCCGATCCTTGAGGCAATGGATTGAATTAAAATGAGAAGTAAACTGAAACACCCTCAATGTAATTTAAATAGATTGTATATATTAAACTGCATGACGATGCTATTCAAATAGATTTTTTTTAATAATATGACCCCCCAGTTATGCTTAAGTTATTTATTCAGAAACGTTTACCACGTGCTGGTTGCACTCGCCACCGAGCGTGCGGCTCAGAGTCACCGCAGGTTAGGGCTAGGAGCATGGGGTTGCAGGTGTTGAGCTCACCTGCAGCTGCAGGAAAAGTGGTTTGTGACATGGAGGGTGGAGATCTTTTTTTCCCCTAGAGCAGTCCCTTTTGATTTTGATATGTCTCTTTTAGATATGAACTATTAGAAACAACCAATAAGGTATTCGGTGTATACAATCCGGATACCTCATATTTTCAAAATTGAACATGCTCTTCTGTTGCTTACAACCGCCATTGATTTCTAATTAACAAGTTTCACAATATAAGAAAATTAATAGTTACAAAGCTGTATTTATGATGAACAGTTGGAGTGTCATTTGTGGCATGGAAGTGGCACTTTGATACAAAAGTCAGTTAAGTTCGTGATAAAGAGTGTGGGGATCGAGAAAATCATAATCTTGGATTTGGACCAGATCTTAATGAGGGACTATGAGGTTTAATTGCATGATATGAATTTGTATATTTGAGCTATCTTATTATTGTGTAATCTATGTGTTTTTACTACAAAAGTTTAGCGGTCCATGGAGCAACGCACGGGTACGAACCTAGTAATATCTAGTAAGCATGAGATTTTTGCTTAAAAAAAGAGCATCAGAAGTTCAAAGTTTTGTTCAGGATAGATATGTACATGTTATTTACGTATGTTCAGATTAAGACTCTTTGAAATGCAGAATTTTTTCTACTTTCGTGTTAAAATGGACTGATTTGCTATATGATCCGCGTAAAATTCCTTCATTTCGGCTGGTATATATAAGCCTAAAGCGTTAATAGGCCTGCTTCTTCGAACGGCCTTGGAATGGAAATTCACATGGGCCATTAGTGGGCTATCCATAATCCATGCACCTAGATGCTCCACCATGACACTACCAAATGCACGCACAGAGGATACTCAACAATCTCAAATAGGAGAGTCGGGGCTCGAACAACGGTAACATAGTCGGCGGTGCCACAGGTGCCGCGGTGGGTTAGACCCCTGAGAGTATTGGCTAAAATCAACATCGATGCGGCGATGTCCAAGAATCTAGGTCAAGCGGCGACACCAGCAGTGGTCCGTGATGAAGATGGTAATTACCTGGGGGCATCTGTCCTGGTGGCGGTAGGGCGGTCGGACCCAGAGGCGATGGAGGCAGTGGCATGCCGTGAAGGTCTCGCGCTGGCCAGTGACCTCGGTTTGCACTCTTTCAGAGTTGCGAGCAATTATGCCAATGCGGTGAGGAGTTTACTGGGCGAGGTGTTCGGCAGGTAAGAACCAATTGTCCGGGAGATAAATGTAAGAAGAAGGAGTTTCACTAGAGCGGATTTCATCTTTGAAGGACGGAAGTCAAATGTCGACGCCTATATATCAGCTAGAAGCTCTGTAAATTTATCGATAGATAGATATATTTGGTTTTGGATCCTCTGGATGGAGTTTGTAATTTTTATCCTCCTGAATAAATAAAGTCAGTGCTCCCTAAAAAACAGTTTCAAAAACATAACCAACAATTTAACTTGCTGCAGTCATCAATGTCACATATTTTAACTGTCAATTTCTCCTCTTAAATAATTTATAACAACAAAAGTTGATTTATTTTAAATATATAAATTAAACATAATTGTCGTTGTAGTATAGTTTTATTTTTGTATGAGTGGGCTAGTTGATTAAAGATACCATTTGTTTACAGGCATATCTGAAGGCTCATCTATTTTTTAATGTTTTATAATATAATAAGGTATATATATCTGAGTTTTTGTTTGAAAAGTCATTTATATATACACACACAATATATAACTATCGCTGTATTACTTTTTTTAAAATACAAAATACAAAAACATTACAAATTGATTTGGTTGGGTGCGTCGTGCCCAAGCTATAGTACGAATCCTTAGTGGCAAGCCACTGTTATGATTCCTCCCCCACAAAACATAAGTTCATTATATCATTGTGAAGCGGTGCTTCACAATATCATATATTAAACCGATAATAATAGATACTAGCCAAAAGGCTGAGAAAGGTATGATTTGCATTGTTTGTCCTGGGCTACGGAGGATACTAAAAATACTAGTCTTGGAGAACGGCACGCGATATGGCCGAACTGGTGGGCTGCGGCGATCGGGATGCAAAGAAATTCATACGGGCCGTTATGGGGTCGGGACGTTCGTGGCCCATGGACCTGAGGAGAAGAAAAGGAGTAGGATGCCGAACAGAGCCCAACTGTCGTTTTTGTCTGTAGTCCACGAACTTGAGAAATCGTGTTTGTGTTTTGTTGTCCGCTTCGGCGTGTGTTGTTTCTTCGTTCGGTGACCCGGGGTTGCCTGCGTTTCTTGAGGCGACAGATCTCATGTGTCTCGGCGTTGTGATGGCCGGTGCCCAACAACTATTGCATGTGCGTTCAAAGTTTCAGTTGCAGATCGAAGACCTCGATGTGCCAATTGTTGCAGCATCAAAAACTTTAAAGCTTCTATGAAAGCTTCTTCGTCGAGATGGAGACTGGCTTCAAGCTCGACGTGTTCCTCTACCAGCGGTGGTGGTGGCTCGGATCGCCGATGATGAAGATGACCAGAGGACCTTACAAGGATGTGGATGTAATTTTAGTTTTATTCAGAGATATCTTTGTAAGGAATGTCATGTACTGTTTATATATGAATAAAATCCAACCTGGTTTCTCAAAAAAAAAAAAAAACTGTCGTTTTTGTCGCACCTTTCCTCGTTGCGAGCGTGATCCTTGTCACCAAGACACCGGCCGACGCTTCTATGCCGCTCAGCGGTGGGATCATCCTTGGGGGTGACGGGTCTGGCAGCCTTGGAGAGGAGATTCAGAAGAGACACACAATCGCGAAGCTTAGCTAGAGCAGCCTCGTGGTCGTGGGAGTGAGAGGAGCACATGGCTAGGCTAGCCATGAATCTTGTTGAGTGTGTATTGTCACGAGTCTCGAGGGGATTTGTATCTCCCAAATAATGACCAGCCACAGAGAAATGCATATATGACCATGGCCTATGGTCCATAGAGATCACACAGATAAAAAATAAACGTGATAAAAATAAAAAATAATAGGTACTTCCAGAACCTAAAGAAGTGCTTTTACCCAATTCTTAATATCTAACATATACCAGGTGGTCACCCTTCCATTTCATCCCAATAGCAAACATGGGCAAAAGAATCCAAGGCATATAATTGGCTACTGAAAGTGCAATCAAACTCTAATTGCGGGTTTTAGTGATAATGACCATGCAATTTGAGAACTAATGAGATTTATCGAGATGACAAGTAAGAAATCTATATTCGATGATGTTATACGAAACGGAGGAGCCCTCAATTACAAATGTTGATGGCTTCAAACTCAAAGGAGATTTAAATTCTTTTATATTTTGAATTTGAGTATAAAAAAAGTCATACTATAAAAAAGGACACAATGCTTAAGCTGACATGCGCTACCAAGTGCTCAATATCTTTACATACATCCTTAGTTTCACAGCCAAGATAGCCAGCACTCCACCCTTACTCTTGCTGTCTTACCTGGTGAGGCAATGCCGCACCTGGAGAGAAAGGCACTGCCGCACTTGGGCCACGGCAAGTGACCGTTGGAAGGCAGGGGGTATTTATATTTTTCCCTTCCTCCCCAACGTCCCTCTCTCCTTCTCCAACGATTCAGTTCGACTAAAAACAGAAAAATGCTCCTTTCTCTCTCCTCCATTGATGACTTTGAGCTCCCAAGCTTCTCCTTTGATTTTCCCATCAATTCTTAAGAGAAAAAAGTCCCAAACTCGATTAGAGAGCAGATCCTTTGATTCTCCAACTCAAAAGAGCACTTGGTTCACGTTTTGTCTGGCGGTTGTGTTTATTACTCTTGGAGCTTTGCTCCTAGCCGGCTAGAGCGTCGTCCGTGGAGCTTGCTGTGGTAGAACCGTCCGAAATAAAACACCTTCGGAGGCGCTCGTCTTCCACCAGACACTAAGCACCTCGAAAGCAAGCTACATCAGACGGATTCCGTCGAGCACACCCCAAGGGAGAACTCGAATAATCCACGTTTTTCCTCCAAGATCCAATAATGAGAACGAGTTTACAATATTTAGTCCATTTCATACCACCAGAGTTCTTAGAAGTACATTATTACAATACTAAGTTCAGAGTGCAGAATTTAAACAGCAGAATTACAATAAACATTTAACGGTAGAATACAAGGATCTGTTTGTGCCTACCAGAAGAATCCTCCACACAACAGCTACTCTTCAAGCTGCACTTGCAACAGGGATAAATAAACCCTGAGTACACAATGTACTCGCAAGACTTACCCGACTAGTGGAAATAATTTCCCGACTCCAGAGGATATGATAAGCTTTATGGTTTGCTGGATTTTCTTTTTGCGGAAAGCAATACTAGTAGTGAATCCTTATGTATGTTTCTTAGTAGCAGTCATGATTAGTTCATTATCTAACCATTCTAAGTAAGCACATATTCTACTTTCAAGTAAGAGTTGAGCAAACAGATCTATTTCATCATCTTTCATCTTCCAGTTCTTACTATGGTGCTAGATTGTAGACAAGTCGTACCAGATTACCCGGCGATTCGCGAATCAATGTAGCCCAGCTGTGTACCCCAAAACACATGCCCCGTTTGTACCCCAGGCACAAGTAGGACCAACCCACCACTCTCCTATCAAGGGGTCTAGGTCTCCGTTCAAACTTGGACTCCAAGCCCTCACACCTGAGTCTCGGACTCAGTGTGGTGCTTAGACCTCCACCATCCTCGCCTCCAATCGGTCGGTCCGAAAAGAGCCAAAACCCATGACAAGAGAGCAACAAGCCTTCCTTGCTCCCATAAACAAGTATGTGCTCAGGATAATAAGTCTGTGACCTGATTAGAACCCAATGCAATGGTCGGTCCTTAACCGATATGGACAGGGAAAGCAGTGTAACCAAGCTATGCTCCGTTGGCCGTGGGACACAACCTCTTACACCCACCAATACCCGTACCATATCCCTACCCGGTCTCCATTTCTTTTCATTATTTTATCATGAGAGTGATAATAATAATCACCTATTGTGAGTAATGGTAGGTTACTCACGCTACCGATAGCCTAAGCATAGCAGCTACTCGATCTATACTAGTAGGACTCATAGGTAGGTTATCTATGCATGTAGTTTCTATAAAATGCCTGTAACATAAATGCACATCATATATATATAGTGATTATTCAAAATAAAGGTTATGCACCGGGGCTTGCCTTGGACAGACGGGTGGTCAGCTATGTCAGTCGTCGGTGGCTCCGAGGCTTCCTCCTGTATGAAGACCTCCTCCTCGTTCTCCTCAATCACCTCCTCGTATTCCTGCTCTCTAGCGGTCACGAACTCCACCAACGCGTTCTCTACATGCATGCAATGATGATGCAACACTTAGCATTTTAGCAACAACAGCTCTTAAAATAACAATACATCTACCAAGCTACTAAGCTAACTCTAATGACTAAGATACTAAGCTACCCATCCTTTCCACTAAACAGGTATGAAACATTCAAGTATTATCTTAACAACCAAAAATGCATTTCTTACTTTATTTATGATTTCATATATACTAAAACAAGGAGTACTTAGCTACCCTATTATTAACCTACTCTAAGGCTACAAAAACTACAGTGAACACCTAATAATACCATGAAGCTACTGATTTTTTTTCAAAGCTAAAGCCATCACCAATTTACCACAAAAATTCCTACAATATTTAACCTAATAATATTAAGCACTCTCAAATGATTTAATAGTTCCTGGTATCAACAAATATATATCTGAACTAAATACACTAACAGATAGAGCAAAAATTTAGGAACTTAACAAAATTAGTTTCATAATTTTTGGATACCTACATGATTTTATATGATTTACCAAAGTTCAGCTCATAATTACAAATAAAAAGCTATTTCTATTTTCCACGAAAAAACTAAACTGATTTCGGCCCACGCGGCCCACGTGGGGGAACGTGCGCGCGCGTGAGCACGTGGCGGCCCACGCGCGGAGGCAGCCCACGGCGGGGAGCCCGCGCGCTGGCACATATGCACAAACACCCTTGAGCTACCGACAATTCAACCCGAGGTCCACAACACTATTCCTATAGACTACTCCTATGCAAATAAGCCCTTCTCCTTTCTCTCCTTTACAACGGCCCGGTCCTCCGGCCACCCCCAAGCACGGCGGCGATGGCATTGGACGGCCACGCCGACCAGCTGGGACCCACGTTGGCTCCACTAACGGGCCGACCCCCGTCTACAACCCTTGTGCCTACACTAGCCTAGGTTACAGGAGTGGCGGAGCTCGCGGAAGTGGGGACCCCGGCGCGCGGCCATGCGCGACAGTGGCGCGGCCATGCCGGCCACCCTAAGCCACCGCGGGGTGAACTAGCTAGCGCTATAGCATCACTATCTTACTCGGGCTGCGGCTGCGGTGGTGGTTTGGCCGGAGATTCCCTGAACAAGGCTAGCCACGTGCGGGTGGTGGGATGCGGCGGCGCTCCGAGACGGCGCGGCCACGTCAGTGGCTATGGCGAGGCAGAGAGGTGTACGTGGGGGCGCAGGGTGAAGTGGGGATGGAGGCTAAACTAGAGGCATAGCTAGATTGGCCTGGAAAGGTGAGCTGGAGGCTGCCCCTGGCCGTCGCCTTACGCGGCCTAAAATGGCGCGGCGGAGAGGAAGCTCCCAAATTGGGGCTCGTCGTGATGCAAATCAAAGCGGTGAGGCGGCGGTTGAGACACTGGCGACCGTGCGCACCCACGAGCGCAAAGAATTGATGGCTTGTGCCCACGCTCAGGCCCTCAGTGGCCGCGATGTGACCGCGGCGGGCAGAGGTGCAGCAGGGGAAAATATGGCGGCGGCAGTGGCGCGGCGGTGCGCCCTGGCGGGACACGTATGTCGCGACCGAGTGCTTCCGTCCAAGGTGCAAACAACGAGCGCGCCCTCCACAACCGGCCGTGTGCCCGTGAGACTGGCAGGCGTGGCATGGCCCGCGCGGCCACAGTGCCATTAAGGCGAGGCGACGACGTGAGTGCAACAGGAGCACCCCACGTGCACGCCGGCAACGCGTGGCAGCGGCGCAGCGAGTAGAGAGGCAGAGCAGCCGCAGCCGCAGCAACACAGCAGCAGGGCAGCACGCAGGGCGGGCGGCAGCGCGGCATGTCCGCGCGGCAGCAGCGGCGGCCTCACACGGCAGTGCCCATGACTAATCCCACGGCACACGGCCAGCCTAGCGCAGCAACACGTGGGCGTGCGCGAGGCGCACCGACGCGACGACGACGACCACTGATGCGCGGTGACCGCGCCCACGCGAGGGAAACAAATCGGAAACGTGCAGTGCACGGATTTTAAAGCTTCTATCGTGGCCAAACCGTTACTCCTAAACATAAACGGTCTTCAGTACACTCAAGATGGTATATGAGGCTACTTAATCAAGTTATAACACTACATCGCTCTTTAACCTAATTCCTCATAATAGTTTGCTAAACATAGCAATGTCTAACTGTCAACAGACTTCGAAATTTTTCTAAGTTTTGAGTTGAACTCTAATTCAAATTGCATTTCTAAGCTATGGGAAATATTAGCTAGTAATATCATTTTTCGACCGCAAGTATTTCATTGTCATCTACAAAGTTTGTACTTCAAACTTTATTCAAATATCACATACATGTTCTATATCATTTTTTGTTAATAAAAATTGGTTTTAAACCTTAAGTGATATAACATGACTATTGAGTTAACTTTTGTTTCGCATTTTTGTTGATCGTTTCGAGTTACGGAAATTGATCTACACACCTTATTACATGCATTAAAACATAAGCATGATGCTCATGACATGTTTAAGTAAATGATTTATAGTGTAACACCGAGTGTGTTACACTTGCCACTTGTGTGGTAGCCCTGAAAGGTTTGTAACCATCTCTTGAAGTTAGTAAACTCACCCCTCATCTCAAGAGTTAAGGCTCTTGACTTAAGAACGAGGAAGGGTTGCAAAGCCCTAAGCCTTAGTGGCTAACCTCAACAACATGGACTTAGGCAAGCCTTGGTGGCATGCTGAACCACGGGATAAATCCTTGTGTCATCTTGTGCTTAAGTTATTTCACTTGCATTTCATATTGTATTGAGGTGATTTCTAGGGTTTGTGGTCGATCTATTTGTGTGTGGTGTTCCTACCACTTCTAGCTGTTGATTTGTGTTACATGTACCTGCAGAAAGCTCAGAAATTTATCCGATTCAAGTTTCCATTCACAGTTTTTGAATTGTGCCATGAATTTGTCTGTAGGTGCGGTAGTGCCGCTGTCTTGGCTCGGTAGTGCCGCAGAGCGACAGTGCCGCGGGTTGAATTTAACGAAAGTTTGAGTGTTTATTTTAACAGAGCCTATTCACCCCCCTCTAGGCTAACCATAGACCTACAGCTACCCTGCGCTTCATTAAATAATAATTATCATCCTTTTATTTCATCACCCCAAGTTGTTTCCTATGCAACCCATTTAAATATTTATATTTAGTTTTACTTCAGCTCATACATTGAATTAAATAATCTAGACCATATATGACAACGGATGCATTCTCGGTAATTCATCAATATATATTACACCACAAGTTCATTAGTGTTCCGACTACAAAACACTCGGTTGATTCTGTTTCATTCAATCAACCAGACAGCCTGTTCGAGAGGCCGTATCGTATCGTGGATTATTTACTGCTGGCTGGTTTGGTGTGAGAGAAAAACACTGTTCCCGGCTAGAAATTTACGATCGTTTACGAGCAAGCGAACATGCATCCATATTTTCAACCAATTAAGAACTGACACATCACAACTCAAACTGATTTAAAAACCAGAAGATACGAAGGAATAAAACAATCAGATTTTATTAAGCTGAGCACAATAAAAAAATGATTGAAATACTAAAACCCTAACACGGCGCCAAATGATTGAAAAACTGCTAGGACTGATGGTAGCAGTACAAGTTAGCTTCAGGACTGTTAGCGCCTCTGTTCCGAGATGTAGTAGAAAGATGCAGATAACGCTTGAGATTTCGTACTCCAGGAACATCGAACATGTCGATCACAGATTCACAACAATACTTGCATCTGATATTAAGTTTAACTCACACATGACACGCCTGGCAGGCACATCATACTGCAGTAGTGCAGCGGTGCAGCCTGCAGGGCCGGACCTAAAAAGTAGGGGCGAACGAACCCATCCAGTGCTCTACAGCCTGCCGGGTGATCCAAGTGGTCGCTGCAGTTGGTCGACGCCACGGCGGAGAGCTCCAGCTTCCCCGTCCACTCCTCGCCGGCTGAATATGACCCTCTCGACTGCCGCCACATCCACGCACAGCATCTGCTTGTACTCGTCGTCGCCAAAGTCTGTCATCGTCTTGGACTTCTTCTCCCAGGGGTTCCACTTCCACACAACTGAATGCAGCCGGCCAAGATAAAAGTGCAGGAACACGGTTACGAAATTGTGTTATCTCGTTCGACGAGGCAGCAAAAGCGTATCATCTTACCAATATCAGGAAGGCCTTCTTTTCGGACAATGAATGTGCGTTTCTTTTCATGGTCAATAACAGCTATTAGGCCTGGGCAGCCAACATAGACTCCATCAACCTGCACCAGTAGTTACCACCTTCAGGTCTAAATATGGAACAATTAACGAGAGAGACTCAAGAGCAGGCAAAAAGAATAAGCAAACTTTGACGAGCTGAGCTTCAATAAATCAATATGCTTGACTTGAAACTAATTTCAGACACCACTCTTCAAGCTTGTTGCAAGTTCCCAGATGGCAACTACCAGTTAAATCTCAAAAGTATTTCAACCGGGACAGGGGAGCAGGTTAAAGCTACTTGCATGTAGAGACACACCTCACACCCAATATGGGGGTGACCTTCATATATATAGCCAATATGGCTGGGTATACAAGGAATACAATCAAAAATCATGGCTAATCACACATAGACTTGCCTAATACCCGCCCGCAGTCTAAGCGGGAGGATCCCGGATGCAAGACTGGACCTAAAATCAGTAAATAACTGTACAGGAAGACCCTTGGTCATGATGTCTGCGAACTGGTGAGAGGACGGCACATGAAGGACCCGAACTTGGCCCAAGGCGACCTTCTCACGGACGAAGTGAATATCAATCTCAATGTGCTTCGTTCGGCGATGATGAACTGGATTGGTTGTCATGTAGACAGCGCTGACATTGTCGCAGTAAACAACCGTCGCCGAAGCAAGAGGAACATGGAGCTCCTGCAGGAGCTGGCGCAGCCAGCAACACTCGACCACCACATGAGCAACAGCACGGTACTCAGCTTTGGCACTGGAGCGGGAGACCGTGGTCTGGCGCTTGGAGGACCAGGAAATCAGATTGTCGCCGAGGTAGACACAGTAGCCGGAGGTTGAGCGCCGAGAGTCGGGGCAGCCAGCTCAGTCGACATCGGAATAGGCGATCAGTGACTGAACAGGGCCGACACCAATGTGGAGGCCGGAGGAGAGTGCCCTTCAGGTAGCGTAGAATCCGCTTGATCATCGAGAGATGCGGCTCGCGGGGATCATGCATGAAGAGGCACACCTGTTGGACGGCGTATGCCAAGTCAGGATGGGTCAGCGTGAGGTACTGGAGTGCACCAGCAAGACTCCGATACGCGGATGGATCAGCAACAGGGGCACCAGCGGTGGCAGATAGCTTGGCATGAGTGTCAACAGGTGTCGTTGTAGAGTGACACTCAGCCATGCCGGCGCGTTGAAGAAGCTCAACAGCGTACTGTCGCTGTGATAAGAACAGCCCGTCGGCGGAGCGAGTGACGGAGATGCCGAGAAAGTGATGGAGTGCACCCAGGTCAGTCATGGCGAACTCAGAGTGGAGGCGCCTAATGATCTGCTGTAGCAGGGCCGTCGAGGACGCAGTGAGGACGATGTCGTCGACGTACAGAAGCAGGTAGGCGATGCTGGTCCCGTCTTTGTAGACAAAGAGGGAGGTGTCGGAAGCCAAGGCGACGAAGCCGAGCTAGCGAATATATGTCGCAAATCGCTGGTACCAGGCTCGGGAAGCCTGCTTCAGGCCGTAGAGGGAGCGCTGCAACAGGCACACATGATCAGGAAGCTCAGGATCGACGAAGCCTGGGGGCTGCTGGCAGTTGACGGTCTCCTCCAGATGGCCATGGAGGAAAGCGTTCTTGACATCGAGCTGATGAATAGGCCAGGTGCGGGAGGCAGCAATGCTGAGGACAGTTCGGATGGTGGCTGGTTTGACCACTGGGCTGAAGGTTTCGTCGTAGTCGATGCCGTGGCGCTGAGAGAAGCCACGAACCACCCAGCGAGCCTTGTGACGGGCGAGGGTACCATCGGAGTGGTACTTGTGCTTGAAGATCCACTTGCCGGTGACCACATTGGCGCCGGGTGGGCGGGGTACGAGGCGCCATGTTCCGTTGTCGATGAGCGCCTGGTACTCCTCAGCCATTGCCGCGCGCCAGTTTGGATCAGCAAAACCGCCACGGTAGCTGGAGGGAAGTGGAGACGGAGTGGTCGTCGCAGAGAGGCCAACATACCGCATAACCGGTATGGCCCCGGACTGGGTCCGTGTAATGCGGCGTTCCGGTTGGAAGGGAGGTGCCGAAGGAGCTGCAGACGTCGTTGGCTGCTGGACAGGAGCAGCCACCGGCTGTATAGGAGCAGGAGCCTGCTGGACAGAGGCAGGAGGCGGCTGAGCAGATGCTGGAGCTGGGCCTTGTGCTGTAGAGGAGCCGTCAGGCCCCCGGGGATGCCTGCTGTAGACGAAGCGGATGTCCCAGCCGCTGGAGGTGCAGCCACTGGAGACGGAGCAGCCGCTGGAGAAGTAGCAGGTGATGGAGCTGCTGCTGGTGGAGCGGCAGGAAGTACAGGGCCGTGGAACAGGATGGCGGGGGCGTCGGTCAGCTCCTCAATGGAACTAGGAGGTGGCGACCCAGCAGCAGATGGCAAGGATGCAGGATGCACCGGCACTGTAGTTCCTGCAATCAAAAAATCCAGATCGCTGTGCGAAGACCTGGAGGGGTAAAGCCCGAAGGGAAAACAAGTCTCATCGAAGACCACATGGCGAGAGATGATGACGCGCTTAGTGGCCATGTCGAGACAGCGGTACCCCTTGTGGGAAGATGGATATCCGAGGAAGACACATGCTGTGGAGCGAGGAGAGAGTTTGTGGCGAGCCGTGGCGGACAAGTTTGGATAACATGGACACCCAAAGACACGTAGGTGGGAATACTCGGGAGGTTTGTTGTGGAGGAGAGTATATGGAATGCCGTGGCTAACAGTGGAGCATGGACGCCTGTTCAGAAGATATGTGGCTGTGGCGAGCGCCTCAGCCCAGTACTGAGGAGGCATGTGTGCATTGAGGAGCATTGTGCGACTGATGTTGTTTAATGTGCGAAGAAGACGTTCAGATTTGCCATTTTGTGGGGAGGTATATGGACACGAGAGGCGTAAATGAATACCACGAGAAGCAAAGAGAGTATGGAGGGTGTGGTTGACGAACTCAGTGCCATTGTCGGTTTGGACAACCTTGATGGCAAGGCTGAATTGAGTGTGGACATAATTGCAAAAAATTGCAATATGTGTGGAGACTTCAGATTTGCGAATGAGTGGAAAAGTCCAACATAAATGAGTATAATCATCAAGTAAAACTAGATAATATTGATACCCGGAGACACTTGCAACCGGGGATGTCCATACATCACAGTGAACAAGTTCAAATGGCATAGAAGTATGTGAACTGGAATCTGAAAAAGGGAGGCGCACATGTTTGCCAAGCTGACAGGAATGACATAGCAACTGCTCTAATTTATTACAGCTGATGGACGCATTACGACGAAGGATGTCAATGGTGGCGGAGCTAGGATGACCAAGACGGTGATGCCAGAGGTCGGTGGAGGCAGCAATGTTGGCGTGTGGAGCGGAAGATGCAGCAGGGAAGGTGTAAAGATCACCAGCACTATTGCAGTGAAGCATCACGCGTCGGGTCGGGATATCCTTGACAGAAAAACCAAGAACGTCAAATTCTATAGAGCAGTTGTTGTCCCTAGTAAATTGACGGACAGATAGGAGATTGCAAACTAGAGATGGGACAACTAAGACATTATTAAGATGAAAATTGGATGATGGTGTATGAAGAACAGACTAGCCACGACAGGAAACAGGAAGATGTGCACCATTGCCGACTGTAATGGAAGAATGAGGAGGGTGACGAGAGAGGAGTATACCATCCGAGGAGCTCATGTGGGAGGAGGCGCTGGAATCTAGGACCCAGGGATGCTGTCCCTGGAGATGCATCTGATTGAGGGCAGCGACGAGACCGTCCTAGTTCCACATGGGAGCCGGTGGAGAGACGTGGAGCGGCGCAAATGTCATGGGAGGCTGTGGAGGCGCCAAGGCCGTATGAGCCTGAGGAGGAGGGGCGCCAAGCACGCCTAGACGCCAGCCGGCCTGCTGCTGTGCTGAAGGAGGACCCTGGGGCGCCCATGGATTGTAGCAAAACCAGGGGCCCATGGGGCGGTATTGACCTGTTTATTTTAACGCCGCCCTTGCTGCAGCAGAGAGGTTATTCAATACTGCCCTTGCCCTTGCTTTGTTGTTGTTGCTGTTGCCACCGCCGCCGCCCCTTAGCCTTTGCCAGTAAATGGCGGTCACATGTGGGTTGTGTGGACCTCTAGAGGTGGCTGTGGCAGCGAGAGCACGACACCCGCCCGGGCTGGTGCAGCCAGAGCCGGCGTTGGTGAGAAGAGCGGTGTTGGCGACTGTCTTTTCGTCATTGGTGAGACGGAGCTCCTTGAGGGCCAGCATGTCATGAGCCCTCGCGAATGTGGGAAGAACAGCGGAGTTAGCGATGTCGTCGGCGGTGTTGGAGAAGCGAGGATTGAGGCCGCGAAGGAGGGCGAGGACGAGCTGTGAGTCCTGGACAGGGTGCCCGACGTCACGAAGAGCGGCGGCCTTGATCTTCAGCCGCTGGCAGTACGCCGAGATGGTGCTGTCACCTTGCACCATGGAGTGGAATTCGTTGAGGAGGAAGATGGCGCGGGGCTCCCGGTTGGCGCGGAAGATCCCTTCAATGGCC
Organism: Miscanthus lutarioriparius; assembly: GCA_904845875.1. Lineage (NCBI taxonomy): Eukaryota > Viridiplantae > Streptophyta > Magnoliopsida > Poales > Poaceae > Miscanthus > Miscanthus lutarioriparius. The sequence goes on along the minus strand of CAJGYO010000013.1, from coordinate 2,597,892 downwards.
ACCCACAGATCACGGGCGGTGGGATCGGCACCGTCCATGGCGAGATCGAGGACGGAGTCGTCGACGGAGCCGGAGATCCAGCCGCGGACGCAGCACTCCGCGGCATCCCACTGAGGATCATCAGGACGAGGGGGAGCAGAGCTGTCGATGTGCGAGCGAAGGCCGAACTTGCCGCACAACGACTTGAAGAAGAACGCCCACTTGGAATAGTTGGATTGTAGGTCCAACGTGAATGGGATGTGGGACTTGACATTGACTGTGGCGTAGTTGTGAGCAACAATCGGGGCAGCAGCGCCGGTGGTCATGGCAGGCATGGTTGGAGTGCCTGTCGCGGGCAGGGTGCCGGCACTTGTTGCCGAGGAGGATGAAGAGGCCATCGGAGATGAGGGGGAGAGGAGAACAACCGGTGAGGGTGGACGGGCGCGAGGAAGACGCAGCAGTGAATGAAAGCTGCTGCGCCTTGTGGAAGAAGAACTCATGAAAAGGGGAGAGACGCAGGAGGAAGGGCAGGAAAACATGATCTAATAGGCTGATACCATGTAGAGACACACCTCACACCCAATATGGGGGGGTGACCTTCATATATATAGCCAATATGGCTGGGTATACAAGGAATACAATCAAGTATACATAGAAGGTGCTAATCATGGCTAATCACACATAGACTTGCCTAATATTGCACATACTCAAAGAACAGCAATAAAGTAAACTCAGAGAACAGCAATAAAGTAAACTCAGAGAGCTCTTTACAATCACGAGTTGATTTGTGAAAATTCATGGATGCAACTGTATCCATCTAGCCAAAAGACAACTGTAGCAAATTTACTCTCAATGAACTAATCCATATAGCTGAAATGCTCAGATAAACCCCACATATTCATGTCGAATGTATATCAAAACAGAGGAAAGGTACCTCTGATTCAAATGTTATAACATCTTCCTGTTTGGTAAAACGTTCCTGCTGGCTAAGGTTGTCAAGATAATCACGGGTCTCCAGACCTTCTATCCTCACTTCACTGGAATCAAGGTGGAAAGTATCAACATATGCATAATATGGTAAAATTTCTAGTAACGTCAGGAAAACAGAATGCTTATTTGTTCTTCTGAATAGTAACAGATCATTGATTATGAAAGTATGTTAGGCATAGCTCAAAATGTAATTTGGTGATAACTAAGCCTCAAGTTAGGGCCATACATTTCTTCGTCATAATAACAACATATCAGATTTCTTATTTGACCAATGGAGCTAATTTTGTGGAATTAGACATTTTGTAAGCAAGGTATACTGACCAATTAGGTAACCCAAGGAGATTTGATATCAAATTCAGGTTGCTTCATTCTAAATTTGCATGAACATTGTCAATTTACAGCACAAATTTCACTTCTACAGTTTATAGAAATCTGAAGGTGCCTTCTGGTGGGAAATGTAACAAAAAAAAATCAAAGATTCTAATAGTTCTATTTTTCCCCCATTAGTTTTGCACTGAAACTAATGCCACTGAACAGAAAAAAAAAACATAGAAAAAGGATGTAGCAATTCTAAATCTTAGGAGGGGAGCATAGAGAGTCCTTTGGTCCAGACATGTTACCAAGCAAAATCACTACTGATTCATAGATGAACAAGGAAAACATTCATATGCAACAAATTCGTGAAGGTTATGCAGAGTAACATACAACAGTGTACTGAAAAATCAAACTGAAACAATAAACAATGTCATTGCCATAACAATCAGTTAACAAGTATTCAGATAAATGGTTGGACCAAAATTATACTCCTAGAAACGCTTAAAATACAAACCATCTAATTATCCCATAGTAGTAATGAACAGGTCCAAATGCCTACCCCAGCATCTAATAACCAACCTTCTTAAGCCACGACGAAGATCTAATTTCAGGCTGATAGAGTACCAAAATTACAATATTAGCTTCAGGAACCAACCATGTCGGACACCAAATACAAGTACAACCTAATTGTGATGCACAAGAACATATCAATCCAATGGATTAACCATCACTCAATGAACTGAAACTAAATGGAACATTAATACTGAAAAAACAAAAATACTGAAACACTGACAATCAAAAAACAAAAAAATGAAACTGAACAAAACAACAACTTCTAAAACTGAACCACTGGGCATGACCTTAGAGAGTTAACATATTGTTTTTGTCTTGGTGCTGCACCAATAGAAATTAGATAGCATCAATGCATTAAAAAAAGTACATCTGTAGCAGCATATTGCCATCTTTGTTTTGATTACTATTTTTCCTTCATGTTTTTTTTTCTCTAAAACTGCTATGGACTACCTTCCCCTTGATACAGGACATGACACATTCATTTGGAAAACAGAGATAGAGACAGGTATACATCTAACAGTTCGTGGTTCTTCTAATTGTCAAGGTCACACACCTCAACTAGTGAAGTGTCGACCCTAGGAACAATTAGGAAATTGTCAAAACAACATGGAAGCAATTGAACAAAGTACAAATAAAAAACTTGCTGAAAACTCAGCTACACAGCAACCAAAGATTGACAACCAGCAAAGATTTCGGGAACACTGAATCAAACTGAAAAATGACTGAGCAGCAGCTGTCTAAAGTTCGGTCACACCAAACAAGCTGCTGTCGGATGGGTCACTGCTGAAAAACTGTACGTTTGCGTTTCCATTTCTACAACCAAACAGCTCCTATGTGCTACTAGACAAACAAAAGCATGCAAGCCATAACTTAAATATTCAGGACTAAAATTTGAATACAGGCAGAGTAGTGAATGAACAATCTCTCAACTTATTGTTCTCGCGTTGCAGTAATAGATGAGCAAGGTGGATAGCAAAACACTAGTACTACTATACTAGTACCTACTGAAACGATGCATACAGAGACAGCAGTAACTTGAGACAAGCAGGACATACCCATGAATATACTAGTAGCAGCTTAATAACTGTTTGTTCGATTCATCGAAGACCACACACTGACACACAATTCGGCTAGATCGGCATATGAATTGATAGATACAATCATAGAAGAGCAGAGCAGGTGTTACCTAGGTACTAGCAGGTATTGGAATCGACATCCATACCATACATATGGCGAGCAAGCAAGGAACAGTACTAGCTAAGCTAATAAGCTACTACTTGGTGATGGCGTAGACGGCGTAGATGATGCCGGTGATGTAGGCATGGAAGGTGAGGAGGAGGCAGATCCAGAACTAGGGCCCGCACCCGAACCAAAATGAATGAAATCCAAAATCAAATGGAAGACACAAATGACAACATGAACCTTCAGCTAATCGACGGTGACGACGAGAGAAGCACTGTCCTTCGCCGACAGTGACGCAAGAGCTGGAGTTGTCGGCGGCACCACCGGCTCCGCCTCCGCCTCCGCCTCCGCCTCTGCCGCCACCTCCGCCTCCGGCAACACCATAGCCGCCGCTGGCGTCGGCACCTACGCCTACGCCTCCGCCTCCGGAGAAACAAGCGCGCTCTCTATCCTCTACCGAGCAACAAAATGTCTGAATCGATAAGGAAAAGAAAAAAAGAAAAAAATACAGCACTGAAGACAAGCCCAGAAACAAATTGAAGCGGCCCACCCACACAAGATAGCACGGATCTCAAAGAAATCTCAATCATAGAAAACTGATTGATTAAGACACAACAAATCATCCTATAGATGAATAGAAATTCTGCAAATGTATTCGTATTTCTTCTTCAATTCATACCCGTAGCAAGGCGCATAGAATCTTTCTAGTTCACAAAATCATGTACACGGCGACCCACAAGAAATGGGCAAACAGCACCAGCAACGACAAGATGTGTGGCGATGGAGCTGATGATGACGGCGGCGGTAGCGATTCAAACGCCAGTGTCGAACCATGGATATCGTAGATCATGTGCGTACCGGCCTGGATGAGGCTGCCGAGGAGCGATACGTGCCCGCCTAGGTGTAGCCGCACCGGGAGACGTCCGCGCTGCAGTTCTGCGCGGCGAACTTCTGGCACGTGTCGCTCGTGCACTCCACCACCGCCATCGTGGTGGACAGCTTCGAGTCGTAGAAGGGCGTGGCCGGTGTGACGCCGCCGCAGGTGGCGCACAAGTCGCACTGCGTCCACACGAGCTCGCTGGAGATGTCCAGGACGCCGGTCACGCTCTGTGGGGGCGTCCCCACTTGGTAGCTGTACAGGTACGTGCTGGAGTGGGTGGCCGGGGCCTGCCGGCTCTGCCCACTGCCGTTGTTGCTCCCGTCGCCCAGCTTGCTGCTCTGCCGGCCACTGCCCGGCTCGCTCTGATCGTCGTCCTAGCTGCTGCCGCCCTGCTGCCCCTGGCTAGGGAGGAGGTCGGCCATGTCCGACGCTTGGTTCTTGAAGAACTTCTTCAGCTGCTGCTGTGTCCTTGGTGTAACTGCCATGGCACGCGCGTTCGTGTTAGCAGCCCACGGCCACGGCGAGACAAACAGATGGATGTGATAGCTCATCAGGTGGCAGAGAACTGAAGGAGGTCAGGTTATTACTCACCAATGCTTTTGTGCGGCCGCTCAGCGGTGGGATGATCATCAGCCAGGCGCGCGAGCGCGTGCTCGTGGCCGCCGACGGTCATGGCGGCGGCAAGGAGCAGAAGGGCGGCGAGCGCGAGGAGCGGCGTCCTGGCGGCACCCATTGCACGCAAGCTGTGTTGATGGATACGCGCTTGGGAATGTTGCAATGCAGCCACGTACTCAATGCTTTGTGCGAGACTGGGTGTCTGAGCTTCTGATGAAGTGAACCAATTTATTTGTAGGGCGATGGGTCTGTCTGGCACAGCCTTGGCGAGAAGGATCAGAGGAGGCAGATGATCATGGGCTAGCCATGAATCTTGTTCAACTCATCGTCTATCACTACCGGAATCCTCAAATTTGCCAAGTGTTTTTATTTTTTACCGAGTGTATTCTCTCGGACACTTGGCGAACAAGTTCTTTGTCGAGTGATGCGCTAAAAACACTCGGCAAAAAAAAACATTCGACAACTAGGGGGTTTGCCGAGTGTCAAAAAATAAACACTCGGCAAAGAGGGGGTTTGCCGAGTATTAAAAAAAACACTCGGCAAATAAATAAAATCTTTTTTTCTGGAAAAGGAGAAGAAAAAAATGGAAAAAAAACTTTGCCGAATGCTCAGATCTATAACACTCGGCAAAAAAAGGAGAAGAAAAAAATAAAAAAAAACTTTGCCGAGTGCTCAGATGTATAGCACTCGGCAAAAAAAAAGAGAAGAAAAAATGGAAACAAAACTTTGCCGAGTGCCCCGATCTGGCACACTTGGCAATAAAAAAAATATCCTACTTAACCCCAGCGCCCCCGCTCCTCCCAGCCCCGCGCCCCCTCTCCTCCCGCCGGCGTCGCCTCCCTCCCCTCCTCCCGCTGGCGCCGCCTCCCTACCCTCCGGCCGCCGCCCCTACCCTCCGCTCCCGGCCCCCTCCTCCCTCCCTCCCTCGCCGGATCCGGTCGCCACCCCTCACTCTGGGCATAATTAACCGAAGACCGAAGACCGAACCGAAAAGACCGAGACCGAAAAGTTCGGTCATGAGTTCGGTCTTGGCTCTCAACTAACCGAAGTAACCGATATAAGTTCGGTCATATGCGTCGGTTAACCGAAGTGACCGAACTGACCGAACTGATGTAACCCTAGGTATATAAGAGTAAGACTCCGAACTCTTCCAGTCTTCCTTCCTGCTTCTATCCGTATCCCCTCTCCGCACCTTGACCCCCTCCGGCCTCCGCACTTTTGACCACCACTTGCCGCCGCCGCAGATCCGCCCCTGTGAGGGTTTCGGGCGAGGCCGTGCCTCGACTCGAGCGGCGATCGGCGCAGGCGGCGACCACATGGCGATTAGCGACGGCGGGCGCTATAAGTCCAGGGAGCGATCTGCACGACGCCCACGATCGGCCACAACCCACGACTCAAGCTCAGCTCAAAGAAGTCATAGCAGGCGGCCACGACTCAAAGAGGGCACTGCCTGCAGCGGGGCACCCGCCAGCCACAACTCAAGCAGGGCGGCCACGACTCCAATGACGGCTCGTCAATTGCTTCCTGCAGTGTGAGTGCTTTTGCTCTAACTCTGAGTCTCTGATGCATCTGAAATTGCAAGATCGATTAATTCACATGCCTAGATTTGTAGTAGTAGGTTTCTGGCTATTTTGTAGATTTGTAGTAGTAGGTTGTTAATACCAGTTTTATGAATTTTTCAGATGTCGCAAGCTGAAGAGGTTGAGGACATTGAGAAGGAGGTTTCTGAGTGGGTTGAATCCCATGGGCAAGCGCAAGAATATGAGGAAGGGAATTGCAAGAAAGGAGATCTTGTCTTTGGTGATGACAAGGAGATTGTTGATGTTGATGAAGACAATGAGAAGCCGAGAAAGGAGATTGCATCAAGATCAGACATGTGGACACACTTCACAAGAATCAAGGAAAATGGTGTGGTGGTCAGGGGCAAATGCAATTACTGTAATACCGAGATCGCTGCACATCCAGTGCACAATGGTACGTCTGCTATGCGTAGGCATTTTAACAGCTGCAAGCGTAATCCCCATAGAGTTAGTGATGATTCAAAGCAAGGTGTCTTGGTAAATGAAGGAAATAGCATAGGTACTTGGAAGTTTGATCCTGAAATGCTTAGGGCTGCATTTTCTCAAATGATTATAGAAGATGAGTTACCATTTGCATTTGGTGAAAAGCCTGGTTTTAGGAATTTAATGGCTCTTGCTTGCCCACGCTTCAATGTGCCTTCTAGAAGAACATGCACTAGGGATACTGTCCAGCTATATTTTCAAAGCAAAAGGCAAAACTGAAGAAAAAGAACATTGTGATAGAGTATGCCTCACAACTGATGGTTGGACATCACAAACACAAGAGAGCTACATGACTGTGACAGTCCACTTTATTGATAATGATTGGTGCTTGCATAAGAAGATAATTAGTTTCTTCATGGTAAAAGGCAAAAAGGGGGATGATATTGGGAAACACTTGCAGAAAGTGTTACTTGAGTGGGGTCTAGACAAAGTAATGACTGTGACGGTTGATAATGCTAGTGCAAATGATAGTGGTGTTAGTTATTTGAGGAGGCACTTAAATAGTATGAAAACTAGTGTAGCAGGGGGAAAGTACCTTCACATGAGATGTGCTGCCCATATTGTTAACTTGATTGTGCAAGATGGATTAAAGGAAGTGGACAATTCAATTAAGCGTGTTCGTGCTGCTGTGAGGTTTGTCAAGAATGGTACATCAAGGTTGGTTAAGTTCAAAGAATGTGCTGCTTTAGAGAAGGTAGAATGCAAGGCATTTCTAAGGCTTGATGTTTGCACTAGGTGGAACTCCACATATGACATGCTAGTGCTTGCTTTGCTGTACCTATGAAAAGGTGTTTACAAGGTATGGAGAAGAAGATCCATACTACACAATAGAGCTACTAAGTGACATAAAGCCAGGTGTTCCGGGTCCAGGTGTTCCAGAAGAGCAAGACTGGGACAATGCAAGGAAGCTAGCTGATTTTCTGGGACATTTTGCTGGTATCACTAAACGTGTTTCAGCATCATTAAATGTGACCGCTCACACCTTGTTCCATGAGATTGGTGAGATCAATGAGCTGGTGCATGAATGGCAGAATAGCTCTGATCCTGTCCAAACAGCAATGGCTAGGAGAATGAAAGATAAGTATGACAAGTATTGGGGGCAATGGCATGAGAATTTAGAGTTGGAGAAGGAAAAGGAGAAAGGGAAGGGGAAGGAGAAGGAGAACATCAACTTGCTGATTTTTGTTGCTGTGGTCCTTGATCCAAGGTACAAGCTTTCTGAGTATGTTGAAGTTGTTGTAGATGAAATGTATGGTTCAGGCATTGGGCAGAAAGTTTGGGCTGCAATAAACAAGTGTTTGCATGACTTGTTTGAAGAGTACAGATCCATGTATTCAAGTGATGGGAGTCCACAATCAAGTGATTCACCCCCATCTAAACAAGCTGAAGATGATGCTACAAAGTTCAAGAAAAGAATTGCTAAGAGGATGAGGCTCAACAGTGGGTCTGGCAGCTGCAGTGGGTCTAGGGGAGGTAGGACTGAACTAGACAAGTACTTGGCAGAAGAGTGTGAAGAGGATCACAAAAAGTTTGATATTCTTAAGTGGTGGAAGGGGCAGTCCTCTAGATTTCCAATACTGTCCAAATTGGCTCGTGATGTTCTTGCAATCCCAATCTCTACAGTTGCAAGTGAGTCAGCCTTTAGCACAGGTGGGCGTGTACTAGATGACTTTAGAACTTCACTCACCCCATTTATGGTAGAAGCTCTTGTCTGTACACAAGATTGGCTTAGAAAACCAACTTCAATAGATGTTGTAGAGAACACTGAACAATTGACCAAGTATCAAGAAGGTGATTCAATAACTCAAATCTTCTCTTTATTATTTTTACTGCAAGTCTGCAACATCTACTAATCACTTGTACCTCTTTTATTTCAGAGTTGATTCAAGAGTTCAAAGACTTGGCAATTGCGGACAATGCTTCCAAGTCCCAAGTTCAAGGTACCAGCAGGTCACAACAAACCAGATCCTCAAAGGCTAAGTCACAGGCTAAGTCACAGCTAAGCAAAAAGTCCTCCTGCTCCAAGCCATCTTAAATATCATGTAGGAATGTTGTACTGTTTTTATATTTTTAATTTCTACTAATGTACATTACCTGTGCAGTGTGCAGTTTTTAACTTGTCGTTGTCGATACACCTTCAGGTTCTGCTTGCTGGAGTGCTGGGAAACTAGCTTATGGAGATGAAAACTTGAATTTGTGATGTTGAAGGGCTGCTGGAGTGCTGGAGTGCCAACCTGGGACTGCTAGCTGCTGCTACCTGCTACCTTATCTTGTTATTTGTTAAACAATTGAACTGAAGGGCTGCTGCCTTGTTCTTGTTCTGTACTTCTGTTATGTCATTATGTGTGATTGTGATTTGTGAGAACTGAGAAAGTTGTGTGCTAGAACTTGTCATAATAATGTGTGGTTTGTTTTATATATTGTGTTGTTATTTTTTTGCCTTCAAATAGCAAGCATACTCAGGTCCGGTTAGTTCGGTCGTGACCGAGACCGAACCGAACTAACCGAGACCGAACTTCCTCGGTCTTCGTTTTTTGCAAAGACCGATCGGTCCTGAGTTTTGATGACCGAAGAGCACAGAATGACCGAGGAACCGATTCGATCGAGAAGTCGACCGAATGCCTGTGGTGAGCCACCCCACCCCCGCGCTCCGGCCCCTCATCCGCCGCCCCTCCCTAGATCCGACGCCCCTCCTTTCCCAAAGATCCGACGGACGTCGGCGTGGTGGCCCCTCCAGGCGTGGCGGGCGGATCCTCCTTTCGTGGCGTGGCCCCTCCTTCCCGGTGGCGTGGCCCCTCCTTCCCGGCGGCGTGGCCCCTCCTCTCCGGCGGCGGCGTGGCGGCCCCTCCTTCCCAGCGGCGTGGCGCGGCGGATCCTCCTCCCACCGACTTTTTGGCGGTTTGACACCGTTAGAGCCCAATCTGATGGCAGTGACATAGAGGGTAAAAAAATTTTGAAATAGTGCCGCCGTAGTCCGCTGAACTTTTTCAGTGACTCACGGAGGATTGCGATGTTTTTTAATAGCTCAAGGTACATTCCCCCCTAAAAAAACACCAAGGCAGGAAAGGGCGGCAGATCAGTCAGAGAGAGCAAAGAGCACACACAACAAGGATTCGATGGAGAAGAGTACTGTAGTAGAGCACAAAGCCGGACGTCCTGTCAGCCCAACTGTTTCTGCATGCGCACCGGCGGCGGCGGCGGGTGGTGTGCCAGAGTCGGACCACCGTTGGCGGATACAGGATAAGAGAGACTAAATAATAAAAATTTAAAGCTAGATTAGAGATTAATAGTAATTTGAGGCTAAATAAACACGGCCTGAGGAAGAAATCAGGCTCGCTGGAACTGTAGCCCCGGCAGCCCCTTGGATCCGCCCCTGCGGACCACGTGCTGACCATCTTTATCACTCGTTCGGTCCACGGCACTGGTAAGGACGTCCGGTGGGTGACAGTGAGAGATACTGTAGTAATACTAGTAGCCAAGAGGCCGGGAGAGGAGTATAAGCAACTCGCTGCTCGAGAGCAACTGAGCAGAATCCAGCAAGCGGCCATCGATCGGCGCCGGCAACCGAGATAGCTAGACGCCAGCGCGGCAACACCACCACCACCAACATGCTGTGCATGGCCGGCGACTGCACAACGGCCCGTCTGGCCGCACCACCTGTCGTCGTCGCCAGCTGCCTTCCGGCTCTTCCGGCGCCGCCTGCGGCGATGACGCGTCGGCGGCTCTTCCGGCGCCAGTGGCCGGAGGCGACGTCGACGGCGCGAGCGCGAGCGCGAGGAGGCCCCGTCGTCGGAACCCAAGGCGCGCGCGAGGTGAGCAGTGAACACCCGCTTCCGCTTGAACACTCGCCTGCGTGTAGGCTGCGTGCTTTTTTGCTTCGCTTTGCTTGGTGAGCCGATGATGAGCACGCTAGTGGGTTCCTAGAACACTCCAAAGCTAGCTCCCTCGATCCTGGTCGTCCTGGAGCTAGCTGAACCGTGTCTGCTCGTCCGAGAGCGTTCCGCATCGGATTCGGCAGACGACGTTTGAGAGGGCGACCAGGCAAGTCAGCTCGTCAGTCAACACTGCTTCAGAATTTTCTTTATACCAGCAGTAATTCTACAAGCTAGTTTCAGTTTTTTTTTCATTCACAGCGTGATGAACTGGGAGTCAAATTACTGTGCTGATGCATGCATCGCTAGCTCATCTTGCTCTCGCTCTCACCACAGAATCACGGACTTGGGCTGTAAGTAGGGGTCCACGTACGCCGCCCTCGTGATTTTTATGGCAACAGGACGGCCCACCAGTGGCATGCATGCTTGGGTGGCGTATGGACCTTGCCAACTTACACTTAGGGTCATGTTTGTATCGGCTAAATTCCCCTAAAAAATCACGGCCGCTGGTGCACTGGGATGCGCTCCACAGCCCGGGATTCCATCGCCACTCCAGAGCAGCGAGACCCCCGGCCGGCCTCCGGCTGCGCGCGTCAAGGTCGATGGCGCCCACGACGCGTACAGCGGCTCCGGCCTGCCCCGCCCGCCGCAGGGGTTCGGGGAGTCCAATTCGTGAATGGGGTGGGATGAAAATGAAAATAGTAGTTTTTCACCGCTTCATCTGGTAATGTGGGCCCCAGTATATGCCAAGTCGGGCTTTGCCCCTGCTTGGGGAGAGAGTGCGCACGCTCATGGCCACCGGGGCGGGTGTAGGCGTTGGGGAGGAGATTGCAGAGAAGAAGATGAGATGGGGAGGAAGAAGAAATAGTAGAGAGAAAAAAAAGAGAATGGCACTATAGTTATTTTTTTTGGCCTACCATGTAAGCTATTTTATGAGACGGGTCTCTAGAAACAACTTTTACTTCAATGAAAAAACGGTCCATAGGACTGAAGGAAAAAAACTTAACTAATAATGATGACCTGTGTAAAATGGGGCCTTACCTTTTCTATTAGCTATAAGCCTAGACAAATTACCCGCTACCCATTACCCGAACCCGAACTACCCGAACCCATACCTGAACTACCCGAACCCGATCTACCCGATCACAATTTTGGATAGTGATTGCAGATACTCGAAATTAGTTCGGGAAATTCGGGTAACAGTTCACGGTACCCAACACGCTAGGCCGAGTGCGGCCGCTCGACGCTGCCTGGCGCCGACCCGAGGTCTCTGAAGCCAGGCCTCACGTCCTCACCCGCCGACCGCGGTCCACCCCAGGCTCTTCCCATCATTCCAGATGCAGCACTCGTCCCACCGTTGACCTCCTACACGACGCATGCACACGGCGGACGGCGTCAGGACCAGCGCCCCACCACGCCGATGCTCTGCATCTCCCAGGAATTCTTTACAGTTTGCAGGTTTGTGTGAATCTCGGGTAGATCGGGAATACCCGAACCCGAATTATCGGGTCCCAAAATATGAATATCGGGTATCGATTTTTACTACCCGAATTTCTAATTACCTGAATTATTCAACCCAACTTTTTCGGGTAACCCAAATGCCCAGGCTTAGTTATAGTCGTTCTTGGCTACTTACTGTTAAAGGCTTTGCTAATTTGTAACCCATTTGTTGGTCCTCCAGTTTAGCTCATCTGGACCTAATTTTTAGCCGCCAACTATCAGCTCTAAACAGGCACGTAGCTGTATTCCCTTGTGTATCCATGGACCGTGGTGTAACAATTCTCCCTCTTTTTTTTTTCTGACGCCTAATTCTCTAGCAACGGAAAAGAATGTTCTTACAAAAGAACAAAAAAGGTTCCAGTAGGACACTCCCAAAAAAAAAAACAAATGTTCTGTTACTCCTACTGCTACATAGGATGCGAATGCGACACGGACGTAGCCCCGTGGCGAGGCGGGCAAGGCGGCGTCATGGTCGCTCTGCAGCCGGGAAGCGTGCACGTCCTCGCCACATGCGTCAGAGCTAGGCCGCGTTTAGTTCGCCGAACTTGGCGCCGCCCGATTACTGTTTGATCCTGTAGTGTACTATACCATTTCGTTTGTATCCTGTAATAATTGTCTAATCGTGATTAATTAGGCTTAAAACGTTCGTCTCGTAAAGTACAACCAAACTGTACAATTAGTTTTTTATTTTATCAACATTTAGTACTCTATGCATATACTGCAAGTTTGATGTGACAAGAAATCTTCTTTTTCATAGTGTTAAAGTTTGAATTTTGGTGCAACTTAAACATGGCCATAGGTGGCCGCCGAAGCCGACAAGAGGCATCATGCATGTTCTCCCCATCCCATCGGACGGGACGTGAGCGGTGAGCGCACAGCGCAGGCACAGCGACAGCCGGCAGCTGGGTCGCAAGCGGATGATCGGATCAGCCACCACTTGCCTGCGCGCCTGTGCTACCTGTGCTCCATGGGATGCTTGGTTGGATGCCATTCGCCCCGCGGCCAAGTTGACGCGTCAGGCTACGCGCGTCGAGGTCGATGGTGCCCACGACTACGGCGGCTCCGGCCCCCCCTGCATGCCGTAGGGCCTAGGTCGGCCGTGACTACGCTAGGACCTGGCGCAGTGTCGACGGTCGGAGGGGGGCCCTTCGGAGCGGGCCATGCCAACGCCCGGCGAGCAGCCTCGAGGCAGGGGACGGGGAGCTCTCATCGTCGGAGTCTGAGAGGGAGATCCCATCCCACCTCGTGGACTTGGACCTGCCGGTAGAGGAGGGGAAGGATGGGGCAGCGTCAGGGGAGAGGGGGCCTTACTAGAGACGGAGCCGGCGGAGGTGTGCAGGGTGGCTGCTGCAGCCGAGAAGGCGCCCGGCAGGTCGTGGGGTTTGGGGCTTGGGAAGAAGAGGGGTTCGGGGAGTCCAATTCGTGAACGGGGTGGGATGAAAATGAAAATAGTAGTTTTTCACCGTTCATCTAGTGTGGGCCCCAGTATATGCCAAGTCGGGCTTTGCCCCTGCTTGGGGAGAGAGTGCGCACGCTCGTGGCCACCGGGGCGGGTGTAGGCATTGGGGAGGAGATTGCGGAGAAGAAGATGAGACGAGGAGGAAGAAGAAATAGTAGAGAGAAAAACAGAGAATTGCACTATAGTTATTTTATTCTTTTTTCTACCATGTAAGCTATTTTATGAGACACAACTTTAACTTCACCGAAAAACGGTTCCGTAGGGCTGAAGGAAAAAAAAACTTAACTAATAATGCTGACATGTGTAAAATGGGGCTTTACCTTTTCTATTAGCTATAAACCTAGGTAAATTACCCAAACCCGAACTACCTGAACCTGTACCTGAACTACCCGAACTCATTCTACCCGATCACAATTTCAGATAGTGATTGCAAATACTCGAAATTAGTTCGGGAAATTTGGGTAACAGTTCATGGTACCGAACTACCCATATTACCCGATATCTGAATTCACAGCCCATCAATTCACCTAAGGCATCAAGCCCACTACACGGTATTTCCCCAGCCCGGCCCAGCACCTAGCGTCTTCCACATCCGATCCCTCGAGCCCACGACGATCACCGAATCCCCAATTCCACGAACCCCCTCTTTGGTAAACGTAGTTGCTCTGCGCCTCTGCCCTCCGCACACGCCCGCCGCTCGCCGCCCCACGCGGCCAAGCCCCCGTCCTCGCCCGACGCTCTAGGCTGAGTGCAACCGCTCGACGCTGCCTGTGCCCGACCCGAGGTCTTTGAAGCAAGGCCTCACGTCCTCACCCGTCGACCGCGGTCCACCCCAGGCTCCTCCCGTCATTCCAGATGCAACACTCGTCCCACCGTCGACCTCCTACACGACGCATGCACACGGCGGACCGCATCAGGACCAGCGCCCCACCACGCCGATGCTATGCATCTCCCAGGAATTCTTTACAGTTTGCAGGTTTGTGTGAATCTCGGGTAGATCGGGAATACCCGAACCCGAATTATCGGGTACCCAAAATACGAATATCAGGTGTCGATTTTTACTACCCGAATTTCTAATTACCTGAATTATTCAACCCGAATTTTTCGGGTAACCCAAATGCCCAGGCTTAGTTATAGTCGTGCTTGGCTACTTACTGTTAAAGGCTTTGCTAATTTGTAAGGCTGGATAACGAGCTGGCTCGGCTCGTTTGGGCTCGGCTCGTTCTGGCTCGTTAAGATAACGAGCTAGCTCGGCTCGGCTCGTTATCCTAACGAGCCAGAAAGCCAGCTCGGCTCGGCTCGTTAAAAGCTCGAGCTGGCTCGTTAAGCTCGCGAGCCAGGTATAAAAAATACACAAAATATAATATTTACATTTATCTAAAGTTTAAAAATAATAATAATACAAAAGAAATATATTTAGACTAGTTACCAGTCAATTTATAGGGTCTAGACCAGTTACCAGTCAATTGTAAAGTGTAAGACATGAAGTAATACAAAAAACTAATACAAGTTTTGATACTTTTTTTTCCTGAAAGCTTGGCTCGTTTAGCTCACGAGCGGCTCGCGAGCTGGCTCGAGTTGGCTCGTTATAGCTAACGAGCTAAAATCTTGGCTCGGCTCGGCTCGTTATGATAACGAGCCGAGCCGAGCCGAGTCGAGCCAGCCACGAGCCGAGCGAGCTAACGAGCTTCGAGTTTTTCGTCCAGCCTTACTAATTTGTAACCCATTTGTTGGTCCTCCAGTTTAGCTCATCTGGACCTAATTTTTAGCCGCCAACTATCAGCTCTAAACAGGCACGTAGCTTGATTCCCTTGTGTATCCATGGTCCGTGGTGTAACAATTCTCCCTTTTTTCCTGACGCCTAATTCTCTAGCAACGGAAAAGAATGTTCTTACAAACAGCCCTGTTCGCTGGTTGGTTTCAGCCAGCCCAAATCAGTCAGTCAACAGTGTTTTTTTCTCATAAAAAATCAGCACCAGCCAACCTAAATCAGCACCAGTACCAACCAGCGAACACACCGTAAGAGAAGGTTCCGGTAGGACACTCAGCAAAAAAACAAATGTTCTGTTACTCCTACTCCTACATAGGATGCGAATGCGACACGGACGTAGCCCCGTGACGAGGCCGGCAAGGCGGCGCCATGGTCGCTCTGCAGCCGGGAAACGTGCACGTCCTCGCCACATGCGTCAGAGCTAGGTGGCCGCCGAAGCCGACGACAAGAGGCATCATGCATGTCCTCCCCATCCCATCGGACGGGACGTGAGCAGTGAGCACACAGCACAGGCACAGCGACAGCCGGCAGCTGGATCGCAAGCGGATGATCGGATCAGCCACCACTTACCTGCGCGCCTGTGCTACCTGTGCTCCATGGGATGCTTGGTTGGATGCCATTCGCCCCGCGGCCAAGTTGACGCGTCAGGCTACGCGCGCAGGGTTCGTCGGCGACGAGGAGGGGTAGGGACACGACGGCGGCCATGGCTGCTGCCAGCGGCGGCGGCGGCAGCAGCGAGGTGAAGAACATCCACAGCAAAGACAGCACCAAGACGCTCCTCAAGAGCGAAGCACTCTACGAGGTACGTACCATTACCTCACCTGCCATGGTTGATCCATGTCGTCGTTGCTGCTGATGAGATGTCTCTTTCCTCAGTACATGCTCAACACGATGGTGTACCCACGGGAGCACGAGAGCCTGCGCGAGCTCCGCCTCATCACCCAGCAGCACACCTAGTACGCTGTATCTTCTCGACTCGAGCCTTCGTTCCCATCATCTTCGTCTTTAACGTTCATTCATGTATCCCATTGCAGCGGGTTCATGTCGTCGCCGCCGGACTCGGCGCAGCTGCTGGCGATGCTGCTGAAGCTGACGGGCGCCCGGAACACCATCGAGGTGGGCGTCTTCACGGGCTACTCCGTGCTGGCCACCGCGCTCGCCATCCCGCCCGAAGGCCGCGTCGTGGCCATCGACGTCAGCCGGGAGTACTTCGACCTAGGCCTGCCGGTGCTCGCCCGCGCCGGCGTCGCGGACAAGGTCGACTTCCGGGAGGGCCCCGCGTCGGAGCATCTGGACGCCCTCCTCGACGCCGAGAACAACCTCGAGGGCGCGTTCGACTTCGCGTTCGTCGACGCCGACAAGGAGAGTTACGGCGGGTACCACGAGCGGCTGCTGCGGCTGGTCCGCGTCGGCGGCGTGCTCGCCTACGACAACACGCTCTGGGGCGGCTCCGTCGCGCTGCCCGACGACGCGCCGCTCACGGACGCCGACCGGGAGGTCCGCGACCAGGTCAGGGCGTTCAACGCCGTGGTCGCCGCCGACGCTCGCGTCGAGGCCGTGCAGCTTCCCGTCGCCGACGGCATCACGCTCTGCCGCCGCATCGTCTGACCCTGAGATCATGACCACCTAGTAGGAATTAGAGTTTGTTATTAAAATTGCAAGTTGCAACTACTACTATATTTGTTATTTTTTTTGAGATATATAGGCAACAACCGGTTGTTTTAGCCCTTCTCATCAACTAAATTTTTTCCATGCGCTTACACTGTCTTATAACTATATTTACACCATCTTATTACTATATTTACAATAAAATTTTTTAGCGTAATTTATTAGACAGGATGATGTAATTTGGAAAATAACATAAATATATGCCAATTTTTTTTAAAAAAATATAAATTATTTCTATGGATTCCAGACATTATAGAAACATACGTTAAATTGTTCATAAATTCTTCAGATTTTTTTTAAAAAAAATACAAAATCCACACAAGGAGGTGAGAGCGAGAGAGATTTACGCGGACCGAACCTAGAACCTGAGGATGGCCGCCGTCTCGGCGTGCACACGTGTTGCCTCTTGCCCGCGCCTGACCCACATCTCACTCACATCTTTTGTTGCGGCGGCATGCCAAAATTGGAAGCGCGTTTACTTATAGGTCCGCGGGCACACGTGTTGCCTCCATGGATCGGATGGGGGAGTGGAGGCCATTGCTTCCGCATCGCATGGCCCAAAAAGACGGTTGATAACAACAGGTAAATCAACCGGTTGATCATTAGCATTATAGGTCGAATTAAACTAAACCAGTAATGAATTCATCCTCTAATCTATTACCTAGATGAATCCTAGGGTCTAACACGGTATGGCAAAAATAAATCAACTCGAGTCATTTGGGTAGGTGTTGTTTTTTTCGTGAGAGGAACCAAACAAGTCTATTTTCCTTTTAAAAACGGGTTTGATCCATTCATTTAAGAAAAGAGTGAAGCAGATAAATCAAGCCTACATATCTCTATATATAGGGGCCATATGCACTACTTGGAGATAAAGGGCAGTAAATTAGAGTCTAAGTAATAACGTGATTAGTATTGTGGCCACACTATTTTATTATTGTTGGGCTCAACTGGATGGCCATGGTGCCTGCGTTCACATGTTTGGGCCGAAACAGGTTTTGATATTTTGGAGCCCAAGGTGCCTGCGTGCATCAACGAAAGGGTATGCATGCCACCCATCACAGGAGATTAAAATCCTTTTTGTCGGTTATATGCGCTGGCCATGCCAGCAACCCTAGGGATCGAGTTCTCCTCCGCCTCCATGCATATATGTATTGTCGATCTATCTAGGATTGAGAAGGTCATCGTGATCAAGATGCTGCTTGGGTTCACATCAGAATTACCAGAATTTATATATGCTTCTAATCGTGGTGCTGTGCTTATGTCGTGGGTATGGTTCAAGAATTTTCAAGGCTTAGCGTGTGCTGAGTTATTATTAATCTATCTATGGTGGCTGAGAGATTGAGTTGTTATATTGCGACCGCAATTTTTGTTAAACTTCAGATAGAATCTTTGCGGGCGGTCATGTGCTAAGGAAATTACTTGTTACTGACATATGCTACTCCAGGAATTTGAACGTTTCATGTTGGTGTTTGCTCACTGTAGAATAGGTTGAGATTGGGGGAAACACCGGTCGATCGGTGACCTTTCATGTTGGTGATTGCTGGAACCCTCGCTAGGCGCCTCAAATCACTTCGGGCAGCGGCCAAGGTTTGGTCTAGGCGTAACAGGGCGCTGCCGGCTATTATACCCAACTGCAAATTCATAATTCAGCTTCTTGACTCATTTGAAGAGGTTCGCCCTCTATCTAATGATAAAATTCAGGTTCGGCAAATGAGCTATGAACGCCTGACTCTGGAGCTCAAGCAGCGTGCAAACATATTGGAAACAACGTAGCAAGTTCAGGGCAATGCGCGAAGGTGACAGCAACACGGCGTTCTTCCATGCCCATGCCACTGGCCGCATGAGGAGGAACGCAATCCGAAGCCTCGAGGCCGATGGAACTCAGATCACAAACCACAATGGAAAGGTGCAAGCGTTGACTGAATATTTCAGAACGATCATTGGCGTGCCGGGAAATTCAGTTTGGCTATTTGATTGCAACGGTCTGTACCAAGGCCGACCGATCCCAGATGACTCCCTCACAGCTCCGTTCAATGAACACGAGGCGCTGGCTGCAGTGAAAGAGATGAACCGATGTAGTGCCCCGGGACCGGATGGCTTTGGCCCAGGTTTCTACAAGGTAGCATGGCAGACGGTGCTCCCTGACATTATGGATTTCCTGCACGCTTTCCACTGTGAAGATGTTCAGCTAGAGAGCATAAACATCACACATGGTTTTGATTCCAAAGAAACCGGGCGCAAATACAGTCTCAGCTTTTAGACCAATATGCCTACAAAGTTGCTGTGTTAAGATTCTGTCCAAAATTCTAACCTCCAGGTTGCAGTCTCAGATCAGCAGACTAGTGGATCTTGACCAGACAGGGTTCATAAAAGGGCGCTCGATCACATAAAACTTCGTCTATGCAGTGGAACTCATTCAGTGATGTCACAAGAGAAAGGCCCCAACACTTGTTGTCAAGCTAGACTTCGCTAAAGCCTTCGACACTGTATGTTGGGAGGCATTGGATGCAGTTATGGAAGCAAGGGGCTTTAGCAATTTATGGAGGAGATGGATGCTGCACATCCTAGAATCCTCACGCACGGCGGTTTTGGTTAATGGTTGTCCGGGACCCTGGATAAACTGTCGGTGAGGCCTACGGCAAGGAGACCCCATCTCTCCATACTTGTTCATCCTTGTGGCAGATGTACTTCAGGCTTTGATCAGGTCTGATGAACAAATAAGACACCCCATCGTTGCAGATTCAAGCTGTCCAGTCCTCCAATACGCAGACGACATGCTGCTACTGACCCGGGGTCATCTGCTCGATGTTCAGAGACTCAGAACGCTGCTGGTTCAATTTGCACAGGCCACTGGACTCCAAATAAACTAGGCAAAGAGCACGGCGGTGCCAATGCACATGGCCGAGGAGGACGTGGAACAGTGCATCTCGGCACTCAGTTGCAGGAGGGAGGGCTTCCCTCAGACGTATCTCGGCCTGCCTCTCTCAACCACCAGATTACGCCTATCGGCGTTCACGGTTCAGATCGCTAAAGCGGACAAATACTTAGCAGGTTGGCAGGCATCCTTGCTCAATCACATGGGACGCGCAACCCTGGTGAACTCGGTGCTAGACAGTCAGTTGGTCTATGCAATGTACGCCCTCCCAATCCCACAAGGGGTGATTGGTCAAGTCGACCACAGGCGCTGCTCCTTCCAATGGGCTGCAACTAGATCTTCGGTTGGGGCAAGGAGCCTAGTTGCTTGGGAGCAGGTGTGTGAAACCAAAGAGGTGGGGGGACTCAGACTCAAGGATCTCAAAATTCAGAACACATGCCTTCTCCTGAAGTTGATCCACAGATTGCACCGATCAGATCCTTCTTCGTGGGCCATCTGGGTCTGAAGAAATGCCTGTATTGAGTCCCTCACTGGTGATCTTCATGGCCCACATTGGGAGATGCTTCGATCGCTGCTGCCGCTGTACAGGGCGATCACCATGGTTTAGCTTGGCAATGGATGCAACACCTCGTTTTGGCATGATGTATGGAAGGCTGAGGACTCCATGGCTGATAGATTCCCTGAACTTTACAGTCATTGCTCCAATCCAGAAATAACAGTGCAGCAAGTACTTCACGGCTGTCTGTCAGGCTCACTGGTTCCGCGACTATCTCCGGTTGCCACTGAACAGCTCGACCAAGTGACGCAGATAGCAGCCTAACAGTCTACAACCGGAGACCAAGACAGAAGAAAGAGCCCGCTTCTGCGATCAGATGGAGACCTTGACACATCAGCTATATACAGTGCTCTAAAGACGGCCGATGCAACCCCTGACGCCTGGTCAAAGTTCGTATGGAAGAACAAAGCGCCGCCTCGGGTCAAATTCTTTGCATGGCTGCTATCCAAGAGCAGGATTCAGTGCAAGAAAAATCTGGCCAGAAAAGGGATTGTCGACTCTGAATCATGTGATGTCTGCAACTCGGCAGCTGAGACAACAGCGCACATCATATTTGGCTGCACCTCAGCACGCCAATTCTGGCAGGTGGTAGGAGTTATCACTGAAGAGGATTGGGCAATTGAAAAGCTGATGGAAATCCAATGCCCGGATCACATCCCCAGCGCCACTTCGGAACTTTTCTGTTGCTTTGCTCTTGGCACATCTGGAAATGGCGTAACTCCATCTCCATCAGGAATGACCAAATGAACCTGAACGCAGCACTGTCAGCATGCAAGAATGAAGCCTTCTTTTGGGGAGCTACGTTAGATTGATCTCTAATTTCAAATTTGACCCAATGGCCTAGTTGGGCCTTTCATCCGCGCCCTGATCGGGGGCGCCCAGCCCACTATGGCTGGAGGGCCCCTGTCACACTGCGCTATATATAGAGGTGGGAGCCAGCGACTCTGAGTACGAGGTTTAGCGTGAGTCGAGCTCCCCACCTAAACCTAAACCCTAATCCTGTTTAGAGAGGGGCGCAGCCAGTGACGGAAAGCCACCAGCCGCGTCGCCCCACTCCACCGACATCGACGATTTCATTGACCTCTTCCCCGAACATCGCTACCCGTGCGCAGACTTCACCGACGAACGAGATGGCGGCTTCTGGACCATCTCCCTCTGCGGTGTCAGGTTCGACACGTTCTTCTTCTATTCCTCTCTCTCTACTCTCGATATCGCATTTACAGTAAAGAGAACCCGCTAGATCTAACCCTAGATGATCTTTTCGATCTCAACAATGGTATCGGAGCCGGGTTGCCAGTATGTATATCTAGTATGGGGTAGAGAATTGAAAAGAAATCAAAGAGTAACAGAGGGTTCGATCCGGTTCGGATTGAAACTCTAACCCTAATCGGGTGAAGTAGAGAGAAGAGAAAGGGTGTCGGTTTTTGGAAAGGATCTCAAAGCCGAACACTAACCCGTGAAATCATCTCGGGGAAGAAGAACAGTCTCTAACCCTAACCCTAGAAAACCCTCACCCAAGAAACAGATCGGACGAAGGAGAGGAGGACCTACCGGACTCTTCTGCCGCGCGTCACCACCGCCGTCGCGTGGGTTGTCTCCTACCGGCGTGCGAGAAGGAGCTCCGCCGCCGCCTCGTCGGTGAGTGGGGAGAAGCCGAGCCGCCGCTGCTCCTCGGGCTTGCGCGAGCTCCGGCCAAGGGCACCGCCGCTAGTCCGCTCGACGGCGGCGCGCTCACCCGCGTGGTGAGCGCGCGCGCCGGCGAGAGGGCCGGCAATGGCACCATGCTCGCTCGGTCGCCGCTGCTGCTCGTTGCGCTGAGAGCTGCTGCGCGCGCGAGAGAGAGGGCGAGAGAAGAATGAGTTAGGGTTCGCGGGAGGACGCCGTTTCGGGCGGTTTTGTTCGAGCGAAACGCGCGCGTGGCCGTCGGATTAAGATGGACGACGGAGAGTAGCTAGACCGGAGGCTGGCCCAGGTGGGCACACGCGGCAGCGCGGCTTTGCCGGCCCAGGCCCAAGTTGCGGCCTGGGTGCGGGCAGCGCAAGTGCAAGGGAACTGGGCCGGGCGGTTTTGCCGTTTTGGGCCGAGAAACAGTATTGATTGAGCCCAGTTCTTTCCTTGTTTTTTGTTTTCCAATAAATGTTTATTTCTGGAAAATGAAAAATGGCTCGAAGAAAATAGTAGAAATGTGAATTTTCCTTGTGGGTAAAATTCATAAATTATGTTTAAGTTTCCGCTGCTAAAGAAATAGTTTATTCTCCAGTTATTTGAACCAACGTGATATTTAATTGGAGAAAAAGAGATTTTGACATGATTATGATGTTGTTATGTTCTGACCAATGTTGTTAATAACAATATCGTAATTTTAATGATTTTATGCATTATTTTTATTTCTACCCAACGGTGATGTAGATTTAATGTATAAACAGTTGTATATTTTAATTTTGACCAACGTTGGAATCAAGGCATGCAATTGTTGTTATTATTTATGTTCTCACTCTATATGAATTATGTTTTCAGGCGGATACATTTTGATGGGTTGTATCAAAGAGATCCCCACTCTCAAAGGTGACAACTACATAGAGTGGAAGAAAAAGATTGACCTGGCCTTCATCTTGGCTGAGGTGGACTGGGTAGTCACCTCACCATGTCCCACTGAGCCTGTGGCACTGGTGAGGGAGACAAACGAGGCTGATGCCGCTTGGACAACTAGAGAGAAGGATTTTGAATCCCAAAAGATATCCTATGACCTTGAGCATAGGAAGTGGGTCACTGCCAACAAGAAATGTGAAAACACGATTGAGCCTACAATTGTGGGCTCAATCCCAGAGTATGACATGGTTACCGAGTACCTCGATAGAATAAAGAGTCAGTTCACTGGCTCTTCAAAGACATATGCTACCCAGCTGATAAAGCAGCTGGTGACAGAGAGGTACTCAAGAAATGGTGGCATAAGAGAGCACATACTAAGGATGAGCAATTTGGCATCCAAGCTAAAACCAATGGATCTGGCTCTCAAAAAAGAGTTTCTTATCCATCTGATTTTTACTTCCTTGCCAAAGAAATTTGACAGTTTTATTGTCAACTACAACATACAGCCTGAGAAGTGGGACTTAGAGAGGCTCATGGCTATGTGTGTGCAAGAGGAGAAGAGAATAAAAGCTGCCAATGGTGGCACTATCAATTATGTGAAAGACAACAAGAAAAAGAACAATAATGCTAACTCCTCCTCAAAGTCAAAGGGAAAGGATCCCATGCTGCATCAGCCTCAGCAGAACAAGTTCACAGTAGAGAAAGACCAGTGTCTCTATTGCAAGAAGACGGGACTAGTGTCCCGATTACTTAAAGATGATCATGGCAAAGAAAGGTGAGAACATTATTACGTTCATAAATGAATCCCTGTATGTACAGTATTCGAAATCTACTTGGTGGATTGACTCAGGTGCAACTGTTCATGTTGCTAATTCCTTACAGGGATTCCGTTCAACGAGGACTACGCAAAGAAGAGAAAGACACGTAAAAGTTGCAAATGAAGTCCGAGCTGATGTTGAAGCCGTTGGCGATCTTTTTCTAGAGCTTGTTGATGGCTTCACACTTTTACTTAGAGATGTACTTTATGTTTCCTCTTTACAGAGAAACTTGATTAGTGTTTCATGCTTGGGCAATGATAGATATGATTGCCATTTTGGAAATGGCAAATGTAAGATAACATTTAATAATGCATGTGTTGGTCTTGCTATCTTACAAAATGAGCTTTATTTGTTATCACTACGTGATGATATGAATGTTGTATGCGATGATAGGAACATTGCATGCGACAATAAGAATGTATCCTCGTCTACGGATGTAAACAGAAAACAAAAGAGAGCTCACGATGCGTTGTTGAAATTATGACACTGTCGTTTAGGCCATATTTCGATGGCCATATTTCGAGGGGGAGAATAGAAAGACTAGTTAAGAATGATATTCTTCCTCCATTAGAGTTCTCAGATTTAGAACAATGCAGAGAATGCATAAAAGGAAAGTATGTAAAGAAAATTAAGAAAGATGACAAACGAAGCGTAGAAATTTTACAGATTATTCACACAGACATCTGTGGTCCGTTTCCTGTAAAGAGTGTGGATGATTATGATTCGTTCATAACATTCACAGATGATTACTCCCGTTATGGCTACATTTATCCAATCAAAGAAAGAACAGAAGCATTGGATAAATTTAAGATATTTAAGGTAGAAGTTGAAAACCAACACAATTTAAAGATTAAGATAGTCAGGTCCGACCGTGGGGGGGAGTACTACGGTCGGCATACCCCATATGGCCAAGTTCCTGGACCTTTTGCAAGGTTCTTACAGGAGAATAGGATAGTAGCCCAGTATTCTACACCGGGCGAACCTCAGCAGAATGGTGTAGCTAAAAGACGCAATCGTACCCTGATAGATATGGTGCGCAGTATGATAAGTTACTCCACCTTACTGTTGAGCCTGTGGATGGAGGCGTTAAAAACCGCCTTTCATATTCTCAATAGAGTACCAAGTAAGTCGGTGCCCAAAACACCGTATGAGTTGTGGACAGGAAGAGTACCCTCACTAAACCACTTACGTGTGTGGGGGAGTCCTGCTGAGGCTAAAGTATTTAACCCAAACATTGGGAAGCTAGATCCTAAAATAGTAAGTTGCCATTTCATTGGCTACCTAGAGAAGTCAAAATGTTTTCGTTTCTATTGTCCAGACATACATACAAAGTTTGTGGAAACGAGACACGCTGTCTTCCCAGAGGATGAAATGATGAGGGGGAGCATGGTAGCTCGAGAAATTAACCTTGAAGAGAAGCGGGTGTATGTGCCCACTCTGATGATTCATGAGCCATTTTTCTCATTACCTGCTGTCGCTGCACCGACAGTGCAAGATACTGTGGTGCCAGCACCTGTTGTTATTCCGCTTGTGGCAATAATGAATGACGATGAGGAACATGTTCTTCAGGATCTTGTAGAATCTATTGCCACACATGAGGGGGAGCAACAACAGCCTCAAACAGAAGATGTGCCAAAGGTGGAGGCCCCTAGAAGGTCTCAAAGAGTTAGAAAATCAGCTATTCCTGTTGACTATGAAGTATACAACACTGAGGAATTTTAAATGGAGGATGATCCCGCCTCATTTGAAGAAGCCATGAGAAGTGATCATTCATCAAAGTGGCTTGAGGCCATAAAAGATGAAATGAAATCTATGAATGCCAATAAAGTTTGGGACTTAGAAATAATTCCTAAATGAGCCAAAACAGTAGGCTGTAAATGGGTCTATAAAACAAAACTTGACTCTCAAGGAAATATAGAGAAATATAAAGCGCGACTTATGGCAAAAGGCTTTACGCAAAGAGAAGGGATTGATTACAATGAGACCTTTTCTCCAGTCTCATATAAGGATTCCTTCAGAATTATAATGACATTAGTGGCACATTACGATTTAGAACTACATCAGATGGATGTAAAGACGGCATTTCTCAACGGGGACTTGGAGGAAAATGTTTACATGGCACAACCAAAAGGTTTTGTCATGGAAGGAAAAGAACGAATGGGATGCCGCCTAAAGAAATCCATTTATGGATTAAAACAAGCTTCAAGACAGTGGTACTTGAAGTTTGATCAGACAATAAGGAATTTTGGGTTTAAAGAGAATGAAGAGGACAAATGTGTCTATGCAAAGTTTAAGAATAGGAAGTTTATCTTCCTTGTCCTGTATGTGGATGATATCTTACTTGCTAGTAGTGATGTCAGTCTACTACTAGAGACAAAGAAGTTTTTGTCCTCAAAATTTGATATGAAAGATCTTAGTGAAGCTTCATTCGTTCTAGGGATCGAGATTCACCGAGATAGAAGTAAAGGGGTATTAGGACTGTCACAAAAGGCATACATAGAAAAGATCTTAAAAAATTCAATATGCACAAATGTAGTCCCTCACCTGCTCTTATAGTCAAGGGCGATAGATATAGGGATTTTCAATGCCCAGAAATAAGTATGAGATCGATCAAATGAAAACGGTTCCATATGCTTCAGCTGTCGGAAGCTTGCAATATGCTCAAGTATGTACCTGCCCTGACTTGGCATTTGTTACCGGGTTACTTGGTAGATTCCAGAGCAATCTTGGAACAGAACACTAGAAATTAGTAAAGAAAGTCTTGTGTTATTTGCAAGGAACGAAAAGCCTCATGATGATGTATAGAAGATCAAATTCATTCCATATAGTGGGATATTCAGATTTTGATTATGCGGGAGATGATAGAAAATCTACGTTTGGATATGTATTCACTCTCGCAGGGGGAGCTATTTCATGGAAAAGCTCAAAGCAAACCGTCACTACATCGTCCACAATGTATGCCGAGTTTGTAGCGTGTTATGAGGCAACGGGTAGGTGAACTGACTAAAGAAATTCATACCTGGTTTGAAGGTGGTTAACGACATCTATAGACCACTTAAGTTATACTACGATAATAATTTGGCAGTACAGTATGCTCACAACAATAAGTCAAGTGGTGCTGCCAAACACATTGACATAAAGTATTATGTTGTGAAAGATAAAGTCCGGGATCATGTCATATGTCTTGAGCATATAAGTACCGAAAAGATGCTCGTGGATCCGCTTACAAAAGGCTTACCACCCAACGTGTTTAGAGAACATGTAACCGGCATGGGTTTAAGGGAAAACCTATAATTTCTGGACAAAAGAAGGCCCAAAGTTAAGTATCTATTTCAGAATAGAGTGGTGTGTTGTAGTTGTTAAATCTATCGGCAATTGACTGTGACGATAAGCATGCTCTATGCGCTAATCTGTAATGGAATGAACAAAAGTAAATGATATGAAATTAAAAGATGGTAGGAGATCAAGGGGAAGATTGTTAGATTGATCTCTAATCCCAAACTGGGCCCAACGGCTTAGTTGGGCCTTTGATCCGCGCCCTGATCGGGGGCGCCCAGCCCACTATGGCTGGAGGGGCCCTGTCACACTGTGCTATATATAAAGGTGGGGGCCGGCGACTCTGAGTACGAGGTTTACCGTAAGCCAAGCTCCCCACCGAAACCTAAACCCTAATCCCAATCAGAGAGGGGCGCATCCAGTTGAAAGGTCCTTGTTTGGTTTTGGTAATTGAGTGACAACCTAGGTGGACTAATTGTGTTTATATGAGATACACAGGTAATTAGTCCATAGGTACATGTGTGTGAGCAACATATGTCATGAAGGTGAAAATGGCTTAGAGATGTTGCAAAGCTCACACATGTGATGATGAAGGAGCTTAACGCACATGAGACATGACATTGAGTCATGTGATCAAGGTGGAGAAGATCAAGACAAGACTTGGCTTGATGGACCGGTTGCAAGCGTGAAGGGCAAGTCGAAGGCTTTGGAGTGATGGACCGCGTGGCGGTGAAGCTTGAGCAAGACTTGGCGCCGATGGACGATGGCAACGGTGAAGGGCAAGTGAAGTCAAGATCGATGAACCAATATGATCACGTGATGATATGAAGTGGATCATATCATTGTTGATCGTGTTGGTGCATGTGTTGCATCGACATTGGAGGAGATGGAATGGAATACGCAAGGCAAAGGTATAACCTAGGGCATTTCATTTCACCGGTCATAGGTGTGTAGAGAAGTTTATGACCGGGTTTAGGATAGATGGCCGTACTATCAAGAGGGGCAAACTTGTTTGCATATCGGTCATCTAGTGCCACTCGAGTGATCTAACTTTGCATTGTCGCTAGGATCGAGTGGCGTGGCAAGTTGAGTGGCTAACATCCTTTGGGAAATGATTGTGAAAATGCTAACACACATACACATGGTGGTGTACACTTGGTGGTGTTGGCACATTTACAAAGGAGGTGGTGTTTGCAGGGGTGAGATGGGTTTGGGTACACACATACACATCGGCGGGATTCGGCGCTTTCGAGAAAATAGAATGCCTATTTTCTATTGCGCCGGATAAGTTCTTGTGGTTGGCTCTTTGGAGCAAGGATGAAGAAGTTAGAAGTGAGAACGAGTTAGTCGCGAAGATGCTGGAGTCGGTCAACTGACCGGACGCTGGATCTAAATGCACCGGACGCTGGCAGGCTGCGTCCGGTTAGGCTGACGTACGATGACGCAGAAGCTAGAGTGTGACCGGACGCTGGCTGCGTCCGATCAAGTGTGACCGGACGCGTCCGGTCAAGGTCAATACTATCGAAACGACCGGACGACTGGGGTTCAGCGTCCGGTCGGTTGAAAGCTCGCTGTGGTCCGGTCAAGTCAAGTGACTATTGGAATCAGGACACATGGCCGTCTGCGGACGACCGGACGCTGAGGTCCAGCGTCCGGTCAACACGACCAGAGCGTCCGGTCGGCCCGACCGTTGCCCAGTGAAGGGGTAATGGCTAGTTTAGCCCTTGGGGCTATAAATAGAAGTGGCCCTCGGCCATGGCTGGTGCTGAGCACCTCAAGGGACTTAGTGTCCATGCTTGTGAGTGCTTGGGAGCCCTCCATCACACACATACTTGATAGCGATCATCCGATTGTGTGAGTGAGCGATTCTAATGCGATTGCATCGTGAGGTTGCATCGAGTGGCACTAGGTGATCGAGTTGCGAGCCGATGGTGCTTGTTACTCTTGGAGGTTGCCACCTCCTAGACGGCTTAGTGGTGGTCTCCGTCCGAAGCGCGCAAGAAGCTTGTGCGGCGGCGCTCGGAGAAGTGCTTGTGAGGGGCATTGTGCTGCTTCGCCCTGGAGCCGCCAAGAGCAACTCTAGTAAAGCGTGTCATTGAGCTACCCTCACTCAAGGGGTAGGTTCTTGCGGCGCCCGGCGTGCGGGCTTAGCGGGTGATGCTAATTAGCCACCGAACCACCAAGTGAGCGGTCGACACAACGGGGACTAGCGTGTTGGCAAACACGTGAACCTCGGGAGAAAAATCATCGTATCAACCTTGTTCTTCCCATTGGTTTGCATCCCCATTACACAAGCTTGCAATTACTTTTATACATATTAAGCTTGTGTAGTTGCTCTTGTAATTAGATAGCTTGTGTAGCTAGCTAATTATCTTCTTGCTTATGTAGCATAGAAGTAGCTCCCTTGCATGGCTAATTTGGTTTTAGTAACCTTGTTAGTCACATTGCTTAGTTTGTGTAGCTAAGTATTTGCGCTCTCTAATTAGGCATTGATTGCCTTGTTATTGAGCTTTGCTAGTGAGCTTAGTTGGCTTTGTGCTTTTGCTTACTAGCATGTGTAGGAGCTTCCTTGTTGCTTAAAGTACTAGTGGCATAGGTTTGTGTGACCTTGCTCCTAGAATTGTTTAGGAGAGCTCTAGCTAGCCCGGCACCTTAGTTGCATAATTAGTATCTTTGCAAGGTGCTAGTGAACATATATAGAGGGGTGTAGTCTTGGCTAGACCGATTGTTTTTATTCCGCATTTATATCGGTTAGCCGACGCGATTAATTTTAGAAAGGACTATTCACCCCTCCTCTAGTCCGCCATCTCGACCCTTACACCAGTGACGGGAAGCCACCAGCTGCGCCGCCCCGCTCCACCGACGTCGACGACTTCATTGACCTCTCCCCCGAACGTCGCTGCCTGTGCGTAGACTTCACCGACGAACGAGATGGCGGCTTCTGGACCGTCTCCCTCTGCGGTGTCAGGATCGACACGTTCTTCTTCTATTCCTCTCTCTCTCTACTCTCGATATCGCATTCACAGTAAAGAGAACCCACTAGATCTAACCCTAGATGATCTTTTCGATCTCAACAAGCTAGGCTCAAGCCTAACGACAAACACATAGCGAGTAAATGGTGCACGGTACTGACCAACGCAATGTCATAGGCGCTAGTTGATTTAGTTTTATTTCAATATGTTTTTTCAGACTATGCGGCTTTGCGTGATTCAGTCTGAACCAATGTATCTTCACTTTTGGCTATGAAAAGAGCCGAAATGTAATGGAATCAGGTGGGGGATCCTCTCCCCTCCCGTTGACTTCTAAAAAAAATAGTTTTTGTTTTTCTTTGTCCTTCTATAGAAATAATCACCGTCTCGTGCTACTTCGTTTTATTTAAAAAAATCTACATATGTTCAAACTAAGGCCCTTTGGAATGCAGGAATTGTACAATAAATTGAAATAAATTAGTTCATTTTCATAAGAAAAACGCAGGAAACGAGAAAAATTTCCGCATTCCAAAGGGGGCCTCCCTTTCGAATGTGTTTTTTTTCTCATTTTCTTTTTTGTTAATGTGAAAATTAACCCATCTTTATGAAATTTCTATAGGATTGATGTGAAATTCATTAGTCTCAAATGACACTTATATATTTTATAAAACTACTAGTAATAATGGTATATCTAAAAGCCTAAAGCGTTAACAGGCCTGTTTCTGCGAACGGCCTAGGAATGGCAACTCCCACGGGCCGTTAGTGGGCTGTCCATACCACATGTATTTAGATTAGATGCTCCACCAAACAAAAAAAATTACCAAACGCAGAGGGAACACTATTGCATTTTCAAAATATAAACAGCAATTTGACTTGTTGTGGCCATCAATGCCATACTTTTAACCGTTAATTTCTATCTATATAACGTATAAACCACAATCACTATTTACTAACACCAATACCAAACTCACAAAATACTATATATATACTAAACACAAAAATGTTGAAAATTGATTTGGTTGGGTGCGCCAATCTCATCTCAAGCTATAGTGCAACACTTGAGCGACGCCCAAGGAACCCAAGTGGCTAAGCCACTATTGTGATTCCTTCCCACAAAAATAAAGTTCAGAATATCATTTGTGAAACGGTGCCTCACAATATCATATATTAAACTGATAAGAACAGATACTACACTCATCTTAGCCAAAAGGCCGAGAAAGGTATGAGTTACATCGTTCGCCCTTGGGTAGTTTTATTGCCTCCTACGCGGTACAACTCATCTCCCGTGGTGGTACGGTACAAAACTAAACAGGTTGTTGTTTTTGCCTCCTATATGCGGTATCATATTATGACGCGCTACGGCCGAAGAGGTGGATTTCTTTGAACGGGGCGATCGGGCTGCAAAGAAACTCATATGGGTCGTTATTTGCCGGAGCGTTCGTGGCCCATGAAACTTGGAGAAGAAAGGAAGAGAAGGAGCGAGCCGGACAGAGCCCAGCTGTTGTTTTTGCGGCACCTTGTTGCCGTTGCGAGCGCGATGGACCGATCGACCACTTGGGCAATCACACTTGTCCGACCCGGACGTCCTTATCACCATGGCAGGCAGAGGCAGTGGGGATTAGGGAGAGAGGCAGAGTCAAGGCGAAGTAGTAGAGCAAAGAAGCCGGCGGCGGGTCGGATTAGGGACCTGTCAGCTCAAGTGTTCCTGCGCACGGCGCACCGGCGGCGGCTCGTGTCGTGTCGTGTGCCGGACCACGTGCTGCTCGCCATCGTGCCTCTCGTTTGGATCGGCTACATACATTCAGTAAGAAACGCGTGGAGAAGAGACACGCCGAGGATCAGATCAGACGATGCGACGGGGAGGGGGAGCTGCTCGGCCTCGACGCGCGTCGGCGGCGACCACGGCGTTGAACGGCCTCTGCAGCCTGAGCTTAGATCTAATCGGTGATTGCTCCACCAAGGCTGCTACTTGATCTCTACCAGGGCCCCGCCTAGGATGGATGACAACAATGATTTTGCTGCAACAAGGGTAGGTGAAATTGAGCCATCGTTTCTTCTTCTCGAATACGCACAAGCAATATGCACCATTGTATTAAGAAGGTAGAGAATTTAACAGTACAAGGATGCCGGGCTCCGGTCACGTTTGTGTTTTGTGTGGGCTATATTTTGAACAGAACAATCAGCTGCGTTTCTGAACATTGGCTTACTGGCGAGCAAAAGCTCCAAGCCCCCTAGCGCCGACTTCAATCCAGCGATCAGCTTCGGCTTTAATCAGTTGTAGTAGCTTGCTGACAGTTGTTGTGGATTCCCTGAAGCACCTTGCATTGCGTGCGCTCCTTCCAGATTTGCCGAATAAGGACAGCCGCCCGTTGCGAATGAAGAGACGCGTATGTGGTTTGCGCGCCTTGTTCGTTTGGGCTTGTTTCTGATAAGTCATGGCTGCCGCCTCGTTGATAGTCGTTGAAGCTGAAAAAAAATATAGCTTATAAGCCAAACAAGCCCAAACGAACAGGGCGATGAAACATCCATTGATTCAGAATTACCTTCTAGACTTTGCTTAGTGTACCAAAAAGACGATGGGTGTAGTCATTAGTGAGCTATAAAAGTTCTCCTTTGCATTCAAATCTGAATTCACAATATTTCCTTTTGGTAGTATCTAGATTGTGAATTCACTTACATATGTAGTCAGTTGTACAAACAGTTCAATTTTGAATTTCTTTATTTTGCATAGAGGGAGACACCTAGGACGGCAAATCATATGCGCAAGTTCAGGTATCTGCAACCCCCACCCCTCATCATTAAGAAAAAAAGAATCAGATACTACCATCATGTTCAAAAATATGTATGTGGGCTTTCGATGAGTCCAGGGAATAACAAACATAGTCTTGTACTTTTTTAGAACATGAACATATTATGAACGTGTTTGGTAGTGCTTTAGCTCCAGCTCTAGCTTCTCCGGTGAAACAGATTTCTCTAGCTTTAGCTTTACTAGTTAGAAAAATGTTCAGTAAAACAACTTCTCCAAGCTGTTGAAAAGAGTAAAATGTACATCATACTTTTTTTTCCCTTTCTCTCTCCATCTTTTATTCCCTCCCACATGGCCACACAGAGGAGGAGGATCCACGGTGCCTGATGCATCGCTGTTCACATCGCTACTGATCCACGAGCAGGTGCGGCCCTAGGTGGCCCAAGCTCCTCAGCCTATTCGGCAGCTCGTATCTGGCTTATAAGCCTTGGTTATCAGCTAAGAAACAATATTTTTCTCTCACACCAAACTAGCTCGTAGTACTTTCAGCCATGACTTATATGCCAATCTAGTTAAACGGGCATCTGCCTGGCCAGACAGGTATCAAGAAAGCCACACGCCAGGCATCTGCAGGTATCAAGAAAGTGCCGGTCAAAGCTATTATTTTTCCTCCTCTCTCTCCACGCTTCTCTCAGCATGATTCGTGGGGATTCTCCACTGAAACGGAGCAGCCGGAGGGCATTTGGTTGGCGCTCATACGAAGCGGCGCGTGAAACCCTACCAAACACGTCCAAGTTCGAAGCATTCTTACCCTTTTTCTAATGGAGAAATGATCATTACCTATACATTGAGGACTAGTGGAGTAGGGCGTGTAGCGAGCACCCAAAGAGACGAAGCTTTTAAAATTTGAGCCAAGAAGTTTGTGGCATCCAGCACACCATTTCTATCGACGACGATAAGGTTTTATATATACACAACATCGACAACAAGGAGTCGAGGACGATGCGGCCAGATCTCCTTCAAGTGCTTCTTTTTTGTTGATATGTGCTGTGATTTGGTTTGAAAGTGATTCATTCATGCAGAGACTACATACATGCCTCGCTAATTTTTTGTTGATTTGTGCTGATTTGGTCCTCTTTGTGTGTTGTTCTTGATTCGAGTGTGTGAATTGGCTGGAAACAAAAAGGGTCGGGTAGTTCAGTCGTGACCGGGACCAAAACCGAACTACCGAATTCCTCAGTCTTGACATTTCTAAGTAAAACTCGACCTGCGGGGGTTATGACGGCCTCCGGGTTTTCCGTTAAGAAGAAGGATCTTCTCACACAGATCGAGAAAACCCCCGAACCCTTGCCCCCATCCTGACGCAGAAGGTGCCGTCACCCTGTGAGAACCGGGCCAGGGCCTTCCACTGCGCTTTGGCACATGGGGACCTGAGAAGTGCCGCTGGGTCACCTAACCGTTTGAGCTGGGCGCCATTTGGCTTGACATTTCTAAGTAACCGATCGGTTCACGGTTTACAGTAACCGAAGTTTCATAAAAATCGAGGAACCCGGTTCGGTTCGGTCTAAACGAACGCTGAGGCCTAGCTACGAAACACGTCCATGTTCGAGGCATCATTACCCTTTTTCTAATGGAGAAATCATCATTATCGATACATAGAGGACTAGTGGAGTAGGGCGTGTAGCGCGCACCCAAAGATACCAAGATTTTAAAATGGGAGCCAAGAAGATTGCGGCATCCAGCACACGATTCCTATCGACGGCGATAAGGTTTTATATATACGCACAGCATTGACAGCAAGGCATTGGGTTAGCAGGGCAGGGTATAGCTGGGGGAGGCGGCGATGGATCCTGGAATGGCGACCGGCGGCGGCGGCAGCATCCCGGACGTCCACAGCAACACCGACAGCAGCAACAAGACGCTGCTCAAGAGCCAAGCCCTGTACAAGGTAATGTAATCACGCGACAAGCCGACAACCAGTACAATTAAGGTCGCCGACCGAATGATCATGGCACTGACGTGACGTCGTTGCCGGCGGCCGATCGCCGTGCGTGCGTGCAGTACATCTTGGACACGACGGTGCTGCCGAACGAGCCGGAGTGCTTGCGCGAGCTGCGGCTCGGCTCCTCACGGACAAGCACGAGCGGTACGTACGTGCTGCCCCGGCCGCCGACGCAGCTTTATGCAGAGCTCCTGCTCTTCTTCTCGCTCTGTAAGACTGTGTGTGTGCGATCGCAGGAGGTACATGGCGACGCCCCCGGACGAGGCGCAGCTGCTGCGGATGCTGATCAAGCTGAGCGGCGCTCGGAACGCCATCGAGGTGGGCGTCTTCACCGGTTGCTCGCTGCTGGCCACGGCGCTCGCGCTGCCCGACGACGGGAAGGTGGTCGCCATCGACGTGAGCCTTGAGTACTACAAGCTCGGCCGCCCCTTCATCGAGAAGGCCGGGGTGGCGTACAAGGTGGACTTCCGTGAGGGCCCCGCGCTGGAGCACCTGGACGCGCTGCTCGCCGACGACGCCAACCACGGCGCCTTCGACTTCGCGTTCGTGGACGCCGACAAGCCCAATTACGTGCGGTACCATGAGCAGCTGCTCCGCCTGGTGCGCGTCGGCGGCGCCATCGTGTACGACAACACGCTGTGGAACGGCACCGTGGCGCTGTCGCCCGACGCGCCTATGTCGGACCTGGACCGCCGCTTCTCAGCGGCCGTCCGCGACCTCAACGCTCGCCTCGCGGCGGACCCGCGCGTCGAGGTCTGCCAGCTCGCCGTCGCCGACGGCGTCACCATCTGCCGCCGCGTCGTGTGATCGATGACATGACACGACATCGCCGGCCGGATTCAGCCGTGCGTGCGCGGCAGTGTAGATGTGAATGGGTGTTGCAAGCTGAGAGCAGCAGACGTTCACGTCCTGCGCCTTGGCCTTTGACCAATGCATTGCTGCTAGCAAATCGTTATCATAATATCATCCCGGTCTATGAAAATATAGCTGCCCAGCCCAACAAAGGATTCCAATGTTGGTATGCACAAGAACAAGCACAATTTCCGATGGGTTACTATGCACAATCTGCAGGTTGGGGCATGCCAGTTTCTGCAACTCCGATCAGGACCAGTGCCAACATCAAACCCTTCTTTTCTGCTGGTCACAATTTGGTAGCGGCAGAAGAAGGCAGTCCGGCCCAGAAATAGGTGCTTGGATAAACTGGATAGTACTAGTAGGATCCGACCACATGAACTTATATCAAGTAATGGAAGCGACGCCGAAGGAAATTGCCCAGAACGGTTCAATTCAACGGGAGCTCGTTCGGGCAATACCCAAATCGATCTTCCCCATTTCTTCATGTAGGATCCTGGCCCGGGCACAGGACACCAGGGCGTGCATTCATAATATTCCCTTTGTATGACCTCCCTCCAACCCTCCATCCATATCTTTGTACATGGCCAATTGAGTTTCACTTCAAATTGTACTTTTAATTTTCACTTCTCTTATATTTGAGGTCGCTAATGTAATTTTGTCATTGCTGGAATATATATAGAAAAAAAAGTTATGAATTATCCTTTTAATTGTATAATGCAGTAGTTGGTTCTTGGTTGTGACTGAAAATTCAGGCACCTGAAACATTGCAACTCCCTTTAATTTCTGGATGTAGCACAAGACTGGCATGCAAATCGCAATCCATGTATATATCAATTGCATCGTATGTATATATTCCGTTGCTTATCACACTCCACTGGAAATTCCGTTATGCTTCGACCTAGTGCGTGTTCGCTGGTCTGGTCCATCCAGACCAGCCGGCTGATCCCCCTCAGCAAATACTATTCATCAACCAGCCGCTCCAATATTTCTCTCTCACAAAACCAGCCAGTTTCAGCCAAGTTTCAGATCAGCGAACGGGGCCCTAGTCATCATGGATAGATATATTCATCTAGAGCCAATAATGACCTAAACGAATAATCACTTTTTCCCTCGCTTGATTATTCCATCTCGCGTAGATACCTTTTTTATGATCATTCATCCGTATACAGAACAGTAGGATTCTCATCTCCTCCACTTCTGCACACTGCACTTGCCAAAAGTGATTAACACTACTACAGAAGTTAACTGTAGGAGGCGGCTCTAAAGCCTCTGTAGGGGCGGCTGCGCCAGCCGTCCTTCCTAGGATGTTTCTACAGAGGGTGTCTCTGTAGGGACGGCTGGTGTTTTCAGCCGCCCCTACAGTGCCCTCTGTAAGGGCGGCTGGTAATATCAGCCGCCCCCTGTAGTGGACTTCTGTAAGGGCGGCTGTATCACCAGCCGCCCCTGCTATGTGTATTTGTAAGGGCGGTTCAATCAAGAACCGCCCTTACAGTGGATTTTCCAGCAAAAAAATAATAATTCAAATTCAAATCTGACCATATATATATATATATATATAATTCAAATTCGAATCTGACCGCCACAAATATACATATATACATCCACAAACACAAGACCATTATTTAGAACATCATCACAAGTCATAATTCACAAAAGTCCATGCAAAACAAAGTCCAAACCGTTCCAATGTCTGATCCAAACCATACCACAAGTCCACATTGTCATCAACGACCTAGGGCTAGCCTATCAGTCTTCCGAAGGTGTTGGTATAGAGGATTACTATCTAAGTCGGAAAGAAGATGATGGTAAGTGCCTTTATGGTACACAATCTGGTCCATTATAAAGTTGCAAAGGTTGCCGACCATCTCTAAGAGCTCGTCATCCTTGTATGGGTTCCTTCTCGTGTCTTTATCTTTCTCCAACTACAAGAGAACAATTTTATGTTTACTATATCACAACATATGCGAACTTTTCATACTACGAGCGAAGATGTTCAAACTTACCAGATTGGGGTTTCTGTTGTAGCCACCAATGGTACTCATCATAATACATATGTAGTATCCACAATGTAGACTCTCAGGCTTCTACTTGGGGCACTGTGTGTTTTGCATATAGAGATGTTAAGTAATGCTATTGACAGACATGTAATATATGGAGTACCAAAGTAAATGACACTTACCGCACATAGAGTTTTGACATACAACTTTTTCTTCCTATTTGGATGATGCCTCCCCTTATGTTCCTAGACATAGTGCCTGAATGCCCTGTTCCAATGGTTTTAGCAAATGCAACTTGTTAGTATCCCACATTGAATCTTACAAGTATGTATACAAACATAGTAGCTAAAATGAGGATTGTCAATATGTATATGTCTTGACAATCGCTATGAAGTCTTTGTATGTATCGACTAGGAAATCCGCTGAATCAAAGACCCATGCCATGCTATGTGAGAGCCAGACGCCTATGCAAATCCAGTGATCGCTGCATGAATTTAGTCATAGAAGGAACACATAAGCTCTTTTGCATCGAACAAAGTATATTGAACAAAACTAAGTATACAGTCGAACTTACTTGAAGTGGTATGGTATCCATATATTATCGTG
Organism: Miscanthus lutarioriparius; assembly: GCA_904845875.1. Classification (NCBI taxonomy): domain Eukaryota; kingdom Viridiplantae; phylum Streptophyta; class Magnoliopsida; order Poales; family Poaceae; genus Miscanthus; species Miscanthus lutarioriparius. The sequence goes on along the minus strand of CAJGYO010000013.1, from coordinate 2,559,736 downwards.
TTGTTGGAGATTTTTAAAACATAGGGCAATGTATGCCGCAACCTTAAAGGACTCTTCCAATATTTTTTTGTTCCTGATGTCCTCTTTCTCCTTAAGTGTCTTTCCAGCTCCTAGTTCTTTGTAATCTAGTTTCCACTCTTTAGGGTAATTAAAATTTGTTGATGCTATAGGTGAAGGATCTATATACCCATGTTTCAGAGCTGGCCTCTTTTTCATAAAGTCCGCTTGCATTCTACAAATCACGGCGCGGGTTAGTTACAACAAAATCAAAAGATTACATTGATATCATATCGAGAGGGCAAGGACTTACAGGCACCATATGCGAATTAGATTCATTTCCATTCGTCCGAGGTGGAAGCATGCCTGGATATCCTTAAACTCAACGGCAATTTGCCCACCTAGGGCTCCAAATGTGCCGGTAAGGATCCATGCTTATAAGATTTCTAGTTCTGTTATCTGAGCATGCAAGTACCAATCGTGGAACTTTCTCATTTCACATGGCAAGCACTGTATGACTTGGTTTGGTAGGAAGTTCTTGCCTTTTTCATATTTATCCGGGCAATCATTTGACCATTTAAGGTTATCAACAGCTGGATACTTGTTAAACCCTTTGTGCAGTTTGCTAGTGGTGCCCTCCTCAGAAGCTGGTGCTCTGAATTCTTTTACTTGGTTCTTAAGCTTGAACTGGTCATGGGCCATCCACTTGTGCACCGATGAGATGTCATTAATGCCCACATACGATGGCCTTATCTTGATTGGGATTTTGTTTCGAGCTTCCCATTCGGGCACGTCCTTGTCAACTTGTGCATCACCTGCTCTAGGGGCCATTTGTTCTTCACGTATCGGCTGTTCATGAGGCAATTGATGTTCATGAGACACTTGTTGTTCATGTATCGGCTGCGCTTGTTGAGAAGGATGTTGCATCTCATCATTCCTTTGCTCGGTACGAGCTGGAGAAGGACGTGGCATGTCATCATGCCCATGCTCGATACGAGGTGGAGAAGGATGTGGCATGTCATCATGCCCTTGCTCGGTGCGAGGTGGAGAAGTCTCTAGCGTGTGGTGGTCATGGTCATGGGCCGGTGAGTATACCTCCCCATCCTCGACAAGTCGCTCCAGAGGATGAACTTCAGTTGGAGTTGGTGAAGACTCGGTCAATACAATGTCCCGTCTATGCCAGAGGATGAACTAGTTCATGACGTCTTCGAGTAACACGAGCCCCTCGAGAGTAGGGTGTTCTATCTTCCAAGTCATGAACTCGGACTTCACGGTATGCACCTCGACCCGAGTGTAGTCCTACGGGATGTCCCTATTGTGCCACGTGCCGCCCGGATGATGTGCCACGCCCGTTGCCACCTCAATGATCATGTTTTGCCTGTCCATCGGAACCACCAATTTGCAACTGGTTGGCACCCGTATGCAATCGACAGGGGTTCTGGTTGCATTGGAACCTTGACTGCTGGGAACATCTGGAGGGCTGCCAACTACCGCCAGTTGTCCGGGTGGCTCCATTGGTGTCTGTGGCTCCATCGTAGACAGTCCTTTCTCCACCAACATCTTTTCAACTAGAGCCTTCACTTGGCGCTCAAGATTAGACTCTCGGTCTCTGCCATGTTTCTTGTACATGTGCCTCTCCTCTACGAATCCGTGCTTCCAGAACATCCTCTTCCCTAGCCCCCTGGTGCGTCCTGTGTGCTCAGGGTTTCCTAAGGCAACGGTAAGCTCGTCCCTCTCTCTGGAAGGGTTGAATGCGCCCTTATCCTTGTCTTCAGCAAGTTTCAGTATCTTTGATACTACCTCTCCGGTCTCTGGCTTAGCAAACTTGAGGCTACTACCGGATGAATCGACACTCCTCGCGTATATCCACTGTTTAAGGCGTGGCTTCAACTTCAGCACTTCTGTATTCCCGGCAGCTTCGGCCTCTGCGTCCATCTTCCTAAAGACCTCTTGCTTGCCAGCGTAGCCACCAGGGCCTAGACAAGGGTAGTGTTGGTTCTTCTTCACCTGCTCGCTGTTACGGGCACTGAGGGCCAATGATGCCTCTAAAGTCTTCTCAGCCACGAGCTCCTCCCATTGACTAGGAGTTATGTTGCCATACTCGTGGAAAGGAGTTAACTTCTGTTGGATAAAGTTCTTGTTCAAATTCGACCGCCAACGTTGGAAGCTCTGCCCCATTATCTTAAAAGCATTTTGTTGTACCAACTCATGTGTTCCCTTCGAAAACCTAAAGTTCTGCTTTAGCTTCTCCCATATGTCTACCTTTTGGCTCATAGGTACAAGATTCCAGCCACGGATGGCTGGGTTCAACTTATCTCTAACTACAAACCCGATGTGATTACGGAATTTTGCCCTGTATGTATATGGCTCAAGGATCTGCCCGTCTGGCCCGACCTCCGTTATCACATAGCATGCATTGTCGTGATATTGGTTTGGCTTTCTAATCCCCCCTCATTTCCTCTTTGGCTGGGCAGTCTCAATCATGATTGTGTCCTGAGGTTGTGGAGCGGAGGCCTCATTGTGAGTATCTGTGGCTCTTTCCTCTGATCTCCTTTGCCCCGCTACGTATTGTCCGGCAAGACGAGCCGGAGGCCGACGTCGTCTTTTCAGAGGTTGAGTAGGGACGACCTGTGTATCCGACAGGTCAAAAGTGTTAGCAGAGGTAACATAAAGTCATAGCATTAGCCAAATTTACAAGCTACTAAGGCTTTATCCATACCTTGTCGTTCGGATCAAAATCCTTGTCCAACTCGTCCTCCGTTGGCCTCCGTCTGGGTTCTTGTGGGAAAGGATCCTCGGGACTTACATATCCCCCTGATGAGGTGTCATCATCATCATCCCCTTCTTCGCCTTCTCTTCCCTGGGCTCCCCCCACTGGATCCTCATCATCGACAAGGTCCTCCTGAGTAAGCATCACTTCTAGACCCTTTTCTAACTCGTTATCGAACTACTCCTGAGTAAGTTGGTCATCTAGTTCTTGCTCTCCATGGGATGGCTGCTCATCATTCACGGGGCATCGGGATGCACTCTTTGATGTTCGCGACATTTCGTGCCTTGTTCTAAGAGATGCAAGAAAAAAGTAGTAGAAGTAGTAGAAGTAGTAGTACTAGTAGTACAAGTAGTAGTACTAGTACTAGTAGTAGTAGTACTTGTAGTAGAACTAGTAGTAGTAGTAGTAGTACTTGTAGTAGTAGTAGTACTTGTAGTAATAGTAGTACTAGTAGTAGTAGTATAAGTAGTAGTACTAGTAGTGGAAAATACATATTAGCATTCACTGGGTCTGGATCACCAGGTCTGGATCTCGCTACTGAAGAAAACAAACTCGCTACTGAAGAAAATAAACTCGCTACTGAAGAAAATAAACAAGTGCAGTGCTGCTAGTGAAAGCATATATCAGACTTGATCAGTAAATCCTAGTAGTACTGTACCTCGGTTCTGGTTTAGGCAAAACATACACAGGCTGTGCAGTGCGGTTGGAGTCTTGGAGAGGGCATATGGCCATTCTCAGGACCAGGAGCCTCAATTTAGGCGAGGCAGCAAGGTAACCTTATGAGCTGTCCATGACCCAGGGTGATGCAAGAGGAAAAGGAGGAGGCTGCATCTGCACTGATGGCCTTCATGGTAGGATTGGTCGATTTGGGGTCACTCACCAGTCACCAGTCAGTAGCCCGCACTCAACTGAAGTGCACCTAGAACGAGTCTCCAGTCAGTAGCTGGAGAAGACCTTAAAATGCATAATTATCGCATGACGCCAGTCTGTCAACAAAAGGCTTGTCATCTCTCAGAGAAAGGACTACGCTATATGAAGTTTTAGGGTGAGTAACTCAAACTGTTACATCTGAGTGGTGGTTGAGGAAGAAGAGGTTGGTCAAGTAGTCAGGCTGCTTAATTCCTAGGCATAAAATTTTGATTTGATTCAAATAAAAAGTTTCAGCCCAGAGGGCATAAAATTTTTTCCTACAAGATCACAAAAGCAAAATTGAAGCTGAATGAATGCATGATCACAAAAGTTTGAGCCCAGAGGGCATAAAATTTCCTACCACTTGTGCCCTTCCCAGCTAGCCTTCCCTTGTGACGAGAATCGGGATTATCAATCCCTCTCTATACTTTTAGCCACTCTTGACAGCACTCGACGACTTCTTCGGAATTGTAACCCTCTATCATGGAGCCGTTTAGGTGTGTTCGGTTATGCACATATCGGCTTAGAACCGACATGAACCGCTCGTAGGACCACATTTCATGCAAGAAGCTAGGGCCCAACTCCTCGATCTGATGAACCAGGTGAATCATGAGATGTACCATTATATCAAAAAAGCGGGAGGTAAACACATCTCTAGCTGGTTCTGGGTCTCCACCATGAATTCATGTAGGTCACTCAGCTCCTGCCTGCGAATCGTCTTCTGTGAGATTTTCGAAAAGAAGTAGCACATGCGGGTGATGGCCATCTTTAGGAACTCTGGCTTTATAGCCCTGATTGCAATTGGTAGGAACACTGTCAGCATCACATGACAATCATAAGCCTTGCAGTATGTTAATGATAGGTCCTTCATCGACACTAGCTTCTTCGGGTTCGCCGAAAACCCAGTCGGCACTCTGACCCTCCTAAGGAAATTGCATATAGCTCTCCTCTCCTCTAGGGTTAGGTTGAAGCTAGTCGTGGGAAGACTGTACTTGCCATTATCCTGCTGTACCGGTCAAAGCTCCCGCATCACGTTCAGCTACACCATGTCTTTCCGTGATCTAAGACCATCCTTTGACTTGCCCGTGTCCATCAAGATAGCCATGAGACTCTCAAAGATATTCTTCTGCACGTGCATAACATCAATGGCATGGGGGACCTCTAAGTCTGGCTAATAAGGCAAGTACTGAAAGAAGATCGATTGCTTCTTGAATGGTACGCCTTCGATGGGAGGTGTGCTTCTATCTCTGATTGTTCCATCTGGATTCTTCTTTCCATAGATGACGTGTATGTTTTGGACCATTCTGACGTCGTTGGGGCATGCATGGATTTTTTCAACCCCCAATGTGAGTGGACTTATAACCTTCTTCGCTTGGTATGTGTTGGCGGGAACTATGTTCGGCCGTGGGAGCAACCGTGACATGAGGCACAACAGATCATCGAAACTGCAGTCCGACCAACCATAATTAGCCTTCAGGATGAGTAGCTCAAGCACAAAACGTAGCAGTGTGAAGTATGTCGGACAGCCCTTCTCAGCATCATACACAGTCTTCTTCGATGCTTTTGTCACCCTCTCAAGATTTTCTAGACCTCTCTTACTCTTTTCTAATATTTCTGGTCCAAAGGCCCCAAGCATTTCGTCCAAGTTGTCACCGTCATCTGCATCCCCCTCACGTGCTTCGCCATCATTGCTGACACCACCAGCATCATCACCACCTTGTTGATTGCCAAAGCCACCACCTTGTTGATTGCCATAGTCACGATCCATTTGTTGCTCAAGATCGTCTATGAATCGGGACAAGTATGCTTGGGTTTCAGCTTCATCAGCTAGATCATCGTCGTTGTCATCAACAACCACTATTTCACCATGATGAATTCACACTGTGTAGTCTGGAACAAATCCTCTCATAATCAGATGTTCTTTGATGGTACTCACATCTCGAAATGCAATAAGGTTCTTGCAATCTTTGCAGGGACAAATAATCGTATCACTATTCTCTTTCAACGTCGCTGCATGCTTCTCTGCGGCTTTGATGAATTTGTCCACCTCATCACGGAAAAGAGCGTCGTGTCTTAACGAACCATACATCCAAGAGTTCCTGTAGTCCATCTTATAGAAACAAAACAACCAAAGAAAGAATATTACTCGAGAATAATTGTATATACCTGAGACACGCACCACGATAGTAAAGGATAGTTAATTAATTGACTATTAATGCATAAATATTTTAAAATATAAATTAATTGGTTCAAATAAACAATTTCAAAGAAAACAATTAGCAACATTTAATATTTCATCCACTACCTTTCATGCAAACTCCATTCCAATTTCATGGTAGAGGATAATTAATTAATGGCCTATTTATCCATAACTAATTAAAAACACACATTATAGAAAGGAATCAAAATAAATATTGAATAATAATTAGTAGCAATGGTAGAGGATATTTTACACATTAGCAACAATT